>JAJIBD010021110.1:0-378267 GCA_021461705.1 Cryptotis parvus
CCTTTTCTGCACCTTGGGCATGGTCCAGGTGGGGCCCTTCGAGGGGTGGAGCTGCGATTATTAGAATAGTTTCTCCGATTATTGTTTATCCTTTGAAGTTTATTTCCCCCAGAGCTGTCTGACTTGTTTCTCCCCCTAGAGCTGTCTGACATTTCATCCCTCTCCTGATCCTCCTGCTGTATGGGATAGCCTCTATATCATCCTGTGTTTTATGGGAGGTTAAACCGACATTTCTACAGGCCTTTAGGATACCTAAATGAAGTCATCCTTTTCCCTAATACCATATAGTAATGCTCGACATTTTTGATTAGCATTCTCATATGCTAAGTTTCGTTTTAGGATTTCTTGAGTGGTTGGGTCTTGAACCTGTCTTTGGATTGTTTCACATAATCTCCCAACAAAATCAAAGTATGGTTCATCACGACCCTGGTAAATTTTGTATAGCTACCTAGAAATTCTGGGTCGAACCTACTCTTTCCCACGCCTTTAATGCTGTCTCCCGAATCGAATTTTAAAAAATAGGTTCAGGTAATGTCACTTGTTTTGCTTTATTTTTTCCATTCACCTTCACCTTTTAGCATGGCAAAAGTTATAGTATGGCCTTATTCCTTTTCTCTTAAAGTGTCAATATTCTGGTTAACCCCATCTGCATACCACATATGCCATTGCATGTACTGTGATTTGTTTAGACAAGTATCGCTACCGTTTCAAAAGTCTCCCAATACCCACTGACTACTTTCACTCCAATCAGCTAAATATTTTAAAGTATAAGGACTTGATATTCCAAACCTGTCGCAAGCCTTCCTAAACGCGGGTTATTGCCTCAATTTTTTAAGTCTTCATGAATCGGTTTTACTTTATCTTTAGATTGGTCATGAGAAAGATTGCTGGGCTTTGCTCTTTGACTCGAGCTAATCTGTTTCTCCCTTCTTCCTCATCAGAGCTTGTAGTATCTGGCAGAGGAACATCTACCCCATTGAGGGTATTAACTCTGGAGAGATTTTCAGCTTGGGAATTTGCCTCCTCTGGGTTATCAGCCACATTAGAATTCTTTTAGATTTTTTTGCTGGGAATGTATACACCTTTTTCAAGTCTACAGTTTTGGGGCGTGTTTGTGAACGGCTTTTAGTTGGTTCACGCCTCAGTATTGGGTATGCGCTAGGTCCTGATTGATAAGTTATGAAATCAGAAATCTCCCCTGCGTAACACATCCATTTCTTGGTTTAAGTTTTCAAGTTTCCTATATGTTTCTTCCTTTTTGTTCTTTCAATCTTATGTGTAACTTCCAAACCTCCTCTTTTCTGTCCATCTATTCTATCTCTCTGTCTGTCAATTTCTTCCTCTAAGATAATGCTGATTTTATCGATATCCTTCTTCTGCTCTTCAAACTTTACTTCAAATTTTAAATCCTGTTTAATAATTTTACTTTCCTGTTCTTCTAATTTTTCTTTGAATTTTAAATCCTGTTCTTCTAATTTTTTCCTTGAATTTTAAATTCTGTTCTTCTAATTTTTCCTCAAATTTTAAAATCTGGTTAATAATTTTACTTTCCTGTTCTTCTAATTTCTTTTCAAATTTTAAACTCTGTTTAATAATTCTGTCCTCAAGCTTTAAGACCAGTCTACCTGTAGCTTTATGATCCTCACTTATTTCTTCAATCGCTGAGTAAATCTCATCCCTTAAGATTGCATTCAATTTATTACTTTCTTCCCTCTCTCTATTAAACATTGTCCTTGCGCAAAGGTACAGTTTAAAAATCGCAAGGACCCAGATGATTTGTGAAAATATAGAGTAGTTCTCAGAAAGGAACTTTATAGACTGGGCTATGTATGGTTCCGAGCCAATAAAAGATACAATGTATCTATACCATGAGATATCCATCATTTTACTCACGGTTCGGAGGCAGATGATCTCTGTCCGATGATAATTAGACCAGATCGATGTTCGTGGTGCCCACACAAGGGACGCCAAATGTCGGGGCGCTCCGCCGGGGTCCCGACAGTGCCGGGAAGCGAGTTCCCTTCTACCTCCGGCCGGCGAGGAATGGATGAGCACTCAGGGATCCGATGAGGTTTTAAAAGACTTTACTTATCACAGGTTCAGGCATACAAATCAGCAAAAGGAAAAACCCGATGCTTAGGATTCCAGGCTAGAACCCCAGCCACGTGTAGGCCAAGATGGCGACCACCACGTGCATAGGCTTTGGGAAAGGAGAAGAACACTTCCAAGCAGGGCGACCGCTCACAGCGAGCGACAGCCCCCAAAGAAGCGCGGAGAGTGAAAACCGGCTAGTTTATACCCATGCAACTCAGGCCTTCCTCCCATTGTTATGGAAAGCAGGGGAGTGTTAAATGTCCTTAGATAATCCCTCCCTGCACCTCACCCTAGGCCCTTTAGTATGCTAATGTTTTGAGCCAAATGCCCTTAAAGGAGTCCTGCAACAATGGGATATGTCTTTTAGGTCCAGATCTTGATTTTTCTTCCTATATTTTCCTCAATATGCTTTATAGATTCTGGTATAAATGGAAGGTTTTTGTTGTACTTTAGAATTGATTTTTGTTCATTTCTCTTTTTTATATGGAGTGTAAGACACAGATCTGATTTTAATGTTTTTTACATCATTATCCAGTTTTGCCAGGTCCATTTGTTGAAACGGCTGTCTTTAGTCCATTTCATGCTCTCACCACCTATATACAAAATTAGCTGCCCATATATTAGGGGTTTGTTCCTGAGTATTCTGACCCAGTGGTCAGAGGGTCTGTCCTTATTCCAATACCAAGACGTTTTGATCACTATGACTTTATAGTACAGTTTAAATTAAGAAATGAGATACACCCAATCAACAGTCTCATGAAAAAATGCCCACCATTACTTATTATTAGGGAAAACCTATCAAAATGACTATAATTTGTCATCTGACACCAGTGGCAATTGCAACGTATCAAAATAATGGGAATAATTCTGTGTTGGTGTGGATGTGGTGAAAAGAAACTTATTCACTGGGGGTAGGAATATACTCCGGTTCATATGGTTTATACTAAATACAAAAGAGATATGAACCCCTATGCTCACACTGAACCGTTTCTATAAGTGAAGACCTAAGAATAACCCAAAGCCCAATGGCAGAGGAATGGATTTTTTAATAGATGTGATATATTTACACAAAGGAATATTACTCATTTGTAAGAAAAGATGAAATCTTCTTTCTCAGTGATATGAACCTGACAAGAGAGTTCAAACTAAATAAAATAAGTCGAATGAAGCAAGAAAAAGAACAGGTGACTTGACTCATCTGTGGATTGTAAAAGGCAAATCAAAGAAATAGAACAAAACAAACAAACAATAACATTCCCTGGGAATCTGTCTGCAGAACTGAGTTTACTGGAGAGTAAAGCATAAATAGCCTATAGGTCGTGATGATTTTGTATTGTTGCTGTTGTAGTGGATATTTTGTGATACCATGTACTTAAGAAGAGCTGTGAAATTACAACCCTAAGACATTTGGTAACACAGTAAACTTGTTACCTTAGTTTTAAAAAATCAGTATGTTGCAAACATTACATTGTTTACCAAACTTCTTTCACTATAAATTGATTTCTTTCTATATAACCCTTCTAATTTCTTAAAATTCTGTTACTTTTCAGAGTTGTTCCATAAAATAGATCCCATGCCCATAAGCTTATGTAAAATACCATTATCTGAGTTATTCTTTAGAATAAAATGGACATTTACTAAATCTTCCTTGCATCAAATTATTTACTCCCCATTCATATATTTTGTGTACTATTACATTTCTTTCTTGCTATAAATATCATGCCCTAACGTTAGCTTTACTGGAAGAATATGCTGGAGGAATATGTTGTCAGCTTTCTGTGTCATGTGAATTAATATAAATATGCTAATCTTGGATGTAGTATGTTAGAAGAATCATATTTATTATTCAACTCAACAATGTTTTATAAACATGTACATGTGTGAGCCCAGTATTTTGTATACTAAGAAGCAAGTGTTAATTACCGAAGGCAGAGAGCTGTAAAATATTTCCCTCCAATGATGGAGTTCTCTTCACATCACTGATTTATTTGTAGAGTAGAGATAAAAAAGAATTTGAAACCCATATCAGATGGGAATCAACTGGATATGGTTAAAGCTATAAGCAAACAAAACACTTCAGAAATTCATTGTTTCAAGGGCACATTTGAAATAACAAAAGGTAATCTTCTTTAAGATTTATTCTCTGATTTATTTTGTAAATTGAATCCTAAGCTTCTTAGTATAAGAAAAAATATTCTTCATATGTTTTTCTCAGAAGGTAGTCATTTTGTTTTAACATATGAACTTCTTTTGTAGCTAAACTTAAGTGTGTGAAATCCTTTCTTAGGGTATCATTTTCATGAGGGTACTATAGCAGAGATAAAGATCCAAGGCATATAAAAAACTCCAATTTAACTCTGAACTTTCTCCCTAATTTTAGCTTTTTAAATGAGTAGGAAACCATCACAAAAGGAACTGTGATGAACACTTCAAAGTTTTGAATTTAGATAATTCTGCCAACGCAGTCCTTGATTAACTCTATCCTTAAATTTTTCTATCTTAGAATAGAGAAATGAAAACCATAGATATATATATATATATATAGGGAAGAAGGTAAGTAGAGGTATCTTTAAGCATATTAAATAAAAAAACAATAAAATACAAGATACCTTTGCTCAAACAAGTACAAATATTTTGATATATATATATATAGAGGACAATAAATATGCATATTGTCCTGTACATATATATATAACTTTTTTAAATGACTCACTTTAATTCTAATTACTTAGAATTTTTTCTTTGCACAAGCTAATTTTCCTTTGTTGAGGATTCTTATTTTAAGAAAATAAAGATATTCTAAGTCATTAAAATTCAAGGCAAAGTTTTAAGGATTACTTGAATTATAATCACTGCCAAAATGATATTATTGAAGGTAAGGGAAAATTGTAAAAAGCAATTATGGTCGTTGGAATAAATAACAGTAACTGCAAGTTGAAAGGAACAAATAAATACTGATTATATGAAATATTGTAAGAAACAACACATTCTGTTAAATTTTATTAAAATAGCTCATATCTGAATTTTTAAAAAATTGGTAATGTTTAAAGGGTAGTTTTAATATATGTGAAAATTTAATAGCAGTAAGTTAAATTAGAGTTATTAACTACATATAAACACAGTTGTAGTATAAAGCTTGGAATTTCCCATTGATTTAATAGAGTTTGTCAAAGAAAATATCATGTACTAAAGAGCCAACAATTTTCAAACTACAATTTAGGATTAGTTTTATGGGAAACTAATTTAATAAGAATGATTAAATAAATAACATGTAAATATTTAAATTTCACATATTCATTATTTTAAATCACTGTATATACTACTGTATATAAAAAGTTAAAAAGTGCCTGTGATCTATATGTACGTGAGTGTGCACTTCTATGTGTGTAAACATGCTTCTGTATTTTTCATCAATTCATATTATACCTATGTCAAATATTATGGAATACTAACACAGTAACAAAATATGAGACATTTAAAAGATTCTGTTTCCTTGAAGGAAAAACTTTACCTGATATAGTTTTGAGTAGAAAACATTATAAAATTATAATGTAAAAAATTCATCTTATGCACTTATTATCAGTGAAGAAAATTTTCTACACTTAATCCCATGTGGAGAGCATATAATTGATATCTCGACATTTGGAATGAAAGAACCCAATTTAAGTTTAGGAATTTTATTAAGTGCACATTTACCACTGTAAATTTCACTATGTATTGAGTTAATTTTAGTGCCTCCTGAGTTAATTTCAAAGCTAAGTTTTGCAGTGAGGTAAAATTATTTCTCTAATACAGAATACCTTTAGGCAAACTCAGATTTCTTACCTTCATTTTTTAGTCAGTCAAATACTATAGATTGTTGCAAGTTGTCATTACTACCTTCAAACTGCACATTGTTCTCTCTGAGATTATCTGATATAGACACAGCCAGTTGTTTGTCATTAACTACATGTGTAATGGTAGGTTTACTTTTATATTTTGAGTAATTACCCAAAAAGGAGGGCTTTATAATGCCAGAATTTCTAACATCTTTAATTATAATCATTATTTGAGCCACAATGAGATAATTTTGTAATAACCATCATTTTTATTAGAATACATTTGGCAGTAGATAACTTCGTGTCCATTTAGAATTGTGATGCTCACAACTTAGAACTAAACTTCCTAAATTTTCCTATTTTTAAAAATTTTTTATTATACCACCGTGAGACAAAATTACAAAGGTGTTCATATTTGGTTCTTGGCAATACAGTATTCCAGCACCCATCCCGCCACCAGCGCCCCATTTCCACCACCAATGTACCCCACCCCTCCCACCCACTCCCAGGCTGCCTCAATAGCAGGTAGCCCTGTTTCCTCTCTTTCTCTCTGTCTCTTTCTCTCTCTCTGTCTCTCCATCTCTATCCCTCTTCTTTTACACATTGTTGCTAGCCCTGCAGATATTTAGAGTTTATCACTTAAGTCTCTTTGTGTATATTCAGTGGTGAGTTTTAATCACCATCAAGTGATCACTTGATCACTTCACATCCCGTTATTCGTCGATTTGCTCAAGCGCACCAGTAATATTTCCATTTGACCCTATCATGTGCCAGTGTGGCCCAATGGCATCTGGTTGCTTCAGGAATACAAAGAGCCTCAAACCATTCCTTCAGGGTATTGACGAAGAATTCTGACCATCTTGTAGGTGGGCGGCCACGTCATCTTTTGACATCCCGTGGGATCCAGTCGGTAATGACTCTAGTCCAGCGGTTGTCTCCAAAACACATTACATGTCCAGCCCATCTGATTTTTGATGCCTTGGCAAATGAGACAGCGTCCCTGACTCTGGAACAGCGATGGAGGTCAGAGCTATAGATTCCTTCTTTCACTTGAGTGAGCCGCTTATGAGGCACCGAGGGAGGGATGGTGGGTTCTAGCCCTGGCCCGCCACCCCAGCAAGGCCTTGCAACAAGCCAGAAGAACCCCGCTCCATGAGGGTGTCCATTTTCCACATCCAGACTTCTCTCTCGTCAGAACTCCACCCAGCAGACCAGCCTATCAGAGCCTGGCTTGCACGGCCACTTGTGGTCCCGTGTTTCATCAATAAGTGCTGGACTTAGAGATGACTACAAGAGTATGCTACCTGTGCGGCCAGAGCCTGGCAAGCAACCCATGTTGTATTTGAGATGCCAAATCACTGTATCACTGTATCACTGTCTTCCCGTTCATCATCGATTTGCTCGAGCGGGCACCAGTAACATCTCCATATGTCCTGTCTCATGCAAGTAGAGCCCAAGGGCACCTGCTTGCTCCAGGAACATAAAGAGCCTCAAACCATTCCATCAGGTCATGGGAATGAGGTCTATAATTGTTACTGGTATTTGGCATAACAAATACGACACGGGTAGCTTGCCAGGCTCTGCCGGGCAGGTAGCATATTCTTGTAGTCAACTCTAAATCCAACATTTATTGATGAACCGCGTGAGGTGGGCTGTGATAGGCTGGTCTGCTGGGTGGAGTCCTGACCAGGGGGAAGTCGGATGTAGAAAATGGAGGCCCTCATGGAGTTGGGGGTCATCTGGCTTGTTGCAAAGCTTTTGCTGGGGTGGCGGGCCAGGGCTAGAACCCGCCATCCCTCCGGAGTGCCTCGTGAGCGACTGGGCACAGTGAGAGCCAGTAGCAGCTTTGCCCCATGTCTGTGAGTCGCTTTTTAAAAAATACCTTTTTTTTTTTTTTTTTTTTTTTTTTTGGGTCACACCCAGCAATGCTCAGGGGGTTACTCCTGGCTCTGTGCTCAGGAATTACTCCTGGCGGTGTTCAGGGCACCATATGGAATTCCGAGGATGGAACCCGCATGCAAGGCAATGCCCTACCCCCTGGACTATGCTCCGGCCCAAAAACACATCTTTTAAACTGGCCTGAGTGTAGCAGGTGGGTGTTTGCCTTGCACAGGGCCGACTCATTCTCCGGCATTCCGTATGGTCCCCCAGGACTGCCAGGGCTAATTCCTAAGTGCAGATCCAGGGAGTAAGCCTGGAACATCGCCCGGTGTGGCCCCGAAACAAAACCAACAACAACAACAAAAAAGAGAGACCTCTTTTAAAAACCCTGAATGAGAATAAACTGATCGGATTCATGATACAAATCTCTATAGCCTAACAAGATTTTAAACTGCAGTGAGCAGTTTAGATAATCAGGCTTTATGGTAAACTTAGAAATTAGGTTTTAAGAATAAACCCAGTATATGGATTATTTTTAACATTGGCCTAAGAAAATGAGACCAAAAAAAATCTTAAAATGCTCTTTTAAAACCTGCCAGATCGCTTCTCGGCCTTTTGGCTAAGATCGAGTGTAGTATCTGTTCTTATCAGTTTAATATCTGATACATTCTCTATCCGAAGACTATATATTAAATGGATTTTTTGGAAGTCTTTAGCAGAATTAAAAAAAAAAAACAGCCAGAATATGTACTTGGGATTTATAGCTCTAGTTTTATTTAAGCAAAAGCAATTCCAAAACAGTTCCTAGTTCCCCAAGGGCCTCCCTCGGACACGTGGAGCGTCCGTTGGCGCCATTCAACAGGGCGGCGCAACCAACACGCGGTCCGCAAAGCGGGGTTGGGGCCTGCGGGTGGGCCCGACGTGGGAAGGGAACCTGCGAACAGAGAGGGGTTTCTCCAGTGCCCGCTACCTTTATTTCCAAATAGCAGGAGTAAAAATGCTTGGCAACCCTCTAAAGCCTCTTGGGCTGAAGGCGTGTGTCGCAGGGCCGTGCCTCGATCCCCGTGTGTAGATATGCCAAATACCAGTAACAATTATAGACCTCATTCCGGAATGGATTGAGGCTCTTTATGTTCCTGGAGCAAGCAGATGCCCTTGGGCTCTACTAGCATGAGACAGGACATATGGAGATGTTACTGGGGCCGGCTCGAAGCAAATCGATGATGAATGGGAAGACAGTGAAACAGTGAAACAGTGAGTTTTTAATCTGCTATTACCATTTCCCACATTTAGTAAAACACTGGTATCTATTTATACCCTATTAATGAATGCAGTCATTCTATATCTGTCCTTTTCCTTCTGACTAATTTCACTCAGCATGATAGTCTCCATGTCCATCCATTTGCAGGTAAATTTATTAATTTCACTTTTTCTGACAGTCGCATAGTATTCCATAGTGTAGATGAACCACAGTTTCTTTAGCCAGTCCTCTGTTCTCGGGAATTTAGGTTGTTTCCAGATTCTAGCTATAGTGAATAGCGCAGAGATGAGTAAAGAAGTACAGATAGTGTTTCTGCTATGTGTTTTTCGGTTTCTCAGGTATATTCCCAGGAGTGCTATTGCTGGATCAAATGGGAGCTCAATATCTAGTTTTCGGAGAAATGCCCATATTGTTTTCCAAAAGGGCTGGACCAGTCGGCACTCCCACATACAGTGGATCAGAGTCCCTTTTTCCCCATATCCATGCCAGCACCGGTTGTTCTTGCTGTTTTGGATGTGAATTTTCCTATTTTTTTTTAATAAACAGTTCCTTTTTCCTAGAATGTCCTTTTAATTTTGTATGACTCAAAAATGCTGGGCATTACATTTTAGTTAGAATGTAGTTGAATATTTAAAATATCATTATTTGGATGCAATATGTGTAACTGTCAAAATAAATGAGGTAGGAAGATAAAGAACTTAAAAGCTTATGTAACTGGTTAATTTTATTGTCTATAGTTTTATTTTAAGCCTCATTTTGTAGCTATTCAGGGACTATGGTGTAATCACTTATTGCTAATTAGCTCATGATTCATCAAAGTCTAGACCCATGTTGGTTTTTATGGCTAATTTTTAAAATTGATCAGAAACATAAAGTTCTGTGAAAAAATGTAGTGGTGTAGGTGGACTACAGGAAAAATTATGATCTCGATCATGAATACATATATACATATATATATATTTAATGAGTCTTTATAGATTTCTAAATTATACTTAATGCATCTCATTGGCATATCATGCAAGGTAGAAGTATATAGCAATTTGGCTTAAGAAATTAATTTTCTTATTAAGTGAAATATCATTACCTTGTCTCCATTTTTTGGATGAAAATTATCCTAAGACTGTAAAAAGACACAACATCTTAACTTTATTATGATTTTATTTATGTATCATTCTTTAAATGGTTTCTATATTACTATTTTGTTTGCCTTGTAACTTCTTAATCTAACCATCCCACACATCACACTCTCGCACACTCACACACACACACACACACACACACATATATGCTCACACACCGGAATGTCAAAAAACTTTCCAACCCTGTTTCAAAGTTTATTCTCCCCTCTTCCCTTTGCAGCATGAATTTGCAGTTCTGTTTGCCATATCTCTGGATTTCCTTCCATTGAGGATTATTAAATCACTTGCTTTTTATTGCACATAACATATGAGTAATATGGTTCACTGTTTCTTTTTTTCCTTCTGAATCCTTTAACTCATTAAGATACTCTCCAATTCCATCCAGGTTGTCATAAATTCCATAATATCATTTTTCAGCTGTAAGTAGGGTCCAGGAATATAACTCCAGAGTCCTGGTTTCTGTCTAGACTGCATGGTCCTCTAATACTGCTGGAAGTCGTCTTTAATGTACTGAGTAGTGGACCCCAACATCATTTGGGTTATGACCCCCAAAAGAAAAAAATAAACAATAAAGAAAATATTTTACTGTAAAGTAAGTATTCCGATACTTTCATAGGTTGATTTAAATACACAATGTAATTATAAATGGAGAGAAATTTTTCTTCAAACTAATGGTAAAAAGTGCAAAGGAGAGGACCAGAGAGAGAGTACAGGGTGTAGGGCACCTGCTATGTACATAAATGACTGGGGATTGATCACTGATGATCTATGTTTTCACTCAAGCCGTGGAGAAAGCCAAGAATAAGACATGCACACTGCCAGGTGTGGCCTAAAAAAAACAAACAAAAAATGTGCAAAGGAAATGATGAAAAAAACTACATACCCATTTGTTAATCATCATAGTAGTAATAAACTCAAATATCAAGCAATGACAAATCAATGATAAGACCAGCATTAAATATATGGATGTCTCACAGATTTTTGAAGAAGGGCTTTATTAAATATGAAGGGAAAAAGGAAACAATGACATTACTAGAACCCTGAGAAGATTTTAGTGTATCATATATGAAATATAGTCTGAGATAATGTGATCCCCATAGTTATATTACTCTACTTTTGATGTTGAAATAATAATGTTTATCTAATGTAAACTAATAAAAAGCATCTTTTTTGACAAACATATATAAAGCTTCTTCTGCTCAACTTTAAGCCAAACATAAAATGATAGGTAAATGTTCCTATTGATATTTTAAAAACTAAGAAAAAGAAAAAATATACAAACCAAAGTTCAGTATGCGTGTTTATTGTATAATAAGCTTCACCCCATGAAATTTTACTCAGATCACAATGCAATGTACTTTATTCACCATGGCAGGGGAAGAAATCACCACTAAACAGCTTGAATGTTATGTTCACTCAAATTTGTTATGGCTGAGAAGAAAAGGAAAGAGATTTTCTATGCAGTTGTATTTTTTTCAATTTCAGTTAAACAAAATGAGATGATATTAGTTTTATAAAAACACCTGAGTTCTCCTATATCAGTCCTATTCTCAAGATTAAGTATAGATGGAAGTTTATTTGAGAGAACATCACTTTCCTGTGCATTCTACCAAACACTGTGAATACCGGCACGTGTAACTATTTATTCTTAGTAATTTGAACAGCTTTATTTTTTATAAAAATATGAGACTAACATCTCAGAAAAGAATCCTAAAATCACATAGCTCTAACTGTCCTTTAATTTTATATGGATATAGTAAGCAAATGAAGATGTTTTCTCAGGGAGCGTACAATAGTGACAATGACAATTTTTCTTTTCTAAATTGTACATGTGCATATTTATGTAGTCATACTAATCTAATGGATTTCCATGAAAAAAAAAATCCTATTATTGAACTTTTCAGTTTCCTCCTGTATGTGTGTGGAAATAAATTCCATCAATTTCTAATCAATTTAATAAGCCAAGTAGCAACTTTTGGGCAGTAAAACATGAGCAGAAGTGCCAATGTTCACTCCCAGTCCCCAAATAGCACACGTTCTTCCTCTTTTGTCTCTTTAATTTTAGTCAGTGAAGAACAAGAACCAAAATTGCCATAAATCTATAAATGGAAGGAATTTCTATTTATTCATTTTTCTTTATTTTTATTTTTGGGTCATACCCAGCAATTCTCAGAGGTTACTCCTGGCTCTGCACTCAGGAATTACTCCTGGAGGTGCTCAGGGGACCATATGGAATGTGAGAGATCAAATCCAGGTCGGCTGCATGCAAGGGAAATGCCCTACCCACTGTACCATTTTAGCCCCTAGGAACTTCCTTTTTATGCTACCCTATTAGGAGAGTAGTTCAGAGGAGTTGTTTAACCAAAAATATCCATAAATAAAATTTCCAACTTGGAACTATGTGTTATATCAATCTTTCCATACGACCAAGGCAACTTACACTAAGACCACGGAAGTAATCTAAGAACCAAATCATAGTAAAAGTTGAGTAGAGCAGAGTGTGAGACTATTTGCAAAAGAGTATTCAGCTATATAAATATCCCATCATTGATAGACATACAGAAATATGAGACACTTTCATAATACACACATATCCAATTATATTTTATTGGGGGAAGATATCAAAAGTGATGTGTAGGAGACCCAGGGGTCACTCCCAAAAATATGCAGGGAGGCCAGCAAATCACTAGAGGGGCGCAGCACTGCTTGTATCCAGCAGCGTCAAGACTATTAGGCTCACCATGGCAGTGCTCAGGGAGAATTCCTAGGATACATCTTATATTGCTCAGAGAGCTACATGGTGTCGGAGATTAAATGAGTCAGGCATATGTAAGGCATTCATCATTGTCCCAGTTCTATCTACAAGTCCTGTGATTATGAGTTATTTTTAAAGGAATCTAAATTCAACTCAGGTTTGGCTCTACTTTCTCACTATCTATAGCTATATTAGCATGAAATTATTGGTAAATGAGATATATATATATATATATATATATATATATATATATATAATGAAGATTCTGAGGTGGTATGAGTAGCTTCTCCTCTGGTCAATATTTTTTAAAGTTTTAAAATATTAAAAAAATATTTTTAAAGTCTCCTCTCACCAAATTTTAAAGCTGTTAAATCTGTTGGTTCTAATATTTTAGCTATTAATGTCCCTATAAAGCATTTATTCTTAAAACATAGGGATGGTCATCTGAATCATTCTTCACACAATGTTCATTCAGAAAAATGATCACTTATTATTAATAGAATACAACATAATATTTAGAGTGATTGCCCTTACAGAAAACGTTTTGCATGGATCATCTGATTAAACACTTACAGCTCACCTAACAACAGAGCAGTCTGATAATTATCCCTATTTATAGGCAAGGAAACAAAGGCAGGAAGTCAACATTCTGAGACTTCCTAGAGAGACGAGTTTTTAACTTTTCTCCAAGCTATAAGGGATTTTTCACGCAGTTTTGGAAGATCATCTTAAATATTTGACTACAAAATGTGTTAATAGGTAGACTAAAACTATCTAAGATATATCATGCCCCTCTTTTGAAAAAAATGTGCTTTCCAAAACTCTTAGAAGGTTATAATCCCCAATGTATTGCTGATTCCATCAGGACTACATACAAAACTGCACACAGATAAATTCTCTAAAAAAGATATCGGGAGGTTTGTCATAGCGTGATGTAAAAACTCCTCTGGTGGTTGCCCACAACAAAATCCTGTGCAACTAGCAAGCTTTGTTTTCTATAAAGTTGCTGCTCACCCCACTATGCAAGAGCCTAACTCTTGGGTATTTCACTAGAATATCTATAGAGGAATGGTTTTATGATGCACCTGGACTTTATTTGTCCAACTATTATGGTCTGTTGAAGAGTAGAGAGATGGAAGTTATTTGAAAAGTAAAGAACTAAATAGGCTCTTCTGAGATGATCTGTACAAAGCTCAGTATACATGCCATCTTTTCTTTCTTTGGTATTGTGCAAACATTGAAAACGTCTTTGAAACTATCTCTTAAAGTATACGTGTAAATGGCCTGAAAAACTGCTTTTGGGGAATTCTTGTTCCTTTTGTTTTAAGAAAATTGGTAACATCAATTTCTTCCTTAGCTTTGAATTCCAAATAGGCCCTATGTGCCTTCTTCCTGGGCAAGTATCGGAGTTCCGTTGTATAGTTCTATCCCTCTTCTGACTCCCGCTTTTTTTCCATTGCACCTCCAATAAATTGTAGCTGGCTAGGTGTCCTAACATTAATGAATGAATAATACTATCTCCTCTTCAACTGAGGAAACAAGAACCCAAATGCACTTCAGTGAACTTGTTTTAAATTTAAACTGTATCAACCACAAGCTCTCAGATAAAATATCCCAGTACTTTGCATTTTCAGTGTAACTTGGCGCTTAAAACCTTCCTACCGACCTGAGCCCCCACAGGAGTTTGGATTATATTCTAATAATAAAAGATCAAAGTAAGAAAATTAAAAGCTGACCTCAGCTGTCAGTTCCCAAAAAAATCAATGTTCACACCCACCCGATTTCAAAATGCTGCTACAGCCTGGTGAGAAGCGGTGATCTCTGTGGAACTCGCTGCATTAAAAGAACACTATACTGTGTGAGTTAATCAATATCTTTCTAAGGGGGAGGAAGTCATTCATTTGAGTTCTGAGTGGGGATCTTCTCATCAACACTTAGAGGAAGTTGTTTGATGATTCTAACTATAAACTATAGTTCAATGCAGTAGTTTAAAGAATTTATTTGATTATTCATGATTTTTCAAGAAGCCAATTAAGGGAAAACCTTGAAAAAAAAGTATTTTCTTTTCATTTTTTATTTGTGTAAGGAAAAACAGCAAAGGAGAAATTTGTTGAGAGCAATTAGGATATAGAATAAAGAATCTGTTTAATATTGAGTATATATGAGTGTGTGTGTCTTATGTGACCTAAACATAGTGTTCTGAAGCTTTTAGATAAAAATAAATCAAATAATCTGTATATTTTTTTACTTATTTATGATGAGAATTTAATTTTTGTTGCCTTTACCTTAAAAATAGTCTGAGTCTCATCCAGTGAGTTGAACTTACAAGTCATAATGTATCATCTCCCTTGTGATAAGAATGGAATGAGGTTAATTTTTTTTCCAAGTATTAAATTGTATCACTTCTCTTCCCATTGTTCATCAATTTTCTTGAGTGGTCACCAGTAACGCGTCTCCATTCATTGTGAATGATGTCCATTACTGTTTTTGGCATATCAAATACAGCACAGGTAGCTTGCCAGCGCTGCAGTGGCTCTGGGGCTCATCCCAGGGGGCCCAGTATTTTTCTCTATCAGACCATCAACCATCCAGGGCCCACAGGGCTGATCCTTGTGTGTAGACAAGACTGTCTGCTGTCTGCCACCTGCCGGCGAAACCAGGCACCACAGCCACACATGCAACACCCTCAAAGGGCATATTAAATTGTTGTAGAAAATAATTTGACTTAATATATTCTTTTTTCTTTTGGCTTTTTGCATAACATCCAGCAACACTCAGGAGGTAATCCTAGCTTTGTACTCAGAATTTACCCCTGGCAGTGTTTTAGGGGACATACGGAATGC
This sequence comes from Cryptotis parvus, assembly GCA_021461705.1. Classification (NCBI taxonomy): domain Eukaryota; kingdom Metazoa; phylum Chordata; class Mammalia; order Eulipotyphla; family Soricidae; genus Cryptotis; species Cryptotis parvus. The sequence goes on from JAJIBD010021110.1 coordinate 15,792, forward strand.
GGTGGACTGATCCCTGGTCTGCCTTGTTCCCGGCAAATGCCCTCTCTGCTGTACTCTCTCTCTAGCCCCTAAATTATTCTTTTTTTTTTTTTAATTAAACATGTATTTATTTTAGTTCAGATAAAACATACATTGTTTCATTGAAACAGTATGCACTTTGCCAACAAATCATACTGAATTGTTTGCAGCACCCATCCCGCCACCAGTGCCCATCTCCCACCACCAACGTCCCCGGTTCCCTCCCCCTCCCCCAGCCCTGCTCCATGGCAGGTTCTTGATTTCTTTCCATTTCTCTCTCTTTCTCTTTTTCCTTCTCCTCCAGACTATGGATTACAGAACATACATTAAAGGGTTGTCATGTGTATCTTTTTGCCTCTATTTAATGTTCAGTTCTAGGTTGGTATTAGTACCCTCAACAATTGTTAGCACACTGTTCCATTTCTGTCTTACCTAGCCTCCTGAATCCCACACGTTTGTGATAATTTCCACTTTTGACAGGACCTCCTGATATATGTTTCACTTAATCTTGGATATTGGTATCATAATATATACCTATATATTTATGCTATGCAGATAAATGCAGTCATTCTGTATCTGTCTCTGTCCTTCTGGCTAATTTCGCTCAACATAATCTTCTCCATGCCATCCATTTGTAGATAAATTTTATAACTTCATTTTTCCTAACAGCTGCATAGTATTCCATTGTGTAGATGTACCAAAGCTTTTTTATCCAGTCATCGATTCTAGGGCACTCTGGTTGCTTCCAGATTCTGGCTATTGTGAATAATGCTGCTATGAACATAAAAGTAGGGATGGTGTTTCCGCTGCGTATTTTTGGCTTCCCAGAGTAGATTCCCAGGAGTGGTATGGCTGGGTCAAATGGGAGTTCAATTTCTAGTCTTTGGAGGAAAGTCCATATTGTTTTCCAGAAAGGCTGTACCAGCCGGCATTCCCACCAACAATGGATGAGTGTCCCCTTTTCCCCACACCCACGCCAGCACTTGTTGTTCTTGCCCTTTTGAATATGTGCCAGTCTCTGTGGTGTAAAGTGGTATCTCATTGTTGTTTCGATTTGCATCTCTCTGATGATTAGTGATGATGAGCATTTTTTCATATGTTTTTTGGCCATTTGAATTTCTTCCTTGCTGAAGTTTCTGTTCATTTCTTCTCCCCATTTTTTGATGGGGTTGTTTGTTTTCTTCTTGTAAAGTTCTACCAGTGCCTGATATATCCTAGATATTAACCCCTTATCAGATGGGTATTGGGTGAATATTCTTTCCCATTCTGTGGACTGCTTTTTTATCTTAGTCACTGTTTCTTTTGAGGTGCAGAAGCTTTTTAGTTTCATGTAGTCCCATATGTTTATCTTTTCTTCTAGTTGCTTTGTTAGTGATGTTTTATCTTTGAAGATGCCTTTAGCTTCAATGTCATGGAGGGTTTTTCCTATATTTTCTTCAATGTACGTTATGGATTCAAGTCTGATATTGAGATCTTTAATCCATTTTGATCTGATTTTTGTGCATGGTGTTAGACACAGGTCCAAATTCATCTTTTTACATGTCGCTGCCCAGTTTTCCCAACACCTCTTATTGAAGAGGCTTTCCTTACTCCATTTTAGACTCGTTGCACCTTTATCAAAGATTAAATGATCATGTGTTTGAGGTTGGGTGTCAGGATACTCAATTCTATTCCATAGGTCCACAGGTCTGTTTTTATTCCAATACCATGCTGTTTTAATTACTACTGCCTTGTAGTACAGTTTGAAGTTGGGTAAGGTGATGCCTCCCATCTTCTTTTTTCCCGAGGATTGCTTTAGCTATCCTTGGGGGTTTATCGTTCCATACAAATTTCAGGATTGTTTGGTCAATTTCTTTGAAGAATGTCATGGGTATCCTCATAGGGACTGCATTGAATCTGTATAGAGCTCTAGGGAGTATTACCATTTTGACAATGTTGATTCTCCCCATCCATGAGCAGGGAATGTGTTTCCATTTCCTTGTGTCCTCTTTTATCTCTTGGAGCAGTGTCTTGTAGTTTTCTTTGTACAGGTCCTTTACACACTTGGGTAAGTTGATTCCTAGGTATTTGATTTTCTGTGGCACAATTGTGAATGGAATTGTTTCCTTAATATCCCTTTCTTCTCTTTCGTTATTTGTATATAGGAAAGCCACCGACTTCTGCGTGTTGATTTTGTATCCTGCCACTCTACTATATGCGTCTATTGTTTCTAGGAGTTTTTTGGTAGAGAGTTTAGGGTTCTCTAGGTATAATATCATGTCATCTGCAAATAATGATAGCTTGACTTCTTCCTTGCCTATCTGGATGCCCTTGATGTCCTTTTCTTCTCTGATTGCTATGGCAAGTACTTCCAGTACTATATTGAATAAAAGAGGTGAGAGTGGGCAACCTTGTCTTGTCCCTGATCTCAGGGGAAGGCTTTCAACTTTTCCCCCATTGAGAATGATGCTCGCTGTGGGCTTTTGGTAGATGGCTGTAACTATCTTGAGGAAAGTCCCTTCAATTCCCATTTTCTGGAGGGTTTTAATCATGAACGGGTGCTGGATCTTGTCAAATGCTTTCTCTGTGTCTATTGATAGGATCATATGGTTTTTATTTTTTCTCTTATTGATATGATGTATTATGTTGATTGACTTGCGAATGTTGAACCATCCTTGCATTCCCGGGATGAATCCAACTTGGTCATGATGTATAATCTTCTTGATGAGTCTTTGGATTCTGTTTGCTAGTATTTTGTTGAAGACCTTAGCATCCGTGTTCATCAGGGATATTGGTCTGTAGTTTTCTTTCTTTGTGTTGTCTCTCCCTGCTTTGGGTATCAGGGGTGATATGTGCCTCATAGAAGCTGTTTGGGAGTGTTTCTGTTTCTTCTATTTCCTGGAAGAGCTTGAACAGGACAGGCAGTAGGTCCTCCTTAAAGGTTTGGTAGAATTCACTAGGGAATCCGTCTGGACCTTGGCTTTTGTGTTTGGGAAGACTTTTTGATTACTGTTTCTATTTCCTCGATGGTGATAGGCTTATTCAGGTATTGGAGGTCTTCTTGTTTCAGCCGTGGGAGGTTATAGGACTTCAGGAATTGATCCATTTCTTCTAGATTCTCATGTTTCACGGCTTACAGGCTCTCAAAGTAATCTCTGATGATCTTTTGGATTTCTGTGGTTTCTGTTGTGATGTCACCGCTTTTTATTTCTGATTCTGTTTATTTGGGTTCTCTCTTTCCCTGTCCTTACAAGTCTTGCCAATGGTTTGTCAATCTTGTTTATTTTTCAAAAAACCAGCTCTTGGTTTCATTAATCTTTTGGATTGTTTTTTTGGTTTCCAACTCATTGATTTCCTCTCTAAGTTTTATTATTTCCTTTTTTTCTGCCTGGGTTGGGCTCCTTTTGTTGGTCTTTCTCTAATAATCTTCAGTTGTGTAGTCAGGTTATTTATGTGGGCCCTTTCTTGTTTCCTGATGAATGCTTGCAGAGCTATAAACTTCCCTCTTAACACGGCTTTTGCCGTGCCCCACAAGTTCTTATAGTTGGTGTCTTCATTTTCATTTGTTTCCAGAAATCTTTGGATTTCCTGTTTGATTTCTTCTATGACCCATTTGTTGTTCAGGAGTGAGCTGTTCAGTTTCCAGGTGTTTGGTTTGACTCCCTGTTTCTGTGTATGGTTAACTTCCATTTTCAGTGCATCATGGTCTGAAAAGATAGCTGACACAATTTCTATTTTTTTAATTTTATTGAGGTATGCTTTGTGGCTCAGCATGTGGTCTATCTTGGAGAATATTCCATGTGCACTAGAGAAAAATGTGTATTCAGCTTTTTTGGCATGAAAAGCCCTGTATATATCTACTAGCTCTCTTTCTTCCATTTCTTCCTTGAGTAGCCCCTAAATTATTCTTATATTAAAAAAGAATGAGCTCAATCATAATATAATTAGAAAGCTATATAAATGTGAACTAATTTAACCATGGTGATAAAATCATATAAGAAAAGTAATCTCGTAATACCAGCCTAGAACTGAACATTGAATACAGGCAAAACGATGCACATGATAACCTTTAAATGTATGTATTGCAACCCACAGTGTGTAAGAAAAAGAAGAGAGAGAGAGAGAAAAGGGATAAAGAACCTGCCATAGAGACAGACTAGGGGGGGGAGGGAAGTGGGAAGTGGGGACATCGGTGGTGGGAAATGGGCACTGGTGGAGGGATGGGTCCTGGAACACTGTAAGATCGAAACCCAAACATGAACATCTTTGTAATTGTATATTTCATGGTGTTATAATAAGATATATATACAAAGAAAAGCAATCACTTAATGTGGAATCTGTTTGGTGAAAAACCCTCATTTAAAGATAACTGATTATATGGTTCTGTGAAGAAAAAGCATATGGGTTAAAAAGCAATATGAAACAGGAAATTTTGATAATCAGATAAATTTTTATCCAGTTATTTTTATCAAGATGTTTCCATTTGTTACCATAGATATCGTAATAATTAATATTTAATTCGGAGTGACACAATTTACCTATGAATTACAGGAAATATATGTTGTTCCTTTAATACTTCAGATTAAAGCTTTAGGCCTGTTACAAAGTTCTATAAAATACACTGGAGTCTGGAGTCATAATACGCTGGGTAGGAGGTTTGCTTTGCATGTGGTGGATGGTGGACCCAAATTTGATTTCCGGCATCCCATGTGATCCCCTAAACACCACCAGAAGCAATTCCTAAGTAAAGAGCCAGGAGTTACCACTGAGCAATTAAAAACCACTGATCAGAGCAACTCCAATGCGGTTTGGGAATCAAAGAAGGACCCTCTACCATGCAGATGTGAGAAGAAGGGAAAAACATTCATTTCTTCTTAATCAGACATGGTCTGGGACAGACATACATCATACTGAAAAAATATTCTGGCTAAAACACTTATTTGAATGAGAGTGTGGTATTTAAGAGTCAAGAACATGCTCTTAAAATTTTTCTTAAACTTTATGCTAGGTGGTTTATTAATTTTGGGTTCAAAATGGATTTTTTAGAACTTGAATTGGAAGGATTGATTCAATCATATTACATGAATTTGATGTTTTTCCACAAGTGAGGATATCAAAGACAGTCAACAAAACCTGAGTCATAAATATAAAAAGCAAGTAAAACATATCCTGGGATAAACCCAGAGCCACGGCAGAGCCTGGCAAGATACCTGTGGTGAATTCAACATGCCCAAAACAGTAACAATAATGGACCTCATTCCCAACGAATGGAGACGTTACTGGCACTGGCTCGAGCAAATAGATGAACAACGGGAAGACAAGTGACAAAATATATATAGAATCTTTTTCATATTAATGTGTATGATGAGAATGCGACCTCAATCACTGTCACTGTCTTCCGTTGTTCATTGATTTGCTCGAGTGGTCCCCAGTAACATCTCCATATGTCCTGTCTCATTCTAGTAGAGCCCAAGGGCATCTGCTTGCTCCAGGAACATAAAGAGCCTCAATCCATTCGGAAATGAGGTCTATAATTGTTACTGGTATTTGGCATATCAAATACAACACGGGTAGCTTGCCAGGCTCTGCCGTGTAGGTAGCATACTCTAGTAGTCATCTCTAAGTCCAGCATTTATTGATGAATCAACTAGCCCTGAAAATGGATGGTGCTGGAGCCGCCGGGCCCATAGCGTCGGGCCCATACCTGGCAGTCGGTGCTGCATGAGAGGGGGATGGGAGCGCCCAGCGCGCCAGCCCCTCCTCCCTGGAGGGCCGGCGCCCCCAGGGGACCCTACGGCCGGAACGAGTAGGAGGGCCGCTGTGGTGAGCCTTGAAGCCTATGGAGTGGGCCGGTGGAGCCGCCACGCGTGCAGGTGCAGACCTCGATAGAAAATAGAAATATTATAATTGCTACTATTTAGATCAGTAAAGCAAAGAATAATCTGGATCCGTTTAAAAATAGGAGTAAAGGGGCCAGAGCGATAGCCCAACGGGTAGGGCATTTGCCTTGCACGTGGCCAGCCCAGGCAGGCCCGGGTTCAATTCCCAGCATCCCATATGGTCCCCGAGCACCGCCAGGAGTGATTCCTGAGTGCAGAGCCAGGAGAAACCCCTGAGAATTGCCGGATGTGACCCAAAAAGCAAATAAACAAACAAACAAACAAATAAATAAATAAAAATAGGAGTGATAAGGAGAACTTTAAATGTATACTCTATTTTGGAATATTTGATTGATTCAAAAATAGAAATATTATAATATTATAATATTATTATTATAATAATATTATAATATTATAATAATATTATAATAATATTATAAATAATATTATAATATTATTTCAGGTTTGCAGAACTAAAATAAATAACTTGATCATCTTGATATAAAGATAGCCAATCTTCATACCTATTAGCTATAGATTTTTTCTCTACAACACACTGAAAAATACGGCTTTCAAAGAATTCTTATCAGTAAAGTTTAACTTAATTACTTTTCATTTCTAAGAAAAATTACAGAGGACAAATTAGTTGCTGAATAGAATTAAGTGATTTTATTTCTAGAATTTACCATAAATAACAAAACATGTTTTTAAGTATTAAACAATGATAGTAAAATTTAACCATAATTTTTAAAATATGCAAAAAAATAAAATAATTTTTAAATTAGCTGTATTGCCTGAAAATGATGTCTTCTGAGAAAGTAAATAGAATCAACAACAAACATCTGTGTGCTTATGGTTTTCTAGGGTAACTGACTATGATGCAAAACAGTTGTTTTCAAAATCATGTATGCAGATGAATCTACTTGTCATAGCATTTACTTATTTTCTAGTAAAAGTGACCTTTTGAAGAAAATAGCAATTGGCATTCCACATGACTGAGATGAGATAGTTATTGTGGCATTGCAACTTATTTAAATTCATCTTTTGACAGTTCTTACATATATGCAAAAGTACCTTAACAAGGATCTCAGGGGGCCAGAGCGATAGCCCAGCAGGTAGGGCATTTGCTTTACACGCGCTGGCTCGTGCTGGCCCGGGTTCGATCCCGGCATCCCATATGTTCCCCTGAGCACCGCTAGGAGTAATTCCTAAGTGCAGAGCCAGGAGAAACCCCTGAGCATTGCCGGGCATGACCCAAAAAAGCAAAACAAAAAAGATTTAAAAAAAAATAGGATCTCAAGTAACAGGCAATGCAACTTCAACATAGAAAACCACATGAATCTGAATTTTTTATAAGAGAGATTACGTAAATGGGCATTTCTTGTGAGACTTGGGTAGAAAGGAACTTTCATTAATTGCTGGTGGGGATGCTGATTAGTCCACCCTTTTTTGAAAACAATTTGGGTATTCCTCAAAAAACTAGAGATTGAGCTTCCAAATGACCCAGCAACACTGCAACTGTGAATATATCCTAGAGGCACAAAAACACACAGCATAAATTCCGTCTGCCCTTCTATGTTCTTTGCAGCATTATTTACAATAGCCAGAATCTGGAATCAACTCTAGTTCCCAAGAACAGACTACTGGATAAAGAAACTATAGTATATCTACACAGTAGAATACTATATAACCACCAGGAAGAATGAAGTCCTGAAATTTGCTTCTAAATAGGTGGACAAGGAAGTATCATGCTGAGTGAAATGAATCAGAAGAATGATAGTGTTCACTTGTGGACTATGAAAACACATTATGAGACTAGTACCCAGGGTCAATAGAAAGGTGGGCCAGAAAGATTGGCTCACAGTTGGAAGCTTGTCACAAGTTAGGGGAAGGGAAAGGGAAGTTAGGATAGAAAAGAGACTGCTGGAATAATCACTCTGGACAAGAATTGAATTTTGAAAGTAGAAAAAGAAATATACATAATAACCAATATTAACTATATAGCAAATCATATGCCCAGAAAGAATTCTAACCCGTTACCAGTTACCAATATACTTTGTATACTGGTATAGAATAATCATTTTACACACACACACACACACACACACACACACACACACAGAATAATCATTTTACACACACAAGATTTAGGCATTTATACTTCTTTTTTCATTGTTAATTATTGTTTAAAAATTATTAAAGCAATGTGATTTACACAGTTATCCATTTTTTATGTTTCAGATATGCAATTTTTCAACACCCAATCCCGATGGCCAGTGTAAATTTCTCTCTACCAAAGGCATATTCCTGGTAACAAAAGTTATTTTCCTAATTACTGCAATTTTTTATTTCATTATAAATATAAAAAAGTAGAAACTAGGAATGCAAATACAATGCTATATTATTCATTATCCCCTTGAGAATATTGTACAGACTTAAATTTCACCCAGGATTGTAATATTACTACTTAGTCAAAGATACAAAAAGAGCGTTCAAGTAAAAATAGTGTCTTAGTTTAATTGGGCTACTATTAACATTTATTACAACCACAGGAATAGGGTAAGAATTGAAAAAATCATCAATTCTGACAGATTATAAACATTTTTCTAAAAGCTATACTTCTTACAATATGTATGCAGAACAACAAATATAATAAAAGTCAAAATAATGAGAATTCATTGCAGCTGTGTTTCTAACTGACTAATTTCAAAGTGGAGTGAATGACCCAAAATAAATGCTCCTGAATACTGTATGGCATCTTATTTTGTCCTCTTATCTTAGAACTTTAGTTCAATATTAGTTTCTGTGATTTACTTGCAGTCTATATTTTCTTTGCGAGTAAGAACTTTGTGAAAGTACTGGGATTTATTGTGGTTACCATATAAAAAGGATTGTATTTGCCTGGAAGAAAAATGAATATTTAAATTCAAGTTTTCAAGGAGAGTCAGCCTGGCAGCAGATTAAATGTTGTTTGAGAACTCAAGCACTTTGTTCTCTTTTAGTGAGTAAATTGAGAACCAGCATCATTTATGATAGGATCAAATTTAATATTGCCACTCTCCATACAACAAAACTCTGCAACTTTTACAGAATGCCAAGGACTTAAATTCACTATGTACTCTAAAAATCTAAAGATAATAGACAAAAAAAAATTTTGCTTGAAGCACCGTCTGAAACTGGTTATAGTCCATAATATTAACAATTGAGACACAATAGTCCATAAATATTCAATGGATTGAGTCCTGTCTGCTGCCCCAAACACAATGTTTGGATTTAATATAGCATGACATTGAGTAGAGGTAGCTACAATAGTTATAATGGGTTCAGTATCTCTCCACAAATTAAAATGAAGTAATTAAACAAAATAGGCAAAAGAGTAAATAACATTGTATTTCCCCCAAATTAGTTATTTTTTAACATTCTGTTTCCACTTATTCTTAGGACCAATAATGTCCCCAAATATGAGGCTTATAATCATCTGAATTCATTTTGCATTCTCTTTTTTCATACTGAAAATCCTGAACATCATATGTCCTTTTAAGGTCTTTGAACTCGATCACTATGCTTTGTCTACCACTTAAAGGTTACTTAACTCTAAACACCCAGGGCCTTTTCTGTCACAATACATCACCCAAACGCTGTTTTAGGGAGTCCAGTATCCGTCAGCTTTCTATCTTGTGACTCAAACCTATTTAACGATACCTGAGAATGTTTGGCCCTGTGCTAAATCAACACTTCCTGACAAGGGAATAAATAAATTCTCGGGTGGGAAAGCTTTGTCAGCTTCTACATGACTTGTATTGCAACAGAGACTAGCAGAGCCCCGTCAGCAATTCATCTGACCTGGCCCACTCAGATGTGACGATACTTCTTCAGCTTATCTACCAGAAAGGAACATCCATACCCAGGAAGCGGCTATTTACAAACATAAATTAAATCACAAGCTATTGTATAGGACACAGGAAAGGAAAATGGTTCCTCCTGACTCTTGGTGCTGGGATGAAGTGAAGAACAGGTCGGTGAAGTCTCAAGGTGATGAGGCATTCTATTATTACCTTGAGGAGGTGAGGACAGATCTCCTGAAGATGTCGGCACTGCAAATAAGTTCTGGTCTGAGCTTAGAAGCCTCCTGCAGCACAGGGGCTGCTTAGAACAGGTACTATTCCATCAGAAGAGCTTCAGCTAGGATAAACATCTGCTAATGTGATTCTTAGCTGTACATTCTGGTAATTGAGATGATGAAATAGTGAATTATAATGCTTTTCCCAAATATTAAAAGCTATTATATGAATAATCGCTTGGGTTGTAATCATTTTTCTTCCAATAACAAGTAAAATATTCTTTCTGCTTTTTGTTTATATGCATATTTATATATACCTATGAGCACGCATATGTATGTATCCATAGATAACAATTCACATGTTGAAAACAAGTTCTTTTGATCAATCTCTATAATCCATTTCAATCCTTATGAGCAATTTTAATTCACATGGAATTATTTCAATAGAAGATTAAGCAGGTGTTTTTGTTTTATTAAGTACCCCAGTTTAAACTGCTAGAATTTTTCACTATGTAGCGACAATTGAAAATCAAATTATTTCAGATTGTTTTAAACATGTTTCAGTGCCCCTCTGTTTTTCTTGCTGTTTACAATGTTTGGGGTTTATTTAGATCTGTTTTGGTTTGTTTGCTGGCTGGCTTGCTTATATAGTTTTATGAAGTTTCCTGTGTGTTTGCTCTACTGATCTACAGCTGTGCATTGATAAAAAAGAAGAAAAGAAAAACTTTCCATACATTGATACAAAATATACTGAATAAACTATGTCATAGATCAATGTGTGATTCAGGAGTCTTCCATTTCAATTTCCTTATATGAAAAAGAATCAAAGAACAAAAAGCACTTAGAGTATGCTGTTCAATGAAAATAAAGTTTGTCCTATATTGAAAAGTGCCTCATAGTCGCAGAAAATGATTTGACTTTTTAAATATTAGCATTAAGTACCATCGTTGCTATTGTCCAGTGATTACCATTTGGGGATTTGTGGTACACATGGACGAAAATAACAGTACATATTCGCAAAGAAACAGAGCCCCCAAACTATACAGTTATTACTTACATATTCACTGATGTATCTAATTTGGGATGCTACCTAGACATAGCTAGCTTTTCAGAGCTTCTCAGGGTATTCTGATAAAGAATACAAATCAAGTAAGATTGTGTTAAGAAAATCCCGAATTTTATTATCACTTTACCTATCACTTATCTTCCCATTGTTTATCTATTTGCCCTAGCGGGCACCCTTAACATCTTCATTTGTTCCTATCACATGCAAGTGTAGACCAATGGCATCTTCTTGCTCCAGGAACATGAAGATCCTCAAACTGTTCATTCAGGTTTTGGATGAAGAAGTCTGGCCATCTTGTAGGTGGGCAGCCACATGTTCTTTTAACATACTGTGGAATCTAGTAGGTAACAGCTCCAGTCCAGCGGTCATCCCTAAATGTGTCCCATTATGTGTCCAGTCCACCTGATTTTCATCATCTTGGCAAACGAGACATCATCCTTTATTCTTGATCATTGATGGAGGTCAGAGCTCCAGATTCCTTCTCTCACTTGAGTGAAGCGTGATACTCCATTCATGACTCTTTCAATTCCTCTTTCGGCTACCATAATAGCCTTCTCATTCTGTTTTCGTAGGGCCCAGATCTCTGAGGTGTATATTAGGGCAGGAAGAATAGTGGAATCGAAAAGTTGTTCCTGGAGCCAGAAGTTCTTCGTCTTCTTTACCAGTTCTGTCTTGAAGGGGTTCCACGCCACACTCTTCCTCCTGCGTAGTTCAGGTTCTAGGTCGTTTGTCATGTTGAGTTCTCGACCTAGGTACACATAACTGCTGCATTCAGAGATGTTCTTTTCATTGAAAGCAAATGGAGCATCAGGAACTAGTCCATTTCTCATGAATATTGCCTTCTGGAAATTCAGCTCCAGTTCAACCTTTCCACATTCACGGTCAAAGCTGGCCAGCATTCATGCAGCTTGGTGGAAATTTGGTGTTATTAGAATTGTCATTAGCAAAGCGGAGGTGGTGTAGTTGCTGACCGTCGATCTTCACTCTCATTTCTTCCCATTCCAGTCATAGCATGAAGTTCTGAGGGTGGCACTGAAGAGTTTCAGTGAAATGGTATCTCCCTATCAAATGCCTCTTTATGTTGATGACCACTTCATTGTAGAATGATGAGATCGTGACGGTGAATCAGCAATACAGCTCATGGAGGATCTTGATGTACTGAATCAAAGAGGGCTTCCATGACCACTTCCGTCTCCACAGAATCAAAGACTTTCTTTAAATCAATGAAAGTTAGACAGAGCCGCATCTTGAACTCCCGACAAACCCTTTTTTTTTTTTTTTGATCGTGCTGAATCCTTTATCAGAACCCAACTTGCTAGCGTGGTTGCCCATCTAGTGTTCTGCTGGTTCTATTCAGGATGACTCGAATGAATAACTTGTAGATGATGGATAACAGGCAGATGGGGCAGATGGGGAGTCTTCCAGTGGACAGTTCCACAATGATATTGATTACATCATATTCAATAGATGGTTTTGCCTGATGTCACTGTTGTCCCAATATTCCAGTCGGGATTAGGCCACCGTCTCTTTCATGCAAAATTCTACTTCATGGAGCAGGGAGAAAGGGCTACAAAGTTTAGGAAGAGAACTCCAGAACGACCACCAACTGGGAGCTCTTTGGCACTATTATGGCAACATGGGAAGCTTCCTTCACTGACAACATCAATGACTACGATTGACTGATTCAGCACTTCCACAATTGTGCTATGAATGCCCAAATCGAGAAAGCCACAAACAGAAGTCTGTCTTCAGAAACTCTCAAGCTCCTTCATCAACATGGTTTGACACAAGCCTCAGGCAATCATAAGCTAACATCTGAGCTCGCAAAGCAGTGCAAAGAAGCGATAGAGAAAAACCTCAAAGAGAGAAGAGCAGCCCTACTGGCCGATGTGGTAGAAGCGGGGGAAAAAAGTATTTGCAAAGCCTGCCTGTCCTTTGCCAACGATAAGACCAAGATGACTACCCTCCAACATCCTGATGGGTCTATCACATCTTCCAGAAAGGCAATGGAGAAGATTATCCATGACTTCTACTTGAATCTCTTCAATAGCCATGCCCACCTGCCCACATACTAAATTCCACAGGATGGATATGTCGTTCCCAATATTCTCCCTTCTGAAATCCAACATGCCGTTTTGTCAATAAAAAAGAGTACAGCACCGGTCCAGACAAGGTTAGATCTAAACACCTGAAGAATCTGCCGTGAGTACTCATCAATACACTGGCTCAGCTCTTCACATGCTACATGTCTGAATGCATGGTTCCGTCCCAACGGAAAGCCAGCAGGACTATTCTGTTTTACAAGAAGGGTGATATCCATGATATTGGCAATTATTGCCCCATCTGCCTGTTACCCAGAATTTTATTACGTATGGAAATATCCTGGCTCTCTTGCTAACTTACAGATGGATTTAATTCCAATTGCTGAGTTCTGAAAGCATATATTTCTGGGTAGCTCTTAGTGGATACCAACGCTATAGTTATATGCACTATATGTTTTAAAGTGTGGGAGCAGAATATAGGATTTTTATAATCACAAACTAGCAAAGTGTCACAGTTTTGAATATGGGTATAATGTCCATTCTGCTTTTCAACTTTGTAATAAAGAATCCTTAGAAATGTCTCAAAATATTTTTCTACCTTTTCCAATGGAGACTTAAGAATCTTAGTGGTAACCTGAAGATAATGACAGAGGATGTTGAAGCATTGGTGGTAAGCATGGTACCATGGGCCTGAAACATAAATATTAATGCTATTACAAATCTTGTTAAAAATAATAACAGAAAACTTCTTAAAAATTAAAAAAAAGCAATTGGTCCACAATTGGTATGATACCTACACATCCTTTTTAAAGAATGCTACTGAGAATAACTGCTCTTGAAAGGAATTACAATACATGTACAGCTATTATGATATATTACAAGGACTTTTATTCTGAATATGCATTAAAGCAATCATAAAACAAGAACATAACAGACATGAATCAAAACAGTATCATGGTCGCACAAGCGGGAGACACCCTGAATATTGTTATACGTGATTTCATGAAAAGCATCCAGGTTTAATATTCAGAGTGTTTCTATTTTCTACGTTAAAATGTTATCTAAAAAAAGGCTTTATAAAATACATGACTACTAGGTAACTTTACCACTTTTCAACCATTTTTGAGAATGAATAAACATTGGGTACAATATTTAATTGAAACTCTTATATTGAAATATTCATAGTCCTTTAGATGTATCAAAATATTTGTCTTGTTATCATATTAGAATATTTTATATTCATATTCTATTTGTTTTATACAGGAAAAGATGGGAGTGATCTGTGCAGAGTTCCTCATTAATTTTCTTTTTCTTTTTGTGGTTTTAGATCCATACCCAGAAGTTCAGGGCTTACAGTTGTCTCTTAGGATCAGTCCTAGTGGGCTCAAGGATCTTATGAGGTCTTGGGGATGAAACCCAGGTTGGCACATTCAAGGAAAGAGTCTTACCCTCTAAACTATCTCTTTGCCCTTCATTTGTTTTGTTAATAATTTATTACTTAATTTACATTTTTAATGAATAAGAGCAAGGTTCATCTGTGTTGTGTTTTTGGAGATTTCTTTTTATTACTTGGTTTAACAAGATGTGTTAAGAAACGTAGCAAAGTTTCAAACTATCTGTGCAGAAATCCTTTGTTAGTGGTGTGTGCAAAGCCATCTGTTCTCTTTAGATCAGCAGTGATGACTTGTGTGGGACGGTGAGTGCTTGTCAACGCTTGGTAGATGGTCCACCACATAAATCATTATTCTGTCTTTGTCACACAAGCAGTGAATCCTTTTAGGCTGTATTTCTGGCTAAAGTTGGCACACACTGAGGGAACAGTACCAGAGTCAAGAAGAGATATTTATTAAATTACTCATCACACTTTTACAGAACAGCTGCTTAGCCAAACTGGCTAAAGTATCTTAGTAGTTATCCACAGCATATGTTAAAATACAGATGCTCGCTCACTCTAAGCGATTCAGAGAGCGAAGGCTTCGGAAGTTGATAAATGTTCAGCTTTTAGATACAAAGCAGAGGTTAAATGGATATGTCAGGTTGCTTAACTTGCCCTGCTCCTCTTAGCTAAAGAATAAATGGTAGCAGACTTCCCACTAGGTCATCTCCTAATTCTAGCATGTAAAAAAATCATAATGGAAATTTTCATCTATTATTTTAAAATATATTTCTTTTGTTTCATATGATTATTTTTAAAATTAAACAGATTATACTTAAAACTACTCAAATAAAAGCAAATCAGAGAGGGATGTGTTTATTAAGGTGTAAGTATATAAATCCCTATTATAATTTCTTGCACAATTTACCTTTTTGGGTGTCAGATGGTTAATTCCAAAAGACTATTTATTAAAAGTTGATGCACTGAATTAAAAACTGTCATGAACATGGGTTTGAGATACGGCTATTTGCCTTTCAAGACTTGAAATGAGACCACTGACAAATTCTCGTGGGTCACTTCATATCTGTCAGATTCAAAAACTTTCAGTCACAACTAATCTTGGTGGGGTTTGGACTAGTGACCTAGAAATGAAAGGTTTTATAACTCATTATAAGAGTCTAATCAATCAAGTGATTTTGATTTGAGGACGGAATTATCAATTTTTTTGGTCAATTTCTATTTAATTTCTAAACTGATTTTAACCACAGTAAATGGTAAATAACTATTTAGTTTTGTGTTTGAACGGCTTCTTCTTGCATAAGGAATTGGCTCATTTAAAAATCATTGTTGTTTTTTGGAAATTAGGAAAATATTGATAAATATGCTGGCATTGGCTCTATTAATGAGTTTGAGTTCTATTTTCTGTTGGATCTTTACTAGGAAGTCTGTTTCCGATGTCTGTTACAAGATAAGTATTTAATGGTGTTTTATTTTTTTTAAATACTTATTCATGAGAAAAAATTTCTAAGCAAATGTAATGCCCTATGTAGATTAAAGCCTGAGTAATCTTTAGCATAATATTATATTTAACTAGTTAATTAATCACTTTTATCCACATACTCAGCACCACAAATGCTATAATTCACAATATCACTATGAATTTAAGCAAAATACTGGTTCCAACATCTTTTACGTACAGATTTGTTCATCTTCAGTACATACTATCCAGAAGAAGGGGACTAAAATAAGGCTAAGAAAAGAGTTAAAAAATAATCCATGATTGCATTATTCTTCAAAGGAATTCTTAAGCCATCCTTTGAAACATTGTGTCAAATCCCTTTGTGGACAGTAGATTCATGCTATGTTCAAGTTACTGAGAGAACAAAATATGTGGGGATGTGACCCTAACATTGGTGAGAAAGATCAAAGCAGAAAACTAAAGTGACACGGGTCTGCTTTTCTGATAAAGTATTGAAAAGAAGACTGTTTCAAGGAAACAGAAATTCTAAAATTATCATAAAATATAACTCACTAAATGTTAAAACTGAAGCTATTCTAATAGTTAACCTCTATCTACATAAATATTCTGATATTCTAATTGAACCGTATTTTGGTGCAGTGAAATAAACCCTAAGTTTAAAATCAAGAAAATGTAGTTCAAATTCTTTCTACTCATTTACTCTTTGAAAACTTATAAAGTCAGTTCTCACATGTCTCACCAAGCTAGAAATTTGAAAATGCTTCAGATATGTAAAAGTTCTTTCTAAAACATTAAATTGTATAAACTTAAATTGATACTTTCTATTTCTGTGTGTGCCTGATTCTGTTTTTTATTACATTGAAACAATTTCTACTCTAAGATAAACACATTTCCCATAGTTTATTACCGGAATCTGAGTTGATATTTAAATTTATAAAAATAAAATTTTAAAGTATTTAAAATGCTTCCTAGGACAAACACTAAAAAAGAAGTGACATTCCAGCTTTATCTGTATCCTTATCTGGTATCAAACATAATTATATCCATTATAATGCACTCAGTGAATTTGAAATAAGCTGAGCATGGGAAGACAAACAATATGCTCTGGTATTAGAAATTTTAATGACTTTTTTATATTTCAGCAATTTTTAAAGCTTAAGTTTCTGTTTTTAATTTTCTACATTTACAATGTCTCATGAAAGAGCTAATAATAGATATTTTGTCATTTTTAAAGTAATTAACATATATGGTTAAATATTTGGATAGAGGGAATGATATCATTTCTTTTTTTTTTCTTTTTGCCTTTTTGAGCCACACCCAGTGATGCTCAAGGGTTACCTCTGGCTCTGCACTCAGGAATACTCCTGGTGTTGCTTGGGGGAATCATATGGGATGCTGGGGATCGAACCCGAAGTTGTCACTTGCAAGGCTCTGACCCCAATTATATCATTTCTGAAAACAGATATTAAGAATATGATTGTTTTATAAGTGTCATTAAAGTATCCAATCTTATCTACAGTTGATAATGTATTACATTATCAATAAATAATACATTTATTAAATAGCAAAATACAATACTATATGTTTATTGCCACTTCCACATGTGGTTATTTGAATTAAAAGTCACTTTTTAAGGAATATGATTTAAAATACTGTTAATAGTAAGGTTTCAGGTATAGAAAATGGTTCCATCACCACATTCCACCCACCACTGTCAGTAACCTTAAACTAATTTGAAATTTAAATAAAATACAAAACACAAGTCTTCCATTGTACTAATTACTTTTCAAATACTTGTGGCTACATGTAACTCATGGTTATTGTCATAAAAAATTTATATCATTATAAAAAGGGCTTCTGCCATGAGTGGCACACATATAGGGGAGCTGGCTTGCTCTACATGCAGAATCAACATCAAGAGATTTCAGAAGTATAATTTTTTGGCCATAGGGCAGCCGGTGATCATTGGTCCTGGCACTCCCTTGCAAAAAAAAGAAAGAAAAAAGATATCATTTCAGCAACTTCTGGAAAATGGTACTAATCTGTTGCAGAACACTGTTGCCCAGAGCCTCTGCACCTTGCCTTGAGTTATCTCCTGCAGGCCACTTTGTAGACGAGAGTGGAAAGCAGTTTGAATCTGTGACTTTATGTGGCAGTATATCTTACCATGTATTCTATATTAGATGGTATAAATATTTCTCTCATACGGCCACAGTCATCATGGGACTAGCTAGATCTTACCAGTTTATTTACCTGACCATGTTGGATCTCTAAGTAATTAGACCAGAGAGAAATGCTGTTTGCCTCCAAGCAAGTATGCATGGCTCTCTAATAAATCTGAAGGCTAGCATACAAAACAATTATGAAGTAAAGACGAGAATCTTGTGAAGGCTTGGAGAAATATATACCTGGCTCTACAATATCCATTAGTACCGATGCATGCCTTTGTATTCTGAGATACAGTTCATCTCAAATGCCCTTCCCCATCTACCAAGGACCTGCAGTTATGACTGAGGCAATATTTCGCATTTCAATGGTACTAAGTGAGGTCCTGGGAGAAGTTACCTGAGGGGGATTGACCCTAACTATTTTCCGTTGATGTGAACCAGATGGTCTGAAAGGTTATAAAAGCTGTAGTCTGCTTTCTTCCAGACATTTTTTGCCTTTTTTCCTTTTCACCTTTTTCTCTCTTCTTCTTCCTCACTCTCTGCCTCTTCTGTCCTTTCTCTTCCCTGTTGGGCCCAGCACATGATAGGAGCCATATTACCTAAAATTCTAAAGCTACACATGGCGGGGCCCAGCAGGGTAACTAAAGTCTGGGGTTTTCCTGTTAGTGGATTGTATACCAGAACAAGTGTGAATAAAGCCTTTTGAAACTTTGCTGGATTCTCATGTCCTGTTCTATCCACCGGCTGCAGACCCCCTGGGGCAGAAGTGGATCCCTACACCCTACTCTCAGAATGTCGGGGCATCCAGTGTACCCTGACAAGGAGCGGTCCCCTGAGATCTCCTAAGTTCTACTCCTGGATTTTGTCGGAGAATCCAGTGCTCTCTGACACTGGTCTAATAAGAGAAATAATTCAATCAACACAAATGTATACTATTTATAGTTTGCAAACTAATGATAACATTTTGTCATTCTTTAATAGAGTTTTGGATTTTTAATTTCTAGTGACTAAAATACATACTCATCTATGTATATTGTGTTGTGGGTATTGTTCTGGGGAAAAGAAGAGAAAAGCAGAGTTATATTATCAATGTGTTTGAAGTAATATAAGTATTTGCATCTGAGTCACCAGGAAAGTGTTTTGTTTGTTTTGAGGACCACACTCCACAGAGCTCAAGGCTCATCTTGCCTCTGTGCTCAGGAACTGGAAGGCCCACAAAGAAAGTCAAGAACTGGACTCAGAACAGTCATGTTCAAGGAACCATCCTGCCCCTCTACTTTCCCTCCAGCACCTCCCAATAAAGTGCTTGAAATCTAAGCTATTGCAATAGCAAAGAAACATCCCCACAGATGTAATTAGTACAATGCTTTCACTCATTTCTCTTTTTTTATTTATTATTTGTCTTTCTCCTAACTGATATGCAGAACATAGGGAAGCATACTGGCCAAAAATATTAAAATTCTGTGAAGTCAAAGTGAAAAACTGATTACTAAAAATAGATGAGAGATGGACGTTCAGAGGGGTGAGGACTTCCAATGGACTAAGGATCATTGACACATAGGAAGAAAGTGGAGAGAATAAATAAAGGCATGTAAAAGCAAAATTCAAATATATTTTATATATTTTGCAAATGTTTTTTTCTGTAAGTGTCGGGAAGCTGCCGAGGTCCCCAACAGTGTCAGGACTGAACTTCTCTTCTACCTCCGAAGACGCCGGGAGAACAGATGAAAACTCACGAGTCCGGTGCAGTTCCAAAAAGGCTTTTAATAGTACAAAAGCTCTTCCAAAGTACTCCAATATAATGAACAAACTCTAGCTCTGGTCCGAACTTAGACTATAAAAAAGAGCCTATGTCTCCCATCAAAGAGAGAGGATCTCACCCGAGCTGAGTCCTACCCAGAAGAAGGAGCAAAAGCCAAAAGCCACAGGAACCAAAAACCAAAAGCTAAAAGGCCCAAAAGGTGAAGGTGAAGGGGCCTCAAGTCAGCCCCCTTATATACACCAAAGTAATCCGACTGGGAGGATCATGTCAACAAAGAACCCAAAACAGAGTGTAAAAGAGCAGTGCCACACCCTATTGCAGGTATAAACAAAGGTTACACCAAGGACTAATCTCTTCTGAGATTATCTCTTATGTAAAACACTGGAGAGAGAGAAAGGGTCTGGTATAAAGCAATACATCTTAACTTCATGAGCTTCATGTAACCTAGATGGTACCCGGAAGGTCCTTCTTATTATTGTCTGCACCAGGGGTGATTCTGAGTATCTTGTTCTCGTGTACTGAAAGGGTCGCTTTCGCCTGCTTAGAGCAAACTAGTATGATCCTTCCTATAGTATTCCTATAGTCTCAACGTAGCCAGGGTGGCAGTCTCCTGGTAAATTCTAACTGTCCCACGCTGGGTGCAGTGGGTATAAAGAGGAGCTGTGCCCAATCTAGAAAACAGAAGTCTTAGTAAATGTATAAGTCAGAAGTTATTCAGTCAAGGTGACTTCTGTAACTGCCACACCCTCTAGCAGTGTTTACATAGAAGAGAGCTCTCATTAGAATGAACCTTGGCTTAAATAGATTAAGCTGGGAGTGGCCAAAACAACAAAGCTCCAATTAGCTAAACCTGTCACCAACAATAAGTATCATTATATTTTCATGATGTCCCTGCATTAAATTTATACTTAGTTATTAATGTGGGATAATTTAACAGCATTGTATAAACCAATTCTGGTGCTCAATTTTACCCCATCACTTCTCTACTGAAAAGAGAAGTTGTTATTAAGGAGTTTTAGTATTTCTGTATAGTCAAGGTCTACTCAAGTATAAAACTGCTGCAGACATTTTCTTTCTCAATCTTTCTTTAAATTTCCAGATACTGAAGTTGCACCACAATTTCCATTTGACTTTTCATTCTTAAACATTTCAATGTTATTTTTATTAATATGCCCCAATCTTATAAAATTTTCAAACTCCTATTACCAGAGATCATCCCTTAGCTATTCTTATTTAGGTGAAAATTTAAAAGAAACTGCAAAAGTTTAAAAGATCTATCTGTTGAATGGCTGCACGCAACAAGGCAGAAAAATGCCTACCATTTATACGTCCTCTCTGGGCATTTTAGAACTTTAGATAACTTGACATTTATTTCATTCTTTGTCAGTGGTACAATCAAAATGCTTTAATCTTCCTACTGTGAATAACATTTAAGTCACTATATTGTTGTTGTCCAACATTAGTCTTGCCAAATAGTGCAAAGTTAGTGACTTTGATCTTTAAGTGAGTTAGATACAAAGATTTTTTTCAAATGAACATTTATTTTGTGGACTATTCTGCCTTTCACTGGTGTCTATCAGACGTAATGTGGGCTTTGATACATCACACCTGTCACTTCTATCCATACTGAGGTTTTTCTTCTTCTGTTATCATTTGTCTTCATTCTTCAATACAGTTCTTTTTCCAAGAAGCTGTCTTCCACGTCCCTCCAAAATGGTTGACCTTGTAGATTTAGTTTTCTATCTGGTCATTTAGAGAGCATTTTGTACTGTAGGAAAATTATGTCCCCAATTTTCTTTGACAGCTGTATTATTTTATCAAGTAAAACCCTATCAGATGTGTCAGGTATGGTTGTCTGTGGTGATGGAGGCTGGCTTTCTTTAAACAATTCATCATTCTCTGGATGCTCTTGTTTCTTCAATTGTCATCAGTATTTCCCATTATTTTTAGTGAACTTGAATTTCTTATGACAGAGAAATAAAATGTTTCTTTATCTAAAATACCAGATTTCCCCAATAATATATTCATTATATCCATAATCTATTTTCATAACAATATTATTATTTTCGATGGATTTAAAATATTTAAGGGAATTTTCAATAATATTTCATTTAAATTTGCACATTTGTATGAATTATGTAATAGTTATAAAGAAAGTCATCCATTTTATTTGAACATAATTTATGAATGAAAGTAGATTGATATATAGGAAAACTGCATAAGTGAAAATTAATTGTATTTATTAGCTTGAGATGAATATTTGTTTCAAGAGAGGATGAAAAGATATAGGAAAATAAAAGTGAATAGATTTATGGAGGTGAAGTTTGTTTTATTCCTTCATGAGAGATAAATGTGTACTAAATTTTTCTAGATAGGTTAGAGTGAATGGGGCCTCTGGAACTAGTTCATTTTTCATGAACATAGTTTTGTTGAGATTCAGCTGTAGACCTATTCTTCCACATTCTCAGTCAAAGTCAGCCTGCATTTGTGCTGCTTGGCTAATTTTTGGTGCTATTAGAAAGTTGTCATCAGCGAAGTGGAGGTGGTGTAGTTGTCGACCATCTATCTTCACTCCCATTCCTTCCCATTCTAATTGTTGCATGATGTTCCTGAGGGTGGCGCTGAAGAGTTATGGTGAAATGGTATCACCCTGCCAAACCCCTCTTTCGACATAAATGACCACTTCCTTGTAGAATGGTGAGATCCTGGTGGTGAATCCGCAATAGAGCTCAGGAAGGATCTTGATATTAATAGGATCTTGATAGGAATCACTTGATCACTTGATCACTTGAATCCCGTTATTCATCGATTTGCTCAAGCGGGCGCCAGTAACATTTCCATTGGACCCTATCACGTGCCAATGTAGCCCAATGGCATCTGGTTGATTCAGGAATATGAAGAGCCTCAAACCATTCTTTCAGGGTCTTAACAAGGAAGTCTGACCATCTTGTAGGTGGGCAGCCACGTGATCTTTTGACATCCCATGGGATCCAGTCAGTAATGGCTCTAGTTCAGCGGTTGTCTCCAAATCGCATTACATGTCCAGCCCATCTGATTTTCGAGGTCTTGGCAAACGAGACAGCATCCCCTGATTCTGGAATAGCGATGGAGGTCAGAACTCTGGATTCCTTCCCTCACTTGAATGAGGCGTGATATTCCAAGCATAGCTCTTTCGATTCCTCTCTGGGAGACCCGAATAGCATTCTCATCCTGCTTTCATAGGGCCCTTGATAGGAATATGATGAAAATTAAGTAATAGTTGTGAAAGCACAACTATGATGAGTATCTTTGTACCCTTCCCCTTGTGTTGGGAAAATGCTTAAATAAACTAAATCCTTATCTTGCATTGTGCTCTCCTAAACACTAGCCATATGGTTTGATAACCTTGGCTTTAAGTTTCATGCTGAAACTATTTAAGCAGATCTTAGTGTAGGATAAATTGATTATTAGAAAGTTATCATACAGCCAAAATTTGATTACCCTGAACTTCATAAATATACCATTCCTATCTTACTAACTTCTGATACCCCTTCAAGTATTCCAAAATCCCCTTTTTCTCTGCTAAGTGATGTATTTTCAAATCCTTCTGGCATCTTTTGAAAAATTGCACACATAGTTTTAACCTAAAATTTTGGTAGACAATATTGAGAACTATTCTCCAGGCTATTGAGTATCTTGGTACCCAAGATACTATTCTCTCTTGATAGGTCAGTAATTATCAACTATTTTCTCTTGATAAGTCAAGAAGAAAAAAAGAGTGGATATGTAATGCATATTTGGATTTCCTCTATTAGATAAATCCCTTACTCGACCTATACCCAGTGGATGATAGTCTAGTTATCAAATAGAATTTTTTATTTTAGATATGACTGTTTAGTATCAGATCAAAATTGGTTTTCTTATCATACTAGAACAACAAATAAATGTTTATTAAGACAAAACCCTGTATCTGCTTGGCTATTTTTCTCTTTGCTGATAAGTATTATGTCTCCTTTGTAAAATAAATTATAAAATAGCATAAAGGAATAGAGAGTTTTAGTGTATGGTTTAGAGGTTATCATTTTTTAGAATTGATCCAAAATGGTGATAAAGAATTTGAATTGCTTGAGTATTTAGTGCTGATTTCTGTCTTTTTTTTAAAAAGCATATGGTATGGTTGGTGTTATCCCACCCCACGACAGAGCCTGGCAAGCTACCCATGTTGTATTTGACATGCCAAATACCAGTAACAATTATAGACCTCATTCCCATGACTTGATGGAATGGTTTGAGGCTCTTTATGTTCCTGGAGCAGGCAGATGCCTTTGGGCTATCTCTCATGTGACAGGACATATTGAGATGTTACTGGTGCCCGCTCTAGTAAATCGAAGATCTATGGGAAGTCAAGTCAAGTGATCAAGGTTAGGATGTGCATGTTGACGAATTATCTACAAATTTAAATTGTATGATGACTCAAAAATAATAAAATATCAGAGCCAAATAACTCAGATATTGTACTTTCATCAATGACTAATTTATACATTGTAGTATATAATTTATATCACTTGTATCACTTGTCTTCCCGTTGTTCATCGATTTGCTCAAGCGGGCATCAGTTCTGTCTCCATTCGTCCTGTCACATGCTAGTAGTGTAGCCCAAGGACATTTGCTCGATCCAGGAACACGAAGAACCCTCAAACCATTCCTTCAGGTCATGGGAATAAGGTCTATAATTGTTACTGGTTTTTTGACATATCAAATATGACACAGGTAGCTTGCCAGGCTTTGCCTGTGGTGGTATACGCTCAGTAGTAAGCTCTCATCTCATGCATTAACTGATGAACCTCAATGGGAGAGATCAGCTTTTTTCTTGGGTGGAGCTCTGATGAGCTGTGGAGTCCAGATGTTGAAAATAGCTGCCCTCATGCTGTGGGGTTCCTTTGGAGAGGCTCTATTGAGATGACAGGCCAGGCCTAGAACCCGCCTTCCCTCCCAGATGCCTCATGATCAGCTGAGCACAGGGAGAGCTGGTAGCAGCTCTGCCCCATTTATCAAAAAGGAGTTTCACCAAAGAGAGCATTAACATATAAGTATATGTATACTTAAATACAAAGATACACTGCTCACTTTATAATACTCTATATTCTCATTCAAATTTGTCAGATTTGACAATTTATCAAAATTGTCAATAACACTTCATTTATCAGACAGTTCTCTTCATCATGAGCTTCATTGATGAGATTCTCACCACCGGAAAAGACCTCAGTCCCTAAGAGGTATTTTTATGAGGTTATTGTATAAGGCATTATCGTGGGTTAGGAGGGACTACTGAGTGAAAAAGTTTCCAAAGTTGCAAAATTATTTTAGAGAGATATTAGTAAACATACATAGTGTATGTGTCTGAAATATCAAATGTGCATAAAATGTCAGGGAGCCTAGATAATTTCAAACAACTAGTGAAATATTTTCATTTTTAAAAGTATGTGTGAACAAAACCAAACCTTCTAATTATTAGTAATTGTATTTACAAATTAAACAACCAATTTTAATGTTAAATATTTTGTATTATTCACAATTTTGATAGTTATGTGTGTGCTCTTCACTCCATTCACTTATTCTGATAAAGAAAACTTCACTGAATACTAAGTATTTTTTTTTAATTTAATATTTTTATTATACCACCGTGAGATATACAATTACAAAGATGTTCATATTTGGGTTACATCTTACAGTGTTCCAGAACGCATCCTTCCACCAGTGCCCATTTCTCACCAATGTCTCCTATTCCCTCCCTTCCCTAGCCTGCCTCTATGGCAGGTTTATTATCTCTATCTCTTCTCTCTCTCTCTTTTCTCTCTTCCTTCTCTTACACATTGTAGATTGCACTACCTACATTTAGAAGTTATCATGTGTATCTTACTGCCTGCATTTAATGCTCAGTTTTAGGTTGGTATTAGCACTTTTGACAATCATTAGCACACTGTTCCCTTCTCTGTCTTACCTAACCTCTGACTCCCACACGTTTCTGTTTGTTTAATTTTCATCATTGATAAGACCTCCTCATCCATGTTTTGCCTGACTTTGGATCACTATCACTATCACTATCACTATCTTCCCATTCATCATCTATTTACTCAAGCTGGCACCAGTAATATCTCCATATGTCCTGTCTCATGCTAGTAGAACCCAAAGGCATCCACTTGCTCCAGGAACAAAAAGAGCCTCAAACCATTATATTAGGTCATGGGAACGACCTAATATAAATGTTACTGGTATTTGGCATATCAAATACTACACGAGCAGCTTGCCAGGCTTGCCGCAGGTGGCATACTCTTGTAGTCACCTCTAAATAAAGCATTTATTGATGCACCACGTGGCCACTAGCGGAGCAATAGCCCAGCGGGTAGGGCGTTTGCCTTGCACAAGCCTACATGTTTCGGGGCGGGTTTGATCCCAGGCATCCCATATGGTCCCCTGAGCACCGCCAGAAGTAATTCCCTGAGTTCAGAGCCAGGGAATAACCCCTGAGCATTGCCAGGTGTGACCCAAAAAAGCAAACAAACAAACAAACAAATAAATAAATAAATAAATAAAGTGTTTAGTCCCATGTGGCTAACTCCTATCAAGTCCCCCGTAATTGTAACCTTGGATATTGGTATCATAATATGTGTTTATACTTATATTAAGTATTTTTAATAATAACTTATAAATAAAAATAATTGAAAGGTATATAATTTATTACATTGAGAGATTAGCGAAAATTTTAAGCAAAATTATTTCTTGTACTATTCTTGGGAAGTTGAGTTTTTTTACTTTAAAAAAATCTGTTTGTACATATTGAACTGTATTCAGGGCTGACTTTTGACTCTATGCTCAGGGGCGTGCTCAGAGAACCATATGTGTAGCCATCAATTGAATTGAATTCAGTCACATGTAAGGCAAAGGCCTTACCAATTGTACTAGCTTCTGAACTCCTCAATAAAAATATATTGGAATGTGTAAGACTCACAGAATAAGTTTAAAAAGAAGAAGGAAAACCCTTGTTTCATTTTCATAGGATTTCTTCAGGAACTAAATTAATTGAGTCAGTATTAATGATTACTTTGAAATGAATTAAGACTACACGTACACACACACTAAAGAAGAAAAGGTAAACTTTTCAAAGCTGGGTGCATTTATTCCATTGTAAATCAGCTCCTCTCAAGTTGTTGAGGTATAAATAGTTTTAGTGTTATGGTTCTGAAATCAAACACAAAAAACAAATCCTCACGGTGGCAGTGATTGAGACAACTGGCAGTTGCTAAAAAACAGGATTCCCCTATGTTTTGCTGTCGATGTTAATCATTCCCTGAATGATTTAGAATGCAGGAGCAGGAAGGGGAAACTGCTCAGAACAGCCATGCACATGTGTATGAAAATATGTTCCTTTCTCTGAAATGGAATGTCCTGTCTCTAAATCAGTATTATAAATGATTGAAAAGCAAATGGGTGCAAAACCTGAGTGTACAGCGTATGCATATGTTTTCCTTATTGTTAGACTGATTTTTTTTTTTTTTGCTTTTTGGGTCACACCCGGCAATGCTCAGGGGTTTCTCCTGGCTCTGGACTCAGGACTTACTCCCTGGCGGTGCTCAGGGGACCATATGGGATGCCGGGGATCGAACCCGGGCTGGTATGGGCCGGCCGCATGCAAGGCAAACGCCCTACCCACTGGGCTATCGCTCCGGCCCCTGTTAGACTGATTTTGAAGCAAAGTTGGTTACGGTCCTTTTTCAGTAAGATTTTTAAGAATTACTACCCAAAAGCAGTCCCTGAAACAAAAGGACATGCAGTCATCACTATCAATATCATGCTTGAATTATGGTAATGCTTACATACTTTTTGATGTAACTAGTCCAAAATCTTAGTACCTATTTTTGGCTCTTTAATTATATATAATAACTAATGTAAGAGAAAGCTAATATATTTTAAAATAGACAATTTGCTTCCACATTTTGCATCTGAAACATGATTAATTAGTATGATTTTTTAGGATTTGTGACTAACGTCACTGATTCTATGTATTTATAACATGTCTACTATATCTATATAGACATTTCCATGATTCTGTAAGACAATGGCAATATTTATCACCTTAATATCTTCAATACTTGTGATACATAAGGAATAACATTATTCATAAATTATTTAACACTATCAAGAGAAAATAGGATTCTTGTTAACAGTTCTGTGTGTACTTGGACATTTTATTTAACTTTCTCTATATTATTATGAAACAGTAAGAAATCAGCAAATGCTTATGATTGGAAAGACATATCTGAGAAATAAGCCATATTAACCTGAAAAGCACGTGCTTCAATGTCAAATTGGTTGTGTGGGATGAAGATGACAACTGGACTAGGATGAAATGATGTAATGAATGTAATGATGCTTGCTGAAACTCGACTCCAAGGTGAGGAAATTTCTTTCCTAGCCAAAGGGAGTTGAGAGAAAGTGAAAATGCTTGATAGTTTATGTTGTTTGTATGGGGAGGAAAATAAATAGCTTGAGTCTTATAAGGAAACTAAAGAATCCAAGTTAAATATGAATAGGGAGAAATATATATATATATATATATAGAGAGAGAGAGAGAGAGAGAGAGAGAGAGACAGCGACAGAGACAGAGAGAGAAAGAAACAGATAGATAATCACAGAAAGAAATGTGATGATCCAGTTTAAGCAAGGGACTGTGAAAAGGGTAAACTATAATTAAATGTACAAATAGGCTCTATTAATTAAGCCTACACAAGATCTATGGTACATAGAATTCTATATAAATGCATTAAATGGATCAAAATAGTCAGGGACAAATTAGGCTTATTTCATTACTACAAAAAGCAAAGGAGATAAATCTGGGGAGCATGTAGAACACACTTCCTCACTATATCAATAGATTCAGGATAAAATATTTGCCTATAATTTTTCTCTATATTTTTCTATCAATGCTACTATCTTCTACCAGGGTAAAATTTAAACATTATATGCTAGAGAGAAAAGCTTGTGAAGATAAACAGAATTCCTTAAGCAATTATACAATACAGTATTTGATTTGAGAAAAAAAATGTATTTCACATTTATTCAAGAACTACTGAGAAATGCAGTATGTTGTGATTCACATAGTTTATTCTTTATATTCTGATGATATTTTAATGGGGGTATCTAATTTTTTATAATTTTGCAAAGAAGGGAATGGAGTAAGGTTATATAAGAAATACAGAAAGTGAAAGGAAATATTTTGGAAGTAAAGGCACAGATCACTGTTCACTGTATCACTGTCTTCCTGTTTATCATCGATTGACTCGAGCGGGCACCAGTAACATCTCCATATGTCCTGTCTCATGCTAGTAGAGCCCAAGGGCACCTGCTTGCTCCAGGAACATAAAGAGCCTCAAATCATTCCATCAGACCATGAGGTCTAATATGTTACTGGTGTTTGGCATATCAAATACGACACGGGTAGCTTGCCAGGCTCTTCTGTGCGGGTAGCATACTCTTGTAGTTATATCTAATCCAGCATTTACTGATGAACTATTTGGCCGCAAGCGGCCGCTGCAAGCCAGGCTGTGATAGGCTGGTCTGCTGGGTGGAGTTCTGATGAGAGGGAAGTCCGGATGTGGAGAATGGAGGCCCTCATGGAGTGGGGGTCTTCTGGCATGTTGCAAGGCTCTGCTGGGGTGGCGGGTCAGGGCTAGAACCCGCCATCCCTCCTGAGTGCCTCGTGAGCGGCTGGGCACAGGGGAGAGCCAGTAGCAGCTCTGCCCCATGTCTGTGAGTCTCTGGGTCAGCATACCTGGGCCGGATTTAAAAGACTGCTGCAGGGTGGATCTCGATGAGTCAGGCTGTGATAGGCTGGTCTGCTGGGTGGAGTTATTCCTCCAACCAGTAGAGGCACAGATATTCCTTGCATATGGCCAAAATCTGTTTGATCCTGGAAACCCAACTGCTCCACTGGGTGTAATTCTTAGGACCAATAGACCCAAATTGAGAATTGTTTGGATCCCCCAATAAAATAAATTAGAATGAGAATATGTGCTATTAGTGAGTGATAGGAGATAGATAGAACCTATATATCTGTATAAAATATTATTTTGAGAAATGCTATTCCAATGCATTTATGTAATGTAACTTTAAAACATGTTGTAATATTTTGTTAACCAAAATGGACCAATTTATTGAAATCTTAATGGCTCCAAATTAATAGTTTTAGTCGGAATAGCATGTTCTTAAATATCCTACTAGTAAATAAAGTTTTCCTCTCTCTTTTCAGCAATTAATTATTCATGGGACCAGGGAGATTTTATAGTGGGTAGTGAGCTGTCTTGTATTTAGCTCACCAAGATCAGTCCCTGGCATACCAAATGTTCCCCTGAGCCAAAGAAAGTTTGAGAGAAAAACACCTATATTACAAAGGGAAATGGTGGTAGCAGGCGAAAAACAGTTATATTTCATTTAGAGGTCAAAATACCAACTGGTTAGGTGGATTACTGAAAAGATGTGCATTACAATTAAAATTCATGTTTTAAAGAAGTATTAAAATATATCATGTTAAAAAATGACCTGCACAATGTTTCAAAAGAGTATCTAAAGTTATTAAAACTTAAGGACTTTAGAAAGATGATCTTTTGAAGCAATTCTGTCTCATCTAAATCAATAGCAAATAAGTCATATATTCTTTCTTTACACTATTTTGACAGCATATAACAATCAGACAAGTAAAAATTAAGGGAAGAAAGAGCATTCAGCTTTAAACATTCGTGAAAGCAAAATATCATTTTATATACTTCAATTATATATTAAAATTACTTTTAAAAATAACATGACATCAACAACTTTTGAAAATATATCAAAGAGAATCTAAATGTTAGTTTTGTTGCTGCTTTCAAAAGCGAGAGCTCGAATAGGTGATTTGCAGCCAGAACACATAAGTCTACACAGGGCCTTTCATTGTTTTTTGCCTGTTTTGCTTTTTTTTCAAAGAGATCCAGTATTGCTAAATAACAGTATGGATAAATAGCACAATTCCTATTTTGTCATCATCTAAGTTCTCACTTGAAAAACTCTGGTTTTCTTAGCATGTATTTGTTTGTGGGAATAAAATCTGAGTGGTAAAGAGGCAGAAGAGGCAAAAGGCCTTGGGCATTCCATTACCTCTAAACAATGGCATGGAGTGATAGACTGTGAGTACTACAAATTGAAACTCTTACACCAAAGCAAGGAGATACAACACGATTCCCATTTCACTGGCATCGAGTCTCAAATAAATGTATCTGCCTTCCCCTGTGTTTTTTTCTTAGTCTAAATACAAGTTGCTGGAAATTGCACATGGCTGGTATTTGAAGCAATTTTAAAAGAAAGGAAAATTATACTATCATATCATGAAAATCTCCTCCGTAAGTAAGTTATTGTTTCCTCCATTCTTAGGTATGTTCAAATCACAGTGAGCATTGCACCTACTCACTTGATGACAGATGATGTAACTTAAGGTCCTGAGAAAGAGGCTCCCTCTGGCAACTTGGGCTCCCTCTGGTGAGCGCTAGTTTCCATTACAGAAACTAAAAGAGATACATTACACACACACACACACACACACACACACACACACACACACACACACACACTCATACATACAATATCAACCTATATATTAAAAACTACAATAAGAGAAAAAATAACAGGTTTCTATATCTCCTCCACAAGAATCAATATGACATGTTTTCAGTTAGTTGAGAAACAGCTGACATACTGTATAATTTCGAGGCATATAGCAAAGTGATTTACTTTGCAGATATTGCAAAATTATCATCACAGTAGGATCACTTAACGTCCTTTTTTCTCACAGAGAACTAGTGAAAAGTAAGAAAGGAAAACAAAAGAGGAAATATATTATGACGATGAAAACTTCAGAATTTTCTCTTTAGTTTCCTGCAGACTGTATCACAATTTCAGCTATGGTCAGCATCTATAACTGTAAGTTTCATTTTGATCATCTCCATCTGATTCTCCTCTTTGAACACTCCACCTCTGGCAACCAAAATGAGGATGACTTTTTTTTTAGGAGTTTCATTGTTTTAATTTATTTTGCTTTGATTCAATATTTATTGTTACATTCCTGCCAAGTGGGGAGGGGGAGCTCTGTTATGACAGAGAAGATATGATGATTATCACAATAAGATTCAAGAACAAAATAAAATTTAATGCAATCCTTTTTAGATGCCAGAGTTGAAAATTTCTTTAAATGTTGTTGAATATGAATCTATTTTAAATAAATATTTATGCCTTTCAAGGAGGCCAGCTGGGAGGTGGCAGGGAACTTGAGGACTTTGGTGGAGGGAAGATATCCTTGGTCATGTGGTTGGTATTGGAATATTGTATGCTGAAATAACTTTAATATGAACAACTCCTTGAATCATATTGTTGTAATAAATAAATTAAGTAATAAATATACGTAAATTAATAAATATATAGTATATGTATATGTACAGTATATATTATATGTACATATATACTATGTATGTGCATAAGACTGTATATACTCTACAGTAATAGTATATACAGTCTATATGCTCATATACTCTATATACTATATATGTATAGTATATGTTTACATATAGAGTATTTACATATATACTATACATATATATGCTATATACATACATACATCGTATATATGTATAGTATATACACATATAGTATCTATATACTAAATAAGTATATAGCATATATACATGTATAATTTATGTATATACTAATATACATATACATATACATATACTATATGTATACATATGCTATATATACATATAGCACATGCATATGCATATATGCTATATACTTATATAGCATATATACATTTATATAGCATATATATTATATAGTACACATACATATATTCTATATATCATATACAATATATAATATATATAGCATATAGTATATAGTACATATGTAGTATATGTATGTCATACATAGCATATATACATGTATACACTTATATACACTATATACAATATATAGTACGTCTAGGTATATGTAGTATATAGTGCACATGTAGTATATGCATGTCATATATATCATATATGCATGTATACACATATATACACTGCATGGACATATATCATATATAGTATATATGTAGCATATATGCATGCATAGTGTACTTGTATATACAATATTGCATATGCACATATACTATATATTATATGCATATATAGCATATATGTAACATTGTTGCAACAGGTAAACACCTCTGAGTTTCTAAGGATGGCACTAAGATTATCTCCCTTATCAGCACAGTCTTCAGGTTTACAGCTCTGTTATTTAACAAATCTTTATTTAGCATCTTATCTAGGCATATAGCTACAGGATGGAGGAAAGGAAGCAGAAGCACCCTCCTACACAATTACCATCTTTACATAAACTATATATTCCTGCCGCTCACTTGTTTCTATTGTTTGTCCAGGAAAAGGTCTTCCTCTCAGAACAACTGATCTGGTGGAGTATGCAAATGAGGGTATTGGGTGGTTGGGGTAGCATCCCTTAGCTGCATAAGTACAAGAGGTCTGTTGAATATTGAATAAGTAAGCACATATGCCATTTATCTTTCTCTTCCTGGAATATTGGACTGTCATTTCCACCTCCAGTCCATCAATATTGTAACAAAAGCCAAGATTTTATAATTTCTCATTGCTCAAGAATTATCCATTAATACAACTATGTTACATTATCATTCTTTTACTAATATGTAACTGTATTGTATTAAATCACTTCATTTTACAGACATTCATTTAACATGTCTGGGCACATTTGGATTCTTTGTAAATCTTGGCTGCAGTAAATAGTTCAATAACAACAAGAGCAAAAAAAATAAAAATTAGGAAAAATTAGGCTACTGATCTTAATTACATTTGTTCATTGTGATCATTAGATCCTGTCTCTCACTCTTCCTTCTGATACTGCCATGCTTATTTCCTCTGTAAAAGATCATACATTTATTATCTGACCTATTTCACATAGAATTATATCCTCATTTCCATCCATTTTGTCATAAATACTAGAATAGCTCTCCCCCATGCTCGACTGATCATGAGGCATCCAGGAGAGAGGACAGGTTTGGGCTCTGGCCTGCCACCCCAATAGAGCCTCAGAAGAAGACAGAGGAACCCCCCACACCATGATGGCAGCCATTTTCAACATCCGACTCAACTGCTCATCAGAGGTCCACCCAAAGAGAGAAGCCGATCTCAAGTCCAGCTTCTCAGAACCCCAACTTAGAGAGAAGCCTGTTCCACAGACACAGATGGAGTGTATTCACAGCCGAGCTGTACATCAGTAAATGCAAAAACTAAGAGCACCCACATGGCAAAGCATGCAAGCTACCTGAGTCATATTTGATATGCCCAAAACAGTAACAAGGATAGAACTCATCCCCATGACCTGAATGAATGGTTTGAGGCTCCTATGTTCCTGGAGCAAGAAGAGGCCTTTGGGCTATACTAGCACTTGACAGGGACAAATGGAGATGTTACTAGAGCCCGCTTAGAGCAAATCAATGAACAATGGGAAGACAAGTGATACAAGTAATACTAGAATTTTTTTTAATATTTTTCATGACCAAATAGTAATACATTATGAGTGTGTGTGTATGGATATTTGTGTCTGTGTCTGTACATATGAGGGTATATATGGATGGATAGATATCAATAATAGATGTTCTTTACATTCACCTGTCAGTGAACTCTGTTCAGTTGCTCATCAATTACAAATATAGCTATGAACGTGGTATTGTAGACACAGTTTTGAATTTCTGTTTTAGTTTCTATTTTATACACATTAGTGTTTATAGTTTGTCTTTCTCTTTTTTAAGAACATCATTAAGAAGGCCTGAA
The DNA here is from genome assembly GCA_021461705.1 of Cryptotis parvus. Taxonomy (NCBI): domain Eukaryota; kingdom Metazoa; phylum Chordata; class Mammalia; order Eulipotyphla; family Soricidae; genus Cryptotis; species Cryptotis parvus. Next base: position 50,524 of record JAJIBD010021110.1, read on the forward strand.
GTTATTACTCATTGTGGTTTCAATTTGAAATTTCCTAATTACCAATGCTGTTGAACATTTCACATTGTTAATATTTCATATATCTTCTTTGTAAGAATATCTGTTGAGTTGTTTTGTCCATTTATTAGTTGGGCTATATTTTAGTTTGCCTTTGAATGCTATGGTATTTTATAGAATGGGATATAAACACTTTTCTGAATTACAAAATTTTTCCCCATTCGCTTTGTCCTCTTTGAACTTTTTGGCAATTTTTATTTCTATGCAAAAAAATTTTTTTTGTTTTCTATACTACAACTTTTAATTTTTATGTTGTTATCTGCATTCTAGTTATAATTTTAAAATTACTAAAATTATACAGTCAAATAGATTTATTTCTCTTTATTTTCTAGGACATTTTTAAATTTCATGTCTTACATTCAAATCTTTAATCCAAGTTTAAATTGCACATGTTTTCAAAAGACAGTCAGTTTTATTTTTTAACATCTCTGTATCCAATTATTTCAGCACTGTTTATTAAAGAGACTTTCTTTTCTCCATTGAGTATTCTTGGCTCTCTTGTCAAATATTAGTAGGGTATATATGCTTATGTTTAATCCCCAATTCTGGTCTGTTGCCTTATCAAACTTTGCAACTTATAAGTTGATTTGACACAGTAAAATATGCATCCTTGGGATAAATATTCACTATCTAGTTACTAGTTTAACTGAATATTAGAACATAAGATTATTAAGGAAATATTTATAGAAATGGGTGGCTGATAAAATAAATTTTAATTTAATAATTAGGCATTTTAGAATCCAAATCAATAATATTAAATGAAAAATATTTGTAAAAATTCACAGCAACACATAAATGTGAAAAAGGGAGATTCTCCTTTTAAGTTGATAATTTCAGGAAACTCTATAAAGCCATACACATTTTATAAAGCTTAAAACGTTACTTAAAACTTTAAAAGATTATTATTCAATTAGTGGAAGATAGTATAGAGCAGTGAGAGTTTATGTGGAAGACACTATATTATGATGTTATAACACATTCATTTTATTATTCCTCTGTGGTGTGAGTAAATGTAAAGCCACTTGCGTCTGCCATATTTATGTGGAAAATAAGTTCTGGACATTTCAGCAGCTACAATATCCTGAGACTTAGGAAAATTGAGGTACATGTTGTGCAATATTAATTTTTATTCATATTTGAATCATTTTATGCTTTCTGTAGAACATGTTACTATGAATCTAATGTGCAGAAAATATTTATTATGTATATGTGTTGAAGAGCTAGAATTCTCTGCTTTATGTATAGGATCATGATATAAATGTTTGGACAGAGACACTGTTCAAATGATAAAACATGTATGTAGCATTAAGAAGTCCTTAACATGATCCTTGTTATCCATCAAATCGTTCCCTGAACAACATTGGGTATATTTATGGTGGATTCTAAAGCACCACCAGGCAAAGAACATTGCGTATCAGGGAGGGCTGCACACTTAATCATCAGAGGCCCATTGTTACACAGGCCCAAGAGTCACCAAGAGTGGAAACAGACTCCCCAGAGCTCCACTGAGTATTTCCATATTAAATGAAACAAATATATCAATGCTGTGGGTGGAGAGGTAGTTCAGTAGCAGGGTACCTGCCTTGCATGTGGCTGAGCTGGGTTTGGCCACCAGCACCTAATCCATATATAGTTTGTAGGGCCCAAACTCCCCATAAATAAAGCAAAATTTAATATAGTTTAGACAATTTATGATCATACAAATAATATAATATAATTGGAATGTTTATATGACATTATTTTAGTGTGATACCTAGCCCCCAGTGCTAATATCTTACTTACTACTGACTCTCTGTTCTGGGATCCGTCTTGGTGAGGGTCAGTGGACCATATCTAATACCTGAAATCAAGCTGAATCCCAAGTTTCCTTCTTTCCTAGACCCCACAGTGGGCCTCCTTAACAAGATGTTTTTGTTCTTTTGTTTGTCTGTTTTTGGTGGGTATACACCCAGAGGTGTTCAGAGTAGGCCTTGGGGGGTTCATAAGTAGCACAGGAAATTAAACCGAGGTCGACAGCATGGAAGGCAAGGAGCCCTATTCACTGTACAATCTATCAGGCCAAACAGGAACTTTTAAAAAATTAAATATTGTAGTTTGGGTCCCATGAGCATAATATTCTTGGCTCTGTGGTTTAGAGCTATACATTTATCACATCTCACCATTGGTGGTCTTGATTTCAACAGTCTCTTCTTACTAAGCCTCTCCATTTCTCTCCATCTCTGGCATTTCTATAATCCAGGGCTAACTGTTTATTGCAAACTTTAATCTTTAATTCCACAGTTCTAAAAAACTGATTTAAAATCCATCTAAAATTACAAGAAGTAGCTTTATGTACTTGGACTCAGTTTTTTCATGTTTTTATATTAAAGACTTTGGCCATTTGTTTCTCAAGTAAAGAAAAAGAAAGGAAGGTAAAATATTTATTATTCATGGACAACAAGTAAACTTTTTTTTTCCATTCTAAGTTGTCTTGCTGGCATATATAAAGACACTAATCACTTGTATCACTTGCCTTGTATTACTTGTCTTCCCATTGTTCATCGATTTGCTCAAGTGGGCACCCGTAACATCTCCATATGCCCTGTCACATGCTAGTATAGCCAAAGGGCATCTGCTTGCTCCAGGAACATGAATAACCTCAGACTATTCCTTCAGGTCAAGGGAATGAAGTCTATAATTGTTGCTGGTTTTTGGCATATCAAATATTATATGGGTAGGTTGCCAGGCTCTGCCATGCGACTGGCATACTCTTAGTAGTAACTCTCATCTCATGCATTTAATGATGAACCACGTGACCGCTTTGGAGATCAGCTTTTCTCTTGGATGGAGTTCTAATGAGCTGTGGACTCTGGATGTTGAAAATGGTTGCCATCATGATTTTGGGGTTTCTCTGGCTTCTTGTGAGGCTCTGTTGGGATGGTGGGCCCAGGCTAGAACTCGCCTTCCCTCCTGGGTGCCTCGTGATCAGCTAAACACTGGGAGAGCTGGTAGCAGTTCTGCCCTGTGTGTCTGAATCTCTGGATCAGGCATACCTGGCCTTGAAATAGTCTTCGATGTAGGGTGGGACTCTGACGAGCAGGGCTTGAGATTATTTTTTCTCTTGCGTGGATCTCTGACGAATTGTGGAGTCTGGATGTTGAAAATGGCAGCCCTCATGGTGTGGAGGTTCCTCTGAGTTCTTACGAGGCTCTGTTGGGATGGCAGGCCAGGGCTAGAACTCGCCCCACTCCCACCACCAATGTCCCCACATTCTCTCCCACACACACTCAGCTTGCCTCTAGAGCAGGAACTTTTTCTTTTTTTCTCTCTTTTTTCTATCGCTGTCTCTCTTTCACTAATAGGAAAGGAAAAATAAGAGAAAAAAGATGTAATTGATAATAATTCCCTCATGTGCATTTGTAAAAAGCAGAAATATTAATACAGGAATAGGTTTCTGACTAAATGATAAATCACCATTGGGTCATAAAGCAAAGATCATTGTCTTATCCCACTCCATATGGATGTTGACATAAATATAAAACAGTTCATTTCCTAAAAATACATAAATTATTCATTTAAAATATACTCACTTTAGTTGAACTTTTTTAGTCTTACTGTCTGTCATGATGCTATTTCCTTGAATTTTTAGCTTAAATTATCATATTGTGTAATATATTTCATCAAAAGTGGCTGCTTTTTTTATCAGACAAAACACTCTTTAAGGTGGAAATATTAAAATAAAACTTTAACATTCTTTTTATCCAAATTCAAAGGGAAAATGTAATCAAAAGTAAATTGATGCACATTAAGTTAATAAATCTTCAAGCATTAATATAATTCTGTTATGAACTTTGGAATGGAGCATAAGAAAAATCTAAAATATTATTAATGGAAAATATCAGTAAACCCAAATTTCTCTTAGTTTTAATTCCATCTTTTCATGCAACTCAAAATAGTCATATTTATATACAACTCCAAGGAAATCATATACAATCACTTTTTTTCTAAAGTTCACTCTATAGTCCAGCAATCAATACAGGTCTTAGAGTACATAACTGATGAGAAGTATGTTCATGTCTGATCACCAAAACTTTAAGACTATATTATTTCTTCTACATCATGGCATGAGAGTGCATGTTTCATGATATAGTATACATCAAGGAACTCTGTAATGAATCTTTAATCCAAATATAGGACTACTGAAAAGAAATTATTAACATACCCACTGCTACCATCCTTCTTCTATTTCATATATCAGAGTAATGGGTTTGGAGAGTCAAAAAATTACAAACTTTGGATGGGCAATCAAGTTCCACTGGGAAGAAACATAAGATAGAAATCATTCCAAACAGTGTTAGAAATAACAAAGGAGAACATACAGGTGATGGGAGCCATAACACAATACAATATTTCCTAATAAATAATGGAGTGGTCTCCATTAACAAGTGCTGCACATGTATCCAGAATTAAAAATTGAGTAGCTATATTTGTTTGAACTATGTCCTAAATGGGTGTATGATAATTTATATAGATACATTTGAGTATCAATAAATAGCTTTGTTTTATTGTAATTACTCATAGTTTGGGGGCCACAATTGACAGTGCTCAGGGATTTCTCCTAGCTTGATGCTCAGGAATTTTTACTGGTAGTGTTCTGTGTGTTGCCAGAAATCAAACAAAGGTGAGGCACATGGAAGACAGAAATCTTAATCCACGTACTATATATTTTAGTCACTTTTTACTTTTAAGAGTTTTTCACAAAATATCATTTTAAACCTTGACATAGCTTTTCATGTAATGCTGCATCTTATTGTTGGTTCTGGAAATCAGAGCATTGGAAAACAGGACCATATTTTCTTTTGGGCCCACACCTGCTATGCTCAGCACTTGCTTTCATCCCTACATTCAGGATCAATTGAGGTAGTAATCTGGAACCCGTACATCAAACCTACCAAAGAAAGGAAGCCATGCATCGGAAAACAAGGTACTTACCCATCTTCCTGGTCTGTATGCATGACTCTTTAGTATGCCACTTCATATTCTTGGAGTTCAATTATTTTTTTTTTTTGTTTTTTGTAGAGGGGAGTGGCGTGTCCACACCCAGAAGTGCTTGGCTCTTACTTCTGCATCTGTGCTTCGAGATTACACCTGGTGGGAAGCATATATGGTGGCAGAAATGGAACCCGGGTGGGCATTGTGCAAGGCAAGTATCAGTCTTCAGTATAAAATCCAGACCCTTAGGATTCAGTTTCAAGTGTGGACAATACTGCTATAAGACCTGGCAGCATTAGAAATCTATACTCTCAAAACAACAATGAGATATCATCTCACAACTCAGAGACTGGCATATATTCAAAATAGCAGAAATCAACCAATGGTGGCGTGGATCTGGGGAGAATGGGAGTCTCAACCTTTGTTGGTGGGAATGCCAACTGGTGAAGCATTTTTGGAAAACAATAAGGACATTCCTCCAAAAACTAGAAATTGAGCCCCCCCATATGATTGGCAATACCACTTCTGGGAATATACCCTGAGAGGACAAAAGCACAGAGCAGAAATACTATCTGCACTTCTATGTTCATAATAGCAATATTCACAATAGCCAGAATCTAGAAACAACCTGAGTGCCCAAGAACAGACAACTAGATTAACAAACTGCAGTACACAATGAAATACTATGTAGCTGTTAGGAAAAATGAAGTTATGAAATTTGCCTATAATAAGATGAACATGGAGAGGACATGCTGAGTAAAATTAGCCAGAAGGAAAAGGACAGATATAGAATGACTTCGTTCATTTGCAGGATATAAAAAAATGGTATGATACCAATATCCAAGGTCAGACAAAACATAAATCAGTAGGATTTGTAAATGGGTGGAATCTGCCTACTGAAAATCTACCGCAAGTGTGTGGGAGTCAGAAGTTAGGAAATACAGAGAAGGGACCAGTGTGCTAATAATTGTTTGAAGTCATAATACCAGCCTAGAACTGAGCATTGAATGTAGGCAAAGGGATATACATGATAACCTCTAAATGTATGTATTGCAAGCCACAATATGTAAGAGAAGGAAGAGCAAAAGAGAGAAAGATAATGATAAAGATGGAGAGAGAGAGAAAGAGAGAGAGAGAAAAGGCAAAGTGCCTGCCTTTTGGGGGAAGGAATCAGGGGACATAAATGGTGGGAATGGGTAGAGGGATGGGTTCTGGATTACTGTGTGATTGAATTCCAATCATCAACAGTTTTGTAATTGTATATATACGTATATATATATATATATATATATATATACAATTATATAGCTCTCATGGTGGTATTATATATGTATACATATATATACATATATATCACAGTGGTATAATAAAATTTAAAAAGAGATAAAATAGCTTTTAAAATTAAACCATACAGGTACATGAATAGAAAAAAGAAATCTATAATCATAGAAAATGTGATTTCATTTCTCTCACTGGTTATGAGGTTTTCCTGGCCAGCACATGGCGAAGGGACAGCTACCTGAGAGACTCCATGCAAACCTTTGTAGTTTCTATAAGCCAAGTTGTCTGTCATGCAAATGATTCTTTTTTCCTGTCTTCCATTTGCAATTATTTCACTACAGAGGTGCCTGTCAGGTTTTTGTTTTTGTCAACTATGGATAGAAAATATATTGGGAGGCACATTGCTTTCTGCAGTAAGAGAGAATTACAAAGACAATACAGTCCGTTTTATGGAACCTATTTGAAAAAACGCATCGGGGGCCTGATCTAACAATATGAGACTTCAAGATGGAAAGTGAACAGCCAACTAGGTCAACAAACTTAATTTCCTCTTAGAGACTCTTTGTTCAGGACGATGAAAGAAAGGCAAGATCCTGTTGTCTTCTTTCAGATGAATAAGATAGAAGATCATCTGCTAATGGCTACAGAAAACCCTGCCCTGCAGCCTATGTCTCTTTGACTGTCGTCCAACTTCTAAACAAATAACCTACATAGAAGGAAACAATCCCAGGCTCTATCATTTAAAATTCCCTTGTGCTCAGTTCCTAATGGAACATCACTGTATCACTGTATCACTGTCTTCCCGTTCATCATCGATTTGCTCGAGCGGGCCCCAGTAACATCTCCATATGTCCTGTCTCATGCTAGTAGAGCCCAAGGGCACCTGCTTGCTCCAGGAACATAAAGAGCCTCAAACCATTCCATCAGGTCATGGGAATGAGGTCAATAATTGTTACTGGTATTTGGCATATCCAATACAAACGGGTAGCTTGCCAGGCTCTGGCGTGACAACTTCGGCTACTGTGTAATGGAGTGCTTGGTTGGCATTCTTAGGAGCACTCTGAGAACACAGGCGTGGTAGGACCTTGCTCTCCCCTCATAACCTGAGCCTCCTTTTAATCAGATCTCGACGACCTGATGAGGGAACTAACTGGTCACCTCTTAGGTTGCCCCTACGTCACACAGCTCCTGGGTATGTGTTCTCGCTCTTAAACTATGCATCTTAACAGGCTAGGAACCATTTATAGTTCAGAGAAGTGGACATGACTGTGCATATCTGCACTGCATTAACGGTATGAAAATGGACACAGCTGGACGTTTTCTGTGTAGACACGTGTATAAAGAACAGTATTTCAGAGCTGCGGAGAAGCTGCCGCCCTGAAGCTGCCTGGCACTAGCGCGCACCCTCCGCAAGGAGAAGTCAGCTGCCAACTGCCCCTAGTTTTCATTATCCGCATTAACTCTTCTTCCTTCACTTCTAGAAGGAACTCGGAGGACACCTGACGACAAAGAAACATGCTTGGAGTTAGACCATGGTAGGTGCAGGTCTAGCTCCAAGCCGGGGAATCTTGGTTCCGTCACTCCCTGTGTGCACCACTCGTGACCTGAGCCCCTATGAGAACCCTTCTGATCACAATTACTACAGGCAGCGTGAGGTCAGCCCTGGAATACGTCAATAAATGACCCTCTCAATAATGACGCTTTCTGGCGCCTTGTGACACTAACCGTCTAACCAGAGTCAAATACTGCCAAAGACACAATCGGCTCTGGAGAACCTGGGATCTTGGCTCAATCATTCCAGAAGTGATGCTAAGCTGGACATCTTAGTTTACTTCCAGTTATGTGAGCACTGAAATGGTCAAGGATCCCATAAGCTCCAGAAAGACAAACACTCCTTGTAACCTGTGATGCTGAAGCTGTTGTCATAGTTTCTAAACTGTGCGTCACGAGGCAAGCAGCTTCCCCAAGACCGGAATACTATGGCCAGACCAGGTCACTTACAGAAATCAGTGCCCTTCAGAAGTATAACCGCTGAATTGTCAATCCCATTAGGATGAAAACCAGCCTAATGCATTCCGCCATATCCTGGAGGCTGGTGCGAGGGCGTCCCTTTGATGGTGCGCCAGAATCATGATTTCCATTTTCAAATATTTTCTTGATCACATTGCAGTCCAATTAGTACTAAGTCAACACTAAGCTCTAATTTCTAACAATTCCTAAATATCAGAAAAAAGTAATCACCACATAAAGGTTGCTTTTTCTATGATTAAATTGCTTTCTGCAGATTATTATTCAGCATTTAGTGAAAATCCAACTGTGAACCAGGTGCTGTCAGAACACAAGTTAGTCACATTTCCCACCCAGTGGGCATAATTATGATCAAATTAGACAGGTAAATCAAACTAACACAAACACCAACAGATTTCCCAAACATGATGGTCATTTCTGAACATGAGTGAAACCTTAATGAACGTATGTAGCCCCACTGTTTCTGCCACTTTATTATGGAGTGACCAAATTTGTATTGATACTAGATATTTCCTAAAGATTTTGGAGTTCCAATAACAACAATATACAATATAAAGCCATATACAAGATTTCCTTAAGTAGTATAAAAAGGAATATGCTGGTAGACTCTAGCACAATTTACATTAGTTCCTCTTTAATTGTGTTTACAATATTCACAAGGAAGTATTCTGTTTGGATAATTGCTCATCTTCACCAAGATGAGTAATTTCGCTTATGCATACTTCAGAAAATTACTGAAAGTATTGCAAGAACAGAATTTCCCACAAACACTTAGACCTATAATGTCCCCCCCCCCCCCCCCCCCCCCCCCCCCCGTTTTTTTTTTTTTTATAAATAAGTGCATTTTCATCCTCTTTTCACCAGAATAGTTTAAGAAATTAGTTTGTTTTGTGTCTTTAAGGTACTTGTGGATGCCTTTTTGGTACATACAAATAATTACTTTCCTTTTTCTATGAAAAGTATTTATTATGGTATACGCTAAAATGTTATAACCACTGTGACATTGAGAAGAATAAATACATGCTAAGATACTATGAGTGAAACACATATTCAACATGAGTAATCAATAAAATTCTCAATGTCATACCTATGAATAAAAATATATTGCCATTAATATTTATGGGGAAAAGAGCTAGAACAGTGTGTAGCATGCTTTTTTTGCACACAAACCAACCAGGTTTGATTTCCAAGCACCACATGTATCCCGCCAATCTCCATCAGAAAAGAGATTTTAGCAGAGTTTTAAGTAAGCCCTAAACAAAGCTGAAAGTGTGTTATTCCCCAAAATCTAATTTAAGTGAGCAATAGTCATTTAAATTATTTGTGTCAATTCTAATTAAACAACAAACTATGAAAATTTCTAGTACAAGAAATTTTACCATGTAAATGAATGTATTAAACGATGTATATAATAATATTTCCATACTTAGTGATAAACAAAAAAATCATTGTGAATCTACTTCAATGTTTTATTCAGCTAAACTGTGGCTTTATTTGTTGATGGTTACCTAATGATATCAGACAGTCATTTTTGTCTGACTGTCTTTGTCTGACTTTAGTCATTTGGTCTGACTGAGACGAGGGAGGCTTCAATCACATCATGCCATTTTTGAGACCGGAGAAGAACTCTTCCTCGGAACAAGCGATGAAAGAGGGGTTGGTGGCATAGGTGTCCTTGTCAACACGAACGTGGCCATGGGCATCGATTCACTTGACTGCCTAACAAACCAGATAGGACAATTACACTGAAGAGGCATGACCCACTGCCAGAAATCTCTATCTTTGTTGCCCTTGCACCAACATCCACATACAAAGAAGACGAAATTGGGAAATTCTACATGGAACTAGAGGAGTTCTATAACAAACATCACACTTTCTACAAGATAATAGTCAGTGATTTTAATGCCAAGATAGGACCGAGAAGATCGACCAAAGAACTCCACATCGGGACCCATGGCCTAGATTGGAACAAACAGGGTGAGAGACTATCTGATCATCATGTTCACCACGAGCATTGATGGGAACTCACAGTTCCAGAAGGCTGAATCAAAACATTGGAATGGGAATTTCCTGGTGGAAAGTTCCACAATGAAATTAACCACATCATCTTCAATCGATGGTTTTGCCTGACCTATGTCCCTGTTTTCCCAAAATTCCAAACAGGGTAGGACCACTGTCTCCTTCGTACAAAATTCTACTTGATGCAATAGGGAGAAAAGGATGCAAAGTTTAAGAAGAGAACTCCCAGAATGACCACCAACTGGGAACCTCTTTGTCACCATTGTGGCAACATGGGAAGATGCCATCATTGACGACACTGATGAAGAATACAAGTGACTGGTTGTATTTTGCACCTCCATGATTGTGCAAAAATGCTGAGAGAGAGAAAGACATAAAAGGACACCTGTCTTCAAAAAACTCTTTAGTTAATTTGCAAATGTGGCAAGGTGAATTCCTCTAGTAACCAAATGCTAAAGTCCAAGCTAACAAAGCAGTGCAGAGAAGCCAAAAGGAAGACCTCAAAGAGAGAAGAGCAGAAATACTGGCCGATGCAGCAGAAGCCAGGAAAAACATTTGAATGCCCGCCTGTCCTTCACCAACTATAAGACAAAGATGACTGCCCTCCGATACCCTGATGGATCTATCACATCTTCCAAAAAGCAATGGAGAAGATTATCCATGGCTTCAACTAGGATCTCTTTGATAGCCATGGCCACCTGCCCACATAACAAATTCCACAGGATGGATATGTAGTTCCCATCGTTCTCCCTTCTGAAATCTGACATGCGATTTCGTTGGTAAAGAAGTGAACAGCACCTGGCGCAGAAAAAGTCAGACCTAAATGCCTGAAGGATCTGACATAAGTACTCATCAATACACTGGCTCAACTCTTCACATGAAACACAAGGTGCCCTCCAAATGGAAAACCAGCAGGACAGTTCTACTGCTCAAAAAAGGGAGACATCCACGACATTGGCAACTATCGCCCCATCTGCCTGTTGTCCATCATCTACAAGCTGTTCAATCGAGCCGTCCTGAACAAGATTGGCAGAAAAATTAGATGTAGGACACTCATGCGAGCAAGCTGGCTTCTGAAAAGGATTCAGCACAATCAACCATATCTGTTGGAGGACATGTTTAGCTAATCTGGGAGTTTTGTTGTTTTGCTCACGCCCAGCTTAATCTTATTTAAGCCAATGTTCATTCTAATGAGATCTCTCTTCTATGTAAACACTTCTAGAGGGTGTGGCAGTTACAGAAGTCACCTTGATTGAATAACTTCTGACTTATACATCTACTAAGACTTCTGTGTTTTCTAGATTGGGCACAGCTCCTCTTTATACCCACTGCACCCAGCGTGGGACAGTTAGAATTTACCAGGAGACTACCACCCTGGCTACGCTGAGACTAAAGGTAGACTATAGGAAGGATCATACTAGTTTGCTCTAAGCAGGCGAGTATGACCCTTTCAGTACATGAGAACAAGATACTCAGAATCACCCTGGTGCAGATAATAATAAGGACCTTGTGGGTACCATCTAGATTACATGAAGCTCATGAAGTTAAGATGTATTACTTTATATCAGCCCCTCTCTCTCCAGTGTTTTACATAAGAGATAATCTCGGGATTAGTACTTGGTGTAACCTTTGTTTATACCTACAATAGGGTGTGGCACTACACTCTGTTTAGGGTTCTTTGTTGGCATGACAACCTCCCGATTGGGTTACTTTGGTGTATATAAGGGGCTGACTTGAGGCCCCTTCACCTTTGCCTTTTGGTTCCTCAGCCTTCAGCTTTTGGCTCCTGCGGCTTTTGGCTTTTGGCTTTTGGCCTTCTTCTTTGTGGGATCTCTCCTTGTGAGCGCTCATTCCCCTTGGAAGCTTTTTCTCCTTTACACGTGGTGGTCGCCATCTTGGCCTACACGTGGCTGGGGTTCTAGCCTGGAATCCTAAGCACTGGGCTTTTCCTTTTGCTGATTTGTATGCCTGAACCTGTGATAAGTAAAGCCTTTTAAAACTGCATCTGATTCCTGAGTTTTCATCCATTCCTCGCTGGCTTCGGAGGTAGAAGGGAACTCGCTTCCCGGCACTGTCGAGGACCCGCGGGGCACCCCGACACATATCCACACGGTAACCAAGCTCATTGAGGTTTGTAGGGAGTGCAAGATGCCGCACTGTCTAACATTCATTGACTTAAAGAAAGCCTTTGACGCTATTGAGACGAAGAGGTCATCAAAGCCCTAGCTAAACAGTATTGGGCATTCAAACCCAATACATCAAGGTCCTTCATGAGCTGTATTACGGATTCACCACCAAGATCTCACCATTCTACAAGAAAGTGATCATTGATATCAAAAAAGGGGTTTGGCAGGGTGATATCATTTCACCAAAACTCTTCAGTGCCATCCTTGAGAACATCATGCTACAATTAGAATGGGAAGGACTGGGAGTGAAATAGCTAACTACACTACCACCTCTTCTCTGATGACACTGTTCTAATCACTATCACTACCTTCCAGTTCATCATCTATTTGCTAGAGCGGGCACCAGTAATATCTCCATATGTCCTGTCTCATGCTAGTAGAACCCAAAGGCATCTGCTTGCTCCAGGAACATAAAGAACCTCAAAGCATTATATTAGGTCATGGGAATGACCTAATATAAATGTTACTGGTATTTGGCATATCAAATACGACATGAGCAGCTTGCCAGGCTTGCCGTGCAGGTGGCATACTCTTGTAGTCACCTCTAAACAAAGCAATTATTGAACCACGTGGCCGCTAGCGAGCCGGGCTATGATAGTCTGGTCTGCTGGGTGGAGTTGTGACGAGAGGGAAGTCCGGATGTGGAAAATGGAGGCCCCCATGGAGTAGGGGGGGTCATCTGGCTTGTTGTGAGGCTCTGCTGGGGTGGCAGTACAGGGCTAGAACCCGCCATGCCTCCCGGTCACCTCATGAGCGGATAGGCACAGGGGAGAGCAAGTAGCAGCACTGCCCCATGTCTGAGAGTCTCAGGTTCAGCATACCTGGGCCTGATTAAAAAAAAAAAAACTGCTGCATGGTGGGTGTCGATGATCCAGGCTGTGATAGTCTGCTCTGCTGGGTGGAGTTGGGATGAGAGGGAAGTCGGATGTGGAAACGATAATGCAGGGAGAAAGGTGGAGTTGAGGAGATGGGCCCAGAGTCGGAGGTTCTTTGCACTTTTAGCTATTTCTTCAATGCTCTTGAAGGCGTTCCATGCCACTCTCTTCCTCATGCACAGCTCAGGTTTTTTGGCCATTCATCATGTTGAATTCTCGACCTAGGTACACATAACTGCTGCATTCAGAGATGTTTGTTCCATTGAGAGTGAATGGTCGGAAACCGTTCTAATAATACCAAATATTAGCCAAGCAGAACAAATGCTGGCTGACTTTGACTGAGAATAAGGAAAAATAGGTCTAAAGCTGAATCTCAACAAAACTATGTTCATGAAAAATGAACTAGTTCCTGAGGCCCCATTCACTCTCAATGGAACATACATCTCTGAATGCAGCAGTTATGTGTACCTAGGTCGAGAATTCAACATGATGAATGGCCTAAAACCTGAGCTGTGCAGGAGGATGAGAGTAGCATGGAATGCCTTCAGAGCATCGAAGAAATAGCTGAAAGTGAAAAGAACCTCCGACTCTGGGCCCATCTCTTCAACTCCACCGCTTCTCCCTGCATATTCATATGCTTCAGAGACCTGGACCCTATGAAAGCAGGATGAGAATGCTATTCGGGTCTCCCAAAGAGAAATTGAAATAGCTCTGCTTGGAATATCATGCCTCACTCAAGTGAGAGAAGGAATCTGGAGTTCCAACCTCTGTTGATGATCCAGAGTCAGGGACACTGTCTCGTTTGCCAAGGCATCGAATATCAGATGGGCTGGACATGGAATGCGATTTGGACATAACCACTGGACTAAAGCTGTTACTGACTAGATTCCATGGGATGTCAAAAGCCCACCACATGGCAGCCCACCTACAAGATGGTCAGACTTCTTCATCAAGACCCTGAACAAATAGTTTGGGGCTCTTGGTATTCCTGAAGCAAGCAGATGGCATTGGGTTACACTGGCATGTGATTGGGTCAAATGGAAATGTTACTGGCACCTGCTCGAGCAAATTGATGAATAACAGGATTTCGAGTGATCAAGTTATCAAGTGCCCCAATAATGTCTTTCAGTTACCTCAACTCATAAATTAATCAAAGTGGGACAATATCTCCGCTTTTAAATTAGAGATCATAGAGTTTTCCTTGAGAATTTCATCAATGGCTTGTACTTGCACATTACTCCAAATAGATTATTTAATCTGTTTTAAACACAAATTTTGGTCAAGGATCAGAGAGGCCAACATACAGTCCTGATTTGTCATTACTCTGTCATCTTCTTCAGTGGCAAGAGCTTTGTGTCCTCTAGTTTTCTTGTCAATGAAATGGAAATAACTATGCGCTTTCACGAAGTTTTGCTGAGAAATAGTCATATGAGCTATTCAATGAAGAAGGTGAAGGGGGTGATCTAGAACAGGCTGCTGAACTGAAACTTAGTTCTGACATTCAGTGGCTCCTTACTTCCTCCTCAGTCCATGCAGCATCCATCCTACTTACAATCACCACAATTGGAATCATTTTCATGTTCTGCCTTGAGATAACAATGTACTTTAATGCACATATGGACAAGAAACATGGGTAACCTACTTTGAGCCTTTGTACTCATTTTTATTCCAGCGGGTAAATGTGCCAATCTTTTCATCTGGCAATTCCCTGTTCTAATGTGTAAGAACCCTCACTTATTAAAATTCCCATCCATGAATCTGAAATGATATTCCTCCTCTCTTTGCCCAATACTCAGAATTTTGAAACTACTTTAGAATGTACTTGGAATGCTAAAGTTTGTGAACCAACAATGTGTGTATATTGGAGATTTTCCTAGCTTTTAGAATGACATACATATTTTATTTTATAAAACATTTAATAGACATTTTGCTTCTATGATTATATTTTACCCCATGCCATTTTTTTCTCATTATAGTATAGCTATCATGCTAAGAGTTTAGTCACTTTAATTATATAATTATAGGCAATTCAAATTTAATTCTTTTTAACAGACATCGTGTAGCTACCTACAATCAAGAAATTAAATTGATATGTTACAAATAAAATAGGAAAAAGGTGTTATTATAAAGCATGATAATCTTAAGTTTTATGAACAACCTAACTGTATTAGAACTGATACATCTATTTTCGCTCATTGAATTGTGCTTAAGTAGCTTCTTGCAAATCAATTACCTGTTGATTTATGAGCATCTATTTTGTTGATCAGACACATATAGCAAAGAAATATGAACTAGTGATTTGTGAATTTTAGCCGATATCTTTTCAGTCTATGATCATTTGGCTTGGTTTTTGCACTTTTAAATCAATTTTTGGCATTCAGTGCTATAGTCACTTTGGTAATTAGAAATGAAGGCTGAATTAAGAAGATGTGAATCTATTAATATATAATAATAGCATTAGAGTCATCAATAAATAAAACCGCTCCTATAAAATTATTAGAGTAGAATTTAACTTTAAAAATATCTTAAGAGGCAATTTTCTCACACTTCATTTAGGAAATAAATTATAGCATTATATCATGCAGTGATTAGAAAATTGATCTTGCATTTTTCCATTTTCAAGTATTCTGCAACAAAAATTATTCAATATTAAAGTTAGAGTTTTACTGTTGAAAGGTAACGAAACTAAGCAAATCATTTCATTTTTCAGTAACTTGCTGTTTATACCTTAGTTTCAGAGCTCTGGACTCATATGTTACAGTTTAAAATCATTTTTCTTTCATTAGTTCAATACAGAATGCGTATGATGATGCTCAAGAAGAGAATATTTAGCTTGTATGTTTTGAAAAAATGTACAAAAGATACATATATGTGTGCATGTCTGTGAACGTTGATTCATTTTGCACATTTACCAATTAATTATTCAAGTAACTGGAGTTAAAAGAAGGAATTAGACAACATTTTGCCTTTTCCAACACTAAAAGAACCAAATTTCACCATGCTCAGATGTTACTCTGATATTTTCCTGAAACACCACCTATAATTTGAGGAAGATATACTTAAAGGTCAAATTTTCTGAACATTGATTTTCTTTTCTTGTATGAACAATGAATTTTGAAGCTACATTTTATTGCCTCTCTTTAATATTGCCATTTGCTAATTTCAAGGTGCATTAGGTATAATTATTCTTTTATTAAGGGCAGCAGTAAAAGGTGTATTCAAATAGCAGGCTTCATGGCAACTGCCATATCCTTCGTCCCTCCCTCCAGCATTTTCCTTGCTCATTCTGTAATCTTTAATAGCATCAACTTCTCAAAGACATGAAATACTGAATTACAGCTGCCCTTTCAGGAATACATTAAAGAGCAGATCCTCAGGTGTTTCTAAGACAATGCTTCTTTAACTCTAAGGAATGTATTAACTCAATTTCTTTCATAGAGACCTTTCCATATAAGTGCTGTTGCTTAAGTCATGGCAGTGTTACAGTTGCGCTTCTGAGAGCTGGTCTTGATGGCAAATTCATTAGGGTTATTATGTAAATAGTTAAGAAAACAATGAAGGGATTGAACCATAGAATTGTGTGGGAGACAGTGGGGCACAGTTAACACGATACCAGGCATGAGGACATTGTGAAATATGTGAACTTATCATCTGTAGCGGTAACATCAACAACAGCAATAGATGAAGACAAAATTCCTTGCTCCAATTCCTTGCTCCAATTCGTACTTCTTGCTCCCTTAATCGAAGTTTAAGTGTTCATATATTTGAGGATGTTTGTCAGGACATTCAACTTTATTCCAATGGTCTGTGGGTCTGTTTTTATTCCAATTCCAAGCTGTTTTAATTACTATCACTTTTAATACCGTTTGATGTAAGGGAAGGTAATATCACCCATCATCCCTTTCCCAAGGATTGCTTTAGCTATGTTCCATATGAATTTCAGGAATGTTTGATTAATTTCTTTGAAAAATGTCATGGGTATCTTTATAGGGACTGCATTGAATCTGTATAATTGGGGAGTATTGCTATATTAACTATACTAATTGTTAAAATGCCCCAATTCATGAGATTTTGATTTTTCTCCATTTTCTTATGTCATTTTTCATTTTGAAGTAACATGTTGTAGTTTTGTTTGTACATTCACCTCCTTAGTTAAACTGATTCCAGGTTATTTGATTTCCTGAGGAACAGTTGTGACCATATTTTTTTTTTAATTTCACTTTCTTCTTTGTTATTCACATATAGGATGCAATGGACTTTTGGGTATTGATTTTGTGATCTACCTCTCCACTATATAGATCTATTGTTTCTAGGAACTTTTTGGTATAGAGTTTACGGTTCTATAAATATAGTGCCATTGTACAAATCTACAAATATTGAGAGCTTGACTTCTTCCTTTCCTATCTAAATGTCCCTAATCTTAAATGAATTATTTAAAGTTGGATCTTGAATCACTGTCACTGTATCACTGTCTTCCCGCTCATCATCAATTGATGTAAGGAATGTTGCTCGAGCGGGCACCAGTAACATCTCCATATGACCTATCTCATGCAAGTAGAGCCCAAGGGCACCTGCTTGCTCCAGGAACATAAAGAGCCTCAAACTCATTCCATCAGGTCATGGGAATGAGGTCTATAATTGTTACTGGTATTTGGCATATCAAATACGACACGGGTAGCTTGCCAGGCTCTGCCATGCAGGTAGCATAGTAGTCATCTCAAAAATCCAAAATCCAGTCATCTCAATTCATCTCAAAAATCCAGTCATCTCAAATCCAGTCATCTCAAAAATCCAGTCATCTCAAATCCAGTCATCTCAAAATCCATCTCAAAAAATCCATCTCAAAAATCCATCTCAAAAAATTTTGTAGTCATCTCAAAAATCCAGCATTTATTGATGAACCACATGGCCGCTTGAACCGGGCTCTAATAGGCTGGTCCGCTGGGTGGAGTTCTGATGAGGGGAAAGTCTGGATGTGGAAAATGGAGGCCCTCATGGAGTCGGGGGTCGTCTGGCTTGTTGTGAGGCTCTGCTGGGGTGGCGGGCCAGGACTAGAACCTGCCATCCCTTCCGGGCGCCTCGTGAGCAGCTGGGCACAGGGAGAGACAGTAGCAGCTCTGCCCCATGTCTGTGAGTCTAGAATGAGGATCTTGAGGATCTTGAATGTTGGTTTAAAATAAAGAGCAAGATGTGTGCTTGTACATTCCTGACACCTGCCCCTTGAGGTGTTGCAGGTGTGGCTGTGGTGCCTGGCTGTGTCGGCAGGTGATAGACAGGAGACAAGCTTCTCTACACTCAAGGCTCCACCCCGTGGGCCCTGGATGGTTGTTGATCTGACATAGAAAAAGACTGGGGCCCTGGGATAAATCCAGAGTCATGGCAGAGCCTGGCAAGCTACCAATAGTGTATTCAATATGCCAAAAACAGTAGCAATAATGGACCTCATTCCCAATTAATGAAGATGTTACTGGCAAATCGATGAACAACAGGAAGACGAGTGATATAAGTGACAAGTGCTTGAACAGTTTTGTGTGTGTGTGTGTGTGTGTGTGTGTATTTCCTACGACCTACTAGCTTAGGCAAATTAATAAAATTATTTTAGCTCTGTGGACATTTTAGCACTCAATTTCACTATATCACTGTATTCCTGTTCATCATCTATTTGCTCGAGCAGGCACCAGTAATATCTCCATATGTCCTGTTTCATGCTAATAGAGCCCAAGGGCATCTGCTAGCTCCAGGAATATAAAGAGCCTCAAACCATTCCATCAGGTCATGGGAATGAGGTCTATAATTGTTACTGGTATTTGGCATATCAAATACAATATGGGAGGCTTGCCAGGCTCTGACATGTGGGTGGCATATTCTTGTAGTCACATCTAAATTCAGCATTTATTGATGAACAGCGAGGCTGCAAGCGGCTGAAAAAGCCAGACTATTATAGGCTCTTCTGCTGGGTGGAGTTCTGACAAGAGGGAAGTCTGGATGTGGAAAATGGCAGCCCTTGTGGAGTGGGGAGTCGTCTGGCTTGTTTCGAGGCTCTGCTGGGGTGGCGGGCCAAGGCTAGAACCCGCCATCCCTCCTGAGTGCCTTGTGAGTGGCTGGGCACAGGGAGAGCCGGTAGAAGCTCTGCCCCATGTCTGTGAGTTTCTGGTCAGACCTCTAGGATGCTAGCACTCAATTTACTGGAAAAACAGGGCATACAATTTTTGTAATTTTTGTAAGAAATTTTAGGAATCTGCTAGAAAATTCAGAATTTAGGATAGTTCTGATGTGTTTTTATTCTTGAAGCCGATATTATTAATTTTAATTCAAGTTATAGAAATGTTTATATCTTGTAAACACCATTTTTATGGACTGTCTCTGCCCTAGTGAAGTAACTTATATGTTGTTGTCTCAACATACTATGTTAAAGGTATTGTTTTAAAACATATTTAATGTAAAATTAGTAAGGATGCATTTTCTAGAATTAAACTTTTAAAAAACTTTAATGAAAACAGAAACTCAACTGAAAATAATGGGTCAAGCTCCACAGAGAAGCCAAACTGCTGATAGTCACAGGCATACCTGTTTTTTATGGCGTGACCTTTTCCCCATTTCCCACCCATCACCCCTCCATACTTCTGGAAGCTCCAGCAGACATACACACATTCCACAGCTGCTGCCATGTAAGTTCACCGTCCAGTTAAATATTCTGTATTTTCTAGAATGTGTGGCCATAGATTTGTTTGACCATTTCCAAACTCTACAATATTAAGCCCTATAGGAGCACACCAGATTGCATGGGAATGTAACAAGGAAACCAACTAAAGTGTGAATGACAAAAACATTAGCACAGAAGGCTCAAAAGTAACAATAGCTTAGCAAACCCTCAGACAAGTCACTACGGGACTATGTACCCAAAGTGAAATGCACATTTTCACATGTTTTCTTTTACTGAAAATTTTTTGATGATTTTATTAGTCATTTAGGGGTAATAAGCAGGATAAAATAAATTATTTTTCACTTGCTATGGGGCAGGTTGGATGGGGTGGTTGGGAAAACGGGGAAAACGGTGGAGAAGTACACAATGGTGGTGAGACTGGTGTTGGAATATTCAATACCTATAACAAATGCATCATAAACAACTTTGTAAACCATAGCATTTAAATAAAGTGGTAAAGAATGTTTAAGTTAAGATTCAAGGTTGTTCTTACTGCTTCCCTTCTATCTTTGTCCCCAAATCATACTAGTTCCAAGGATTCCTTCTTCAGCACAGGGACAGCTTATTAGGTCGGAAGAAATGGCAGACTGTTATTTTCATATATTGTTCCACTCAAACATTAACACTTAAATAAATCATGTAAAACATAAGGAGCTGTCTTGAGTTGTGCTACTCTATGTGTTTAGGAGTTATTCTTATGAAAACTTTTAAATGAAGAGAAAAATCTGGACAACAATAATATCTTAAGCATATACATTTCCTATTGAGTTTGAAGGAGGTCACACTATACATATATCACTGTATCACTGTATCATTGTCTTCCCGTTCATCATCGATTTGCTTGAGAGGGCACCAGTAACATCTCCATATGTCCTGTCTCATGCAAGTAGAGCCCAAGGGCACCTGCTTGCTCCAGGAACATAAAGAGCCTCAAACCATTCCATCAGGTCGTGGGAATGAGGTCTATAATAGTTACTGGTATTTGGCATATCAAATACGACACAGGTAGCTTGCCAGGCTCTGCGTACACACACACCACACACACACATCTTTGTGTGTGTGTGTGTATATATATATATATATATATATATATATATATATATATGTAATATATCCCCAGTTCTTGCTTTAAAATATTAAAATATGGAGGTACACCACTCAAAATACATAGACATGAAAAGGGGGGTTTTAGTTTTTATCAAAGCAATACGTTATTCTTTTTCTAGGAACCCTCCAACTCTTCATGGGCTTCTGGAGAAAAAGACAGTTTAAAGCAAGATTTTCTCAGTCTGACATTTTGGAGAACGGTTCATTGTGGATTGGGGTCTGAAATTCTTGGATTCTTTCAGCCATTCTGGAGAATCCCACTGGATGGCAGTAGCACCGTCTTCACAGTCACAACAACTGATAGTCCTTTTTATATATAATCAAATGTTTCCTCTGAGACAAAATAATCCTCCAGAATTAAATAGAGAAAGTATTACTGGAAAGGTAATGAAGGTATGAAACAGGAAAGAGAATTTTTTAGGGGACTTCATATGTTCATATGGGAGGGCAAAGTGCCCAATAGTCTTCAGAAGAATTTATTTTTACCTTTTTCTTTGTTCATAAATGTGTTGGATTGCTAACAAATTCATGAGCAAAGAGATTCCCATATACTGCTTCCCCAACATATCAATGACCTCTTTGGTTATAAGTAAACTAACTGGCAATGTATATTTTGTGGTTTTTCATTTATAGTTGTTGTGTTGGGGGTTACACTCGTGGTGTTCAGGGGTGCAGTGCTATGGCTTAAACCCATTATTGTCAGTCCTGGTGATGCTCAGATGGAAAGTACATGTCCCCCTTTTGAAACTATTTTCCAGTTGCCCCAAATAATACTTTAATATCACAGTGAATTTAAATTATGAACTTAGGTTTAACCACATTATATTACCTGAGTATAATCTTGGTGTTGTAAATTCTATGGGTTTGAACAAGTGTAAGTCATATGTATATTCATCTTGTAAACCCTCTATTACACACGTATTATTTCAACCCTACTAGTCAAGGGTTCATTTATTTTTCTATTGATTTTATGTTTGTAATCTCTAGAATTATTATTGATAATTTGTAGAGGTATAGGACTCATAGAACTTAGCTTTCTCAGATTGACATTCATACACGTTAATATCCATTTAAATTATTCCATGTCTTTTCATGGCTTGATGGCTCATTTATTCTTAATAAATAATATTATTCTATTGTCTGGAAGTGTCACTGTTTGTTTATCTATGCACCTACTGAAGGACATCTTGCTTGCGTCCAAATTTTGGCAATTATGAATAAAAATGTTATAAACATCTGTGTGCAGGTTTTATGTGGACACAAATTTTCATCTCCTTTGGGTAAATTCCAAGGACCATGATTCTCTGTTCAATTTTATAAGAAAGCATCAGAATGCCTTTAAAAATTGCTATACTCTTGTTATCAAGATTTTCTTTTGATGTTTTATTATACCTTTGTAATTCTGAAATATTTAATATGCTTTATCAGACTCTTTTTTTGCTTGAATGATAAAAGCTAGTGAACTAGCTGTGTTTTATAAGCCAAGTGATATAAACCTGATATAATCTATGGCTTTGGTAGCCATTTGATGGCAAAAGGAGAACAACAATGATTGGGTTGGAGAATAACTGCAGGCAGATCATTCTAGTATTCTCCGGGCATATATACATATATATGTATATATGTATGTATACATCACTTGTATCACTTGTCTTCCTGTTGATCATCGATTTGTTCGATCGGGTACCAGTAACATATATATGTATGTATACATATGTTGTATATGTGTCTATATATGTCTATGTCTATGTCTATATATATATATATATATATATATATATCTATATATATATATATATATATATATAGGCTTATTGGGTCACACCCAGAAATGATCACAGGCTCTCAATGCTGCCAGGGTATCGAACCAGGGTTGACAACATGCAAGGCAAACGCCCTACCTGCTGAGCTATCTTTCTGGCCCCATGTCTACTTATTCTTAATGGCAAATGTGTTGGGATATCTAGTTTCTGGTTTGTGTGAATGTAGTCGAAAAAATATGCCAGAGAATAGACACTCTCAGAAAACTCATATGCAAAAGAACAAAATAAAACAAAATTTAAAGCTAGTTCTTTACATCTTTCTGATTAGCAGGCATATTATATACTTATGGAATGTAATATAGGCATGATGAATTTAGAAGCTATGGTCTCATTTTTTAAACACAATATTTAACGTTTAGTAGCCAAAGACCTAAGCTATAATTTGTGTAAATATCTGTGGAAAAGATACTCACTTTGTAGCATGATTCATGATGATACAATTATAAAAACAGATGTGTTTATACATAATTTCCTGTGCAAAGCCATAGTCTATGTATCTGATAAGGTTAGTAAATTTACATTTGCAAAGTTGATGACCGTATGGATAAAATATTATTTTCTAATATAAAAGTGATTAGAGGATAAGAGTGTTTTATCTTAAAACACACAGTAACATATACATTAAAAGTATGACTCATGAAAATTGGGGAAAATGAAAATAATCAAGAAATGGTGTTTATCTTTTTGATAAGGTATGATCATTTCTAATTGATTTTGTTGCTATAATTCAGGGTTGATATTAATAAATATTTTATTATAAAACATGAACATGTAGTTTATGTTCCTTTTTTCAAGAACAATACTTTTACATACCAAGTTTATTCCTTTGTTTTCAGGTCAGTTCTTCCATATATATTGGGTTCCTTCATTTTCAAAGCCAAAAGAAGTTAGTAAATATATATTTATTTATTGAGAGGTATAGCTTTCTTAAAATGAAAGCAAAAATGTGATTATCTTTAAAAGTGATAAAGATAATCACAAAAATATGATTGTCTTTAAAAGTGACTGTGGATCATTTTATAAAAATGTGAAATATAAAATTAAATCAACTATATTAAAATAAATTATTGCATGTTTTAAAATGATATGCACTGTTAGATTAGGAAGATTTAAAGCATTACACATATATGAGAAAAGTATAATGTTACCAGTATCTTAAGAATAATCATTAGAATTATTTATCTAACTTATAAATAAAAACTCATAAAAAACCTAATTCCACTAAGAAATGAACCAAATTATACTATGCAACAAAGATATACATACTTGAACACCAATTCAATTTCTCTGCTCCCCATTCCACCTACCAAAAAAATAACAAAAAATGCATTAAAATAACTTCTTTTGTTGATGGTTTGGTTTGGGACATACTCGGTTATACTCAGTAATCACTATTGGAAGGGTTTGTGGGACACCATATGTGATGTCAGGGATCAAATTCAGCTCTGCATGTGCAAGGCAGGTACCCTACCCTCTATACTATCTCTCTGCCCCTATTTGTTTAACTTCTTCCTCTCAAACCTGAACTTGTATGGGATTACTAACTGGATATGAATGATCTGTTATTATCTAGTCTATAACTGCCATCCATATAATAGGATTTGTGAAGTTAGGTCAATATTACCCATGGACAAAAATGATGTCTAAGTGCTGTGGTCAATATCTAGGCAACCAGCACTTTATACCTTTGTCATATCAAATAGTTTCATTGCTAGCCTTTACTTGGCTTTTTTTTTTCTTCTGTCCACTTATATTCTTGAAATAGTGTCAATCACTGTTTTGTCAATGTACTATCTGTTGGTTACTTTTTCTGTTCTGTCCATCATTATGTTTTCCAGGGATGCCTTGGTGCAATAAAATATATTATCCCTTATAGTTAAGAAAATATTATTCTGGCAAGTTGCAAATTATAGGCAGTTATTGAATAATTTCAGAGTGAAGTGAGCAGTAATTTGCCCAGAGGGAACATGAAGTAGCCATGAAGGAAAATGACCCCATGTATCTTGAAGGGAATTAAAAAGTAAGAATCTGTGACAATTAAGGTAACTCGGTACTATAAATCCCTCTCTAGTGTATCTTAATTTCAAACAAACAGCAAAGAAAGCCAAACATTTACAAAGAAAGGTGTTAAAATCTAAATTCCCCCACTAAAGTAGCTGTTGTCAGATGCTCACAAATAGCCTGGTAAAATATCTAAAGTGTTGTTGTGTCAAGGAAGTCGAAATTATTTTCAAAGACACAATCATTAGAAAAAAGTGGCGTTAATGGAGAAGGAAAGGCAGTAGCAAGATCATCTATTTATAGAGGTTTCAGGCTATCTGCCTATATATCCAGTGGATATTTTTCTTCCTTTGTGGTAATAAAAAAGTCAAAACAGGCAATTTTCTAGACAAGTAAATGAATAGGTATAATGGTTTGTGACATTTTAAAAATATGAATGAACACAAAGAATGTCCTGTTACCTGGTTGTATATCTTGCCACATATCTGTCAACAGAAATACTTAACAAAAATGATAATGGAAATACAGAAATAAGAATAAAGTTTTACTTCTTCCCACAACACACTGCTCATGCCTAGGTCCTATGTGACGGTTAAATATCTGAATTAGCTTAAGAGAACAGATTGCAGAAGGGAGAGGCAAATGTCCCCCCCCCTTAAGGAAATTAATGCACATGCAATGCACCTTATCATTTTCTCTCTGAGATGGCCTCAATTTCATTTCATTGTTTTCAAAACAGATTCATGTGCTTCCGTTTAGTCAGTAGCCATGAAACCAATCATGTTGGTCTTTTTTTAAAATTTTTTATTTTTACAATTACAAAGATTTCATGTTGGTCTTTGTATTTATTTATATTTTTATTGCCATATGGCAATAATTTTTTTCATAAATTCCTGAATTCTATTCAGTTTTCTCTTGCTCTCATCAGTCAGTCGCACTATGAACCAGACCTCTGAAACACTTACTTGCTCAGGTCGTTGAAGACTCTATCAGTCATCATAGATTTACTTTATGAGTCACACAATGGAGAAAGGTTGCATTTTTTGTATCTTTTCTATCCTATCCAAGTGCATGGAAAATCAGATGGGCTGGACATGTAATGCAATTTGGATATGCCCTCTGGACTAAAGCCATTACGACTGGATCCCACGGGAAGTCAAAAGATCACATGGCCGCCCACCTACAAGATGGTAGGACTTATTCATCAAGACCCTTAATGAACAGTTTGAGGATCTTCATATTCCTGGAGCAAGCAGATGACGTTAAGCTACACTGGCACGTGATAGGGTCAAATGGAAATGTTACTGGCGCCCATGTGAGCAAATTGACGAATAACGGGATGTCAAGTGATCAAGTGATCCAAGTGCACATGGCTTATTCATGTTCAAAGATCTGGAACATTTGGTCATCATATTGGATTTCAGCGGAATGAAAACCAGGCCTTTAAAGCGAGAGGGAGACAGTGGGCAAAGGCCGATTTTCGGTATGTTGTTTTCATGCCAACGGTGTTTTCCAGCTTAATTGACCACGGCAACTATCAAGCTGCGTAATACTTCTTTAGAGCGGAGGGGAATGAAAGTGTTTCCATTGGGGCCTCACAAAACTTTCCTGCTTATGGCTAAGAGGCCTCATTGAGTATGTGATTCCTGATCTTTGAGACGTGAGCACTGTAAATGAGGCTGACAGGAGAAAACCCAGGAGTCGGTGTTAGTCTTTCCGGTTTATTACTTGGAATCAGACTTTAAGCCCTGGGACTGGAGAGAAGCATTCCGGTTCTTCTTCATCAGGCAAGCCTGGGGTTTGAGCCATTGGATGAGGCATAGATGGCCCTACTCCCCCTTTTTAACTCCATTGCCCTTTGTATTCATTCAACTCTCTACTTTTGTAGTTCAAATTAGACTTTCCTCAGTTCCACTCACCAGCTGTAGATCTTCAAGCCCCTGGGCTTTGTTTAAAAGCCTTTTTGTCCTTCCCACATCTCTACTGATCTAATTTTTCCTTTCTTTAAAGCTTCCTGAAGCCTTTCTAAATCCCTATTTAGAAATGATTCCTTCTTCTATGTCACAAGAGCAGCTCTTTTTCATTTTTCTCCTGGTATTTTTACCACCTGATTTCTATGAAAAATGTTTGTTCATGCCTGATATAAATTAGACAGACCCAGTAGATGCTTCACCCTTTGTTATTCCCAAGTGGCAACACTTTTATTTTATTTACTATTATCCTATACAGAAAGTAAACACACACTCACAGATTCTCACATATAAAGGCACAGAGTCTGAACCTAGTCCCATGACCGAAAGCTCTACTAAGAAATTGCACCCAGATCTGAGGCATCCATCATCCCTACCTCTCTCCTCCTCCTACTCCATCTCAAGATTTGCATTCTAAATTGCCTCCCAGACTACCAGACACAATTTCCCTTGGTGTAGTTTAATTCTTTGCCACAGATAACAGCAATTCAACTTCCAGCAACATAGCAAAGCAGAGACTATCAGGCATGTGTATGTCTGTGTACAGTGGAGTATTTTTTTTTTTCAATTTCCCCAGAGAAATAAGAACGGGTAAAATCGAGTCATTTGTCTTTCCTTCCTGTGAACGTGCTGTTTCCACCCTTTCCTGCCAAGAGCTAACCAAGAACTTACTTTTAAGCTCATTAAGTTGGCGATCCACACCCCCTCCCTAAAAAAAAATACAGGGAAGGAATATGGGGAGAAACGTCTTTGGGGGCATAAGAACTATCTAAATATATTTCCCGCCCATAAGGCAAAAGGGAAGAGGTTCTGGCACTGGAGGGTTCCTACAGGGATTTCCTTAGAGGAACGCAGCAGGGTCGGGTCGGGGGAGCAGGCAGGCACAGCCCACCAGCCTAGCTGTGCGCGCACACACACACACACACACACACACACACACACACACACACACACACCCCATCCAGATACGCGGGTCTGAGGCTTCTGCATCATCCTCCCTGCCTGGGAAATGCAAATCGCAGACACCATCTGCCCGATTCTCGTGAACTAGTGTCTCCTCTTACCCCTCGCTGGGCCAAGAAACCTGCTCAGCTCGGCACCCCAGGGGCGACTGGGGCCAGCGGGGACCTGAACGCTGAGCGCCGGGATTTCACTCATGCATCCACAGATCCGAGCCCGGCTGCCACCGGCCAATGCAAATCCCCAGAGCCCAGGGAAGGTGTGAAGCAAATTCTCCATTGTCAGATTCCAGGGGTCGCTCGGACACTCCCCCCCCCCGCCAGGGACTTGGCCTCTGGCTCTCTCTGAACCCAGGTCTGACCTCAAACTCCCCGAGGAAATAAAAACACACCCCGGCTTCCAAAGGCGAGGAGAGTTTAGTTCTGGGAGCTCCGGGTTCCAGCACTTGCACACGCAGGTGTGTGCAGGTGGGCGGGGGAGGCGGGGGCGCGTGCGTGTGCTTGTGTATGCGTGTGTGTGTATTGGGGGGATTCCCCTTTGCAACGCCTCTCCCAGCCTTTCCGGGTCGGCCGCGGGGTCCTAGCCCGGGCTGTGCGCTCGAATCCGGGACCCCGAGGCTCCGTGATCGCGCCCGGGGGAGACTAGCGGGTCTCCAAGCGACGCGCCTGAAAATGCAGCCGCGCGCCGCGGTCTCTCTCCTCCACCGCGTCCCTCCTCCCGAGGGCTCCCCGCTTTCAGGTCCAGCTGCCACCAGCTGCAGCAGGCAGACAGGGGGTGCAGAACCCCGGCCCCACCTACCCGCCCCCTTTCGGGTCCATCCGCCCTCCGGAGCCCGGCAGGCGGTGTAGACCCCTCGAGGACACGCAGAGCGCAAAGTGGGAAAGGGCGGGCTGCGGGTCGGAGCGAATGGGGGGGGGGCTCTGGGTGGGTGGGAGCCTCTGCGAACCCCCACCCCCACGATCAGGAGGAGGAAAGAGAACTGCAGAGCCCCCTCGCCTCTCCCCGGCACCCCCCTGGCTGCTCAGCTCCCGCAGCGCTCTCCGTGGGGGCCCCAAGCCGCAGCCGCCGCAGCTGCTCAGAACCAGGAGCGAGCTGCTGCAAGCGGGGCGGGAGCGCCAGGCTAAGCCCACCCCCTAACTCACCCCTGCACCCGCACGCCCACCCCCGCCTGCACCCCGGGGGTGTGTCTAGCCAAGCAGCAGAGGCCCCGCCCGCAGCTCCAGGGGGCGCGTGGCAGCCGTCCGGCCGCGGTTTCCCCCCTACTCGGAACAGCGGGCGCCGGGGACCGAACCCGCGTCTTGGAGGCCGACTGCGGACGAATCCCAGCGCCGCGCGCCTGGCGCCGAGCTCGGGGCTGTGCGGCGCGGAGGGATACGCCTCGGCCGCGCCCCCGCTCGCGCCCCCGCCCCCCGTCCCTCCCGCCCGGCTCTGCTGCCGCCGCGGCGGCCGCCGGTGCCGCCGCCGCCTGGATATAGTGCGGCGAGGAGCGGAGCCGCCAGTCACTTGGCGAGGAGGAGCGCGCGGGCTGCGGGCGCCGGGCACCCGGGAGCGGACTCGGCCTGGCCAGCGGAAGGGTCTCTCCGCGCTGGACTCCTATAACTTTGGAACTGTCCACGGTGTCACGTCCTGAACATGAGCCTCCTGCTCTGCTTCTACCTGCTGGGGTTGCTGGTCGGTAGCGGGCAAGGTAGGAGCGCGCGGCTGCATTCCCGTTGCTTTTCCCTCCCCCTTTTGCCAAACCGACCCCCCAGCAAGCCAGAAAGGGGGGAAACAAATGCCGTGAAAGAACTAAAGTTCTTGCTAGTGATGGGGGGGTGGCTCGGTAGGACGGTGATTGTCGCTTGGGCTTTGCAGATGCCGCTAAAATAATTTCTATCTGTGCGGTCCAGACCCTTGAATTAGAAAAAGAAAAGAAAGAGAGAGAGAGAGGATTGAAAATGGGTAGATTGGGAGATGGAGGCAAAGTGCTGCTTTTTCAAAATTATTTTCCCTTCGAGCCCACCCCCCCTTCAGCCAGCAGCCCCCTGGGTCTTGGTTTTCTCTGATTTTCCTGATGAGAAAAATTGGAGGAGTGCATATTGGTGTGGACGAGCAGTTCATCCACACCAAGATAGGAGAGGGAGCTGATGCCGTTTGAGATAAGCAGTAAAAACTATCAGCATTAAACTCGTTGTGGAAATATCTGTTGTGTGCAAGAAATTCAATTATCAGAGACTCTTCATCCTCCTCCCCTTCACCCCCAACACACGCACACACACATGCACAGGCACACACACACACACACACACATACACACACGCACACACACCTCCTTTTTCCAAGACCTAATTCCTGACTGGAAGGAAAGTGAACGATGATGGCTTGAATATTTCAGTTGCAAACTAAGAGAGGGGACCATGGAGGTTTTGGTGTAAAAAAAATGGGTAAAACTGGGGATGTGTTGCAGTCATTTATTTTCAACACTCCCCCTTCTTGTTAATACATCAAGCATCAAGGTTGAACATTTTTACAACATCAGATTGCAGTTACACCTGTAAAGGATTTTATAGTTTTTGGATAAGTGGAGGAAGCTTCATTCTCTTTTAAAAAAATGAAGAGCTTGCTAGAATAACCTAAGGGAAAATTTCTGGAACCTACCTCTGTTTAGCTGAATAGAGGCTGATGTGAATTTATGTTGCTTTTGGAAAGGTAGTTCCCACTGACATTAGATGTATAGTGTATATATGTAAATATATATTTATAATAAATGAAGATAATTTCAAGTGTCCAGAGAAGTTTGGGCATTTAATTGAGGGCACAAAAGCTACATAAGGTCCTTTAGGGGAAATCTTGAAAGAAACAGAAAATAGTGGTTTGGTGCTACGCTGTCACTGAAGGCATTTTGATATGAGCAGTGTAGAATAAAGCTGGTTTTTATATTGTGAGAAAAAATTACAAGTTAAAATATCTGCACTCTTTATTTCTAAGCATTTTTTAAAGCCTCTTCTGTGATGCTTATTCGTTCCAGCAGGGGGTGGTAGAACTCCATTTTAAGCCCGGGAATGATGGTTTCTGCTCTTCCACATGCACTGGGTCCTATCATTCTTCAGCAGGGCTTGACATTTTGGATATGAAGCCTTCCTTTTTCTGCCCTTCTCCTCCCTACAGCTATAGTGTTAGTGCCTGATGAGTCTAGATTGAAGGCATATTTTCTGTTTCAAATCAGAACGCACACTCTGGTTGTTGCTATAGTTTGCAAAGTGTCTTGGTAAGAGGCTGCTCATTTTCTCTTAATAATACAGACCCTGCAAAATCTCAGTCGAAGCAAAATTGCAGCTCTGCCCTGCTGAAGCCTATATTAGCCCAATCAATTATTTCATCACTATTAAAACAAAGATCAACAGCAAACTCTTTATATGCCCTCCAGATAGGCAGCTTTAATTTGGGAAGCTGCTGGTTGTATCTCACTGTTCATTTATAAACTAGACAGGTGTTTCGAATACAGAAGCCCTCCCTGAAAATGCAGTTAAAATGCCCCTGCAATTAACCAAGTGGAGACGGTGTGGAGCGAGATGGGAACATAATAGGAAGCAAGGGCATGCAGACTTATGACAGCATTGGGACTGCTTTGGGGAAGGAACATGTCTCGGGGAGTCTGGGAACTGACCATTGGAGACCTTAAGTGTGTTGGAATTTCTGCTACAAGGGGAAATTGAGGATTGTTTAAGCAGCACAAGCAGCGCACATGGAGACGTGTAATTTGGGTTTGTACCTGGAACGGAGATAGGAAATACCAATTTAGAATTCAGAACTCAGGGGAGAGATAATAAACAGGGACTCTGAGGCCGAAGTGTGCTTGCAGGGGAACTGCTATTCGCTGTCAGGAAACGGAGAGCAAGAAGGCATCATGCCCTGAAGATGTGTCTCGCACGATATAGCACGCGTAGCTCTCAGAGAAGCATCCAGGCAGAGCGAAATGAAACAGGAACGCTTCTGTGCCGTGTGTCCTAATCGGCGGGAGGTGGTGAGAGAGAGAATCCTGATCCCAGCGTCCAATTCCTCAATGTTCCTGTTTGTTCTCCAATTAAGGATGCAGCAGCGAGTCTCAGAAATGCCACTGGGAGCAGTTTAGAAAAAAAAATGCATCTAGTGGAACTCATAATTTGTTTATTCTTTTTATAAATGGGTCCATGAAAAAAGCTGCCAGACAGGGATTCCTGAGTTTGGCTTTAGAAAGACTAAAATCCCAGCTTGCTGATTTATGTTTCGAACAATATACTTGCAGGGGATTTTATGAAGCATGATTGAAGCTATTGCTTTGAAAGTGGTGTGCAGTTAGACTGGGGAAGGCAACGGTGATGTATTCCCTTTTAAGTAGTCAAAACGTTTTGAACGGCAGTGGTTGAGTCGGAGAAAATGACAGAAGTGAAAAACTGACTAACTTAAGTGGATGCCAATACCGTAATTAGCTAACAAGGCCTAATAGTTTTCCTTCTAAGTTTCACACAACATTATTGTTCTACTCTAGTGAGAGGCTTTTTAAAAAAATAAAATGTTGGGTATTTTAGCACAAATGCTCCTTTAAAAGCCTCTCATTGCCACTGTGAGATTAATATCTAATGAAGTGCTCTTAGGATTTAATTGTCAAGTCTAAATTTAGTTGTCAATGGAAAGGGGATGCTAACTTTTGCAATTGTTCTCCTCCGTCTTTTTTATGGCAATATTTTTTCCTTTGTATTGAAGATGTGGACACAGGCTTTGTTACCATAAATCTCCAGTGATAACTTGAGGTTGTGATTCCGAGTGCATTTGCTGTTGGAATGTCTGTAGAGTTCAGATTGCCAGACTGCACACGTATGCGTTGCTTTCCTGATGCTTTTTCAATCTTTCCAAATGATGTTCTTCTCTTAAAAAAATGATCTGAGTGTGATTAATAAATACCTCTCCCTGGATAGGCTCAGAGAGAAAAGAGAAACATCATTTTGTACATATGGGCGGTAAGAATAGAGCTGTTCATCTCTTGCGATCCTGTGGACATACACATGAGTGAGAACACTTACCTAAACCAAAATTATGAGCAGGATGGGGACGTTGGGTCAGTTAATTAGTTAAGCTTAGCGGCTTCTGCTTACATTTACTTTTTCTGGGGAAGGGCTAGTAAGGCATGTTCAATAGAGAACACTGGCTCAGGTAAAAGCACAGCTGTGTGGGTGTGCTCTCAGTTTGCGCCTGTAGGTCGGTCTTCCACCATCTACTGCTCATTGGTACCTGCAGAGTTAGCGCCCGCCGTCATCCTCTACTTTCATTTTTTGACTGCTGCCTCTATCTAATGTACAAGGTTCCATTGGAATCAGCATGAGATCCATTTGCAGGAGAGAACAAAGGTATATGCATTAATATCTCTATATTCAGTGAATACCCCAGAGGATTTTCAACCCAGCTCTATATATGAGAGGTGCGGAGGACTTGCTTCCTTTGGACCTGAACTGTGCCCTATGGAGCCTAAGGGACGTTGGTGGTTCCCGGGTATCAGGTGATTCTTTTCTGAGACTTTGGACTTCAATGTCCTTTCAGAGGTAGAGACCTATTAGGGAAGCAATTGATGGGACAAAAGATTGCCCATCACTCCAGGGGAAAGTCGAGGTTCATGCCATTTTGGTCAACAAAATCATTTTGTTTTTCTCCCCCAAATAAGGAACTAGTTTGTAATGGAATTGCGTCAGGAGCTCAGGGATTGAGTCTGTTCACCGTGCTCAACAGTGTGATGCGTTTGTGCCTGTTTGCTAGTGAGAGAACAGTCAGAACAGAAGCCGGTGTCAATGAGAATGCCCTGGAAGTGGGCCTGCTGTTTTCTCTGGCTTTTGACATTTGGAAAATGATTTTAATTTCTCCGTTCAGGGTCATCTCTCATATCAGTGAACCTTTGCGAGCATATAGAAAGGGCATGATAAGTGGTACATCTGAATTGCTTTGGGATTTTGAGCTCCGAGTAAAATGAATGTTTTATGTGTTGGTATATGCAGCATTAATCTAATAATATGAATATTCTTATAAAGGACTTTCAGCTGTGTCTTTGATGACTTGTTGTATTGACATGGACATATGGTGTTTGTACCCTTCATACTCTCCCAATTATACTGCATAGGCCTATTTAAAAGGTTATAAATTAGTTGGAATTTCCCAAAGTATATAATATGAGAGTACTTTAAGATGCAACTAGTGCTTTTATGCTTTCATTAACTGTAATATCCCTAAGCTTTAGAGAACCAAGGTATCTTTAATTGCTCAGCAAATAAAATTGCTTCCCGAATGGCACTTTTAAATATTTTACTAGCTTTTAACTATTTTCAATTATAATAAAATCGCTGGTCCCCAGTAGCTACCCTCATTCCCTTGTTACACAATTTGCCACCCAGAGTTTATCAAATACTACAGAACTTTTTAGAAAACTATGATGTAATGAATCAACTGGCCCAAAGGTAAGCAGATGGATTTACGCCTTCTGGACAAAATGGATAGATCTGAAAGTAATTGCATGAAATGAATAAGGAAGCAAAATTTAATTAATTACCAGGTGGATTTAATCAGGTGAGAAATATAAACAACTGAAACATTTCAAATAAGACAACAAAATGGACTGGGTGGTCTCTGGTGGTTCCCAGAAGGAAGGAGAGGCGGGTGATGGGGGAGAGCAGCCGGATCTTTGGTGTGGAGATGGCTTTGGATCTTTTCTGGGGAGTCTTCCACACGTGCAGAGGGGCATGAAGGCGGCATCCGAGACCCCCTAATACGACAGTGATAAATCAGAACATAAAAACACCAGAAACTTTGATGGCGCACAATCAACAGATGAACTTCTCAAGATTCTGAGATACATTTTGGCTCCATTTTATTGAGATTAGTAGTAAAGGGAGCAGACACTGGATTTGGAATTAGAAAGCCTTAATAAGAGTCTCTTGATTTTGAAGGAGTTTTGAAGACCCACCATTTGATTATGTGAAACTTCGATATAAAAGTAATCAACCAGGTGGTCTTGCTCTCTGCCACAATAATCAATTGTGATACTAGATAACTGTAGGCACCTCTTGAAGTATCAGCTCCGAGTATTCTCACACAGCACTTATGTTTTTTGTATAACCTGTGTGTGTGCCTATGGCTTCAAAATAGTATAATACTGGCAGTTACTATTTTAATGATCATAAGCTGCTCTTATCATAAAACAAAACACCAAGTGGTCAGCAATCAACTAATTTATGAAGAATGAAAATGTTTATCATTTGCCCACTCATTAAACATGTACTAAATGTTTACAATGTCTCAGACTCACCGTGAGACAATATTCCTAGGGATGATTAGAAATTCTTTATATTGAACAACTCCAGGGGGCGCTAAAGAGTCATGAGGTTAGAATACATATTTATTTTCACAATATTCCCAGCAGGTGGCAGTAGAGGGTCTTGAGGAATGTTTCTGTTTTTTACTTTTATTTTTTTGTTTATTTGTTTTTGGGTTTGTTTCCTAACTTTGTTCTGTAGGTCAACACCAGGTTGGTTTTTTAGTTATCCAGAGATTTAGAATGGCGACATGATTTATAAAAGGTTAAATGCAGAAAGCTAAATGTGTTAATAGTCTGAACTCTGAAGTTCTAGTTTAGTTCTCTGAAGACCAAAATATGAATTGATTAAAGAATCGAACATTTCATCAGTTCAATACCACAATAATACTTAATTTCAACCTTTTTTCTAGTTATAATGATCAAATTCTTGTTCTGCCTTTAGGGTAAACATAGCGCTCATTCTAATTTAAGTTTATAACAGTATAGTGCACTTGTTTGGTGTTTTCAGCCACATTCTGACTAAAGAACTAATATAAGATCCCAAAAGATTAACATAATTTTGTGCTAGATTAAAAAACTGAGGAACAGCGAAATGACCTTGTTTACCCATATTGTTGTGGCCAGTATTTATTTGAGTTCATGCTTAGATTTTGTTATTTCTTGTTCAGTGCCTATTTTCTTTTAATATATTCATTATTTTTGAAATTGACAACTGTAGGGGAGGGTCCACTCATAGTATTCAAGATTGATAGATAAAAACAATGTACATTAATATAATTTATAAATAGCTATCAGAAAAGTAACAAAATGTCACAAAATGGCAACAGATATTATAATTAAAAGCTAAGTGGATTAAACAAACCCTTAGAAATTAGTACCTAGAAACTGGTAAGATTTGGTCAGTGTTTACTAACTTTCAGCCTCACTTAGAAGCACTTTACAGTTCTTAACTCCTTTAACTTAATACGTACAGCAATCCTCTAATTATTATTGCCTTATTGCACTTGAGGATTATGAGACATAACATTTTTAAATAGCTGTCTTAAGGTTGCACAATTAAGAAACACAAATTCGAACTCAAATCTTGTACAGAGACCCACCTTTTAATAAAAATACTGTTTTTGCACTCAGTGAAAAAAGAGCAGATTACCACCTTTAGCACTTTAGCACAAGTGAAGACTTTACAAGGAGTATCCTCTTTGAAAGGAACCACTGTTCACAGTACAGAAATAAGACAGGTTATTTAAGGTATGGTGTTGCGACCATGAATCATCAGACTCGATTATAGAAGCGTTGGGAGAACCAAGAGGTAATATGACCTCAGTTCAAGGTGTTAG
This sequence comes from Cryptotis parvus, assembly GCA_021461705.1. Taxonomy (NCBI): domain Eukaryota; kingdom Metazoa; phylum Chordata; class Mammalia; order Eulipotyphla; family Soricidae; genus Cryptotis; species Cryptotis parvus. Next base: position 87,157 of record JAJIBD010021110.1, read on the forward strand.
ACCTTTTCTCTCGTTCATTCTGTTGGAGCCATTGTTTGCGTAGAAATATCATGTGATTGAAATTTGTGTGCAAGCGTATTGGCTCTTTGTGAAGTTAACCAGAGGGACACTAAAAATTAATGGAGATGTGATATGTTTATCTGGAAGAATGAATGATTGTAAGACACTTTATTTAGGAAATTGGAGAAAAGGTAACCTCCTGAATTTGATGCCTCTGTGTCAGTGTCAGAAATAATGGATGTATATTATAGACAGTGAGAAAAAAGGGAAAGCCGTGTGTTTCAGGTAGGGGTTATTATCCTTTGTAACTTTAAACGTGTTTAGTATTTGAGGTGTTCAGGACCATCTGGATAGAATGTCAGAAGCAAGCTTGAAAATGCATATGTTGATAATCATTTTTTCAGTGTTTCTACATTTTCTGGAATATGCATTTTCATTTACTTCTGTCCATAATTTATGCTGTAATGTTACCCACGTACCTACCCCTCGAGGTGTTGCAGGTGTGGCTGTGGGGCCCGGTTGCATCAGAAAGTGGCAGACAGGAGACAGGCTTGTCTATACCCAGGTCTCTGCCCCGTGGGCCAGGATGGTTGGTGATCTGACCTAGAAAAAGACTGGGCATCCTGGGATGAACACAGAGCCATGGCAGTGCCTGGCAAGCTACCCATGGTGTATTCAGTATGCCAAAAACAGTTACAATAATGGACCTCATTCCAAATGAATAGAGACATTACTGGTGCCTACTCAAGCAACTCAATGAACAACAGGAAGATAAGTGATACAAGTTACTTACATATGTCAGATTTTGAATAGCACCCTCAGAAGTTTGGAGGTCAAATTTAGGTCTGTTGTATATTTGCACTTTCTTTTCTTTATCCATAGGTTTCTTCTTTGTTTTGTTGATTTGAAACAGAAAAAAAAATATGGCAAAATAAGAGAAAAGAAAAGGAAAATTTAAAAGTCACAGAAATTGAATAGTTGAGCTAAAAATCCAATAGATAACCAAGGGAAGTAAATATTTTAAAAGTCACTTATTTTTTGTTTTGGTAATATATGCACGACTGTACATGATCTAGAGGTACAATATTCCTCTTCTAAGTTTATCTTCCCATATTTGATACCACCCATTATGAACTTGGCATTATGTGTCTCTCAAAGTCCATTGGACCCCTACTTTCCCCATAGCCTTATTATCAGTTATATTTATTTATATGAGTGTCTGTTATATACCAGAAACATATACTGGGCATTTTCACTTATTATCCCACTAAATGACAGTAGAATTACACTGGATAATGTTTTGAAATAGTCACTGATTTGTATAGGACTATAAATCTGGCTGACACCCAGTTTTATTTTATTTTTTTTAATTTTTTTATTTTTACAATTACAAAGATATACAATTAAAAAGTTTATATTTGGGTTTTGGTCATACAGTGTTCCAGCACCCATCCCGCCACCAGCGCCCATCTCCCACCACCATGTCCCCGGTTCCCTCCCCGCTCCCCAGCCCTGCTCCATGGCAGGTTCTTTATTTTTTTCTGTTTCTCTCTCTTTCTCTTTTCCTTCCTCTCCAGACTATGGATTACATAACATACATTAAAGGGTTGTCATGTGTATCTTTTTGCCTCTATTTAATGCTCAGTTCTAGGTTGGCATTAGTACCCTCGACAATTGGTAGCACCCTGTTCCATTTTCTGTCTACCTAGCCTCTGACTCCTACACATTTGTGATAATTTTCACCTTTGACAAGACCTCCTGATATATGTTTCACTTGACCTTGGATATTGGTATGTTAATATATACATATATATTTATGTTATGCAGATAAATGCAGTCATTCTGTGTCTGTCTCTCTCCTTCTGGCTAATTTTGCTCAGCATAATCTTCTCCATGTCCATCCATTTATAGGCAAATTTTATAACTTCATTTTTCCTAGTAGCTGCATAGTATTCCATTGTGTAGATGTACCAAAGCTGCTTTATCCAGTCATCGATTTTCGGGCACTCTGGTTGCTTCCAGATTCTGGCTATTGTGAATAATGCTGCTATGAACATAAAAGTAGGGATGGTGTTTCCGCTGCGTAGTTTTGGTTTCCCAGAGTAGATTCCCAGGAGTGGTATGGCTGGGTCAAATGGGAGTTCAATTTCTAGTCTTTGGAGGAAAGTCCATATTGTTTTCCAGAAAGGCTGTACCAGCCGGCATTCCCACCAACAATGGATGAGTATCCCCTTTTCCCCACATCCACGCCAGCACTTGTTGTTCTTGCTCTTTTGAATATTTGCCAGTCTCTGTGGTGTAAAGTGGTATCTCATTGTTGTTTTGATTTGCATCTCTCTGATGATTAGTGATGATGAGCATTTTTTCATATGTTTTTTTGCCATTTGAATTTCTTCCTTGCTGAAGTTTCTGTTCATTTCTTCTCCCCATTTTTTGATGGGGTTGTTTGTTTTCTTCTTGTAAAGTTCTACCAGTGCCCGATATATCCTGGATATTAACCCCTTATCAGATGGATATTGGACACCCAGTTTTATAGGAAAAGAAGATTGAACCCACATTTATAGATTAAGAGGATAAATGCAGTTAAGATATAATCACATCTTTTCTATTTAGTTTATATTTTTTAATACCTATTGCTTTATACAAGACTGGTAAAAAGGAGAAATGATGGAATTATGTTGCTCCATATATGATTTTTTCAGCTCATTGATTTATAAGCAATCAAGAACAAACTTTCTCATAATTAAAGAAAAAGATTCAGCAACTTATGCAACACTAAGAAAAATGTAAAAAATCAATTAAAGTGACTTTATGTAGTACCTAGTTTGTTTAGTGGCATTAAAAACTGCATGATTTCCATTACACTGTGTCTTTGATAATGTTGAGAGGTCAGCCCAAGCAACTGGAAAGTTAGTGTGTACTGTGTTTTAAAATTGTTTTTATTTTTATTTTTAAAGGGTTTTACCCTAGATTATAGGTTTAATTTTTAAAGAGAATGGTCTTCATATCTTGCATTTTCAGTAAAGATTCAAAAACTGGGGGCAAATTATAATTAGGAGTTTAATTTATGTAGATATTTTAAATAATATTTTAGTTTTGGTATATCTTAGAGCTTGATTTAAATTTTCTGTAGTCTTTGAATGTTCTGACCTCTAATACTGTCTTTCCCCATAAAGCATGATATTTTTACTGCACACTTTTGCAGACATCAGTGTTTTCACAGATGCAAGTACTGTGTTTTAGCTGAAGTACATGTCACTGCCTGTAAATTAAACCAATGTATTGTGACTGAGGCTTTGAAAATAGAATTTTGGAGTAAGTTTCAATTTCATAAAAAAATATCACACTTAATATTGTTCGAAATATTGATGAGAGGGTTGGTGAACAGTTTTTATATAACTTGTTCACCCCAACCATTTTGAAGTGACTGTAATATGAGGGTTTCTGATTCATTTTGCATTCATTGACTCCATTTATCTCTGATTATTATTATGTGCCAATCTCAGATATTGAGCATGTTGCCTTATAGGATAAGTTTTATTTTAATATAATGGCAGTAACTTTGTCATGAGCAACATATCAAATAAGATTATGTAAAACTAAATATAGAGATATATGCCAGGTATCTTGCCAATTTCCATATTTATTCTCTTGTTAATTTTATTTATTTAGATACATGGCATACACTTTGAGAAGCAACTGTAATTAAAAAGTTTCCTGTTAATTTCATTTTCACAGTTAATTTTTTTTACCAAAGAAACTTTTTTATCCTACATATGTAATAGATTGCATACTTATATAGATATAATACTACATGCCAGGTTAATATTTTAAATTACTAAATAAAGTTGCAGTAGCAAATATAAAAAATTTAAGGTTAAGAGAGATAGTACAGAGTTAATGCACTTGTCTTGCACATGACTGACCCCTGAATACAGAGCCAGGAATAAGCCTTCAGCACCACAGCTATTCTCCAAGCACTCACACACACGTGCACACACACACAGGCACACACACACTAAACCGCAGTACTATCATTGACACTTACTTGAAATATTTAGTTTTTGAAATAACATAGCTGTCTTGAATTGTAAGTATTATTTGTTATTTTACAAAGTAGGTATGGACCTGAAAGAGGTGAAATTACTGGGTCCCAAATCCCAAATAAAAATTTGAAAACTTTGTTGGATGATGACTTAGCAGTCATTTAAGACTTTAAATTCAGTGTATTTTATTTTAGTAATGACTGTGTTCTTCCCCTCAACATGTTTTACTCCTATCTCGGAATGAGTTATCCAAGAGGCTTAGCATAGGGTACATGCTTTATGTCATCTAACTCTTCAGACTGTGTGACTAGGTACATGCTATTGGTTTTTATAATTAGAGGTCTACCTTTCCTTTGGATTTTTGGAGGAGTATCCTAGAAAACATTAAGACATTTGCCTTCTTTTCTTTAGGTGACTGCGATAGGGGCTGGGTAATTTGAAGTACTCAGGGCTGGGGTACTTTGAGGTACTCAGGGCTTAGTACTGGCTCTGTGCTAGGAGATGACTCCTGTCTAGCTCTGGAGATCATATGTAGTGCCGACATTGAACCAAGCCTGGGTATGTGAAGGCAAGTGCCATGCCCACTGTACGCTCTCTTTGGCCCCAAGGCATATGCCTTTCATGGATTTGAATATTTCTGTCCTCTCAATGTAATTTCTCATTACTGTGCATGGTAAACACTCTTGAACAATGTCAGGAGTTTCCAAGCACCTTGTGTGTCCAAGTTTATAGAGGGCACATAAAAACAAATTCTTCTAGTTTTACTCTATTGTTTCTCTTCAGGTGTCAACAAATGTATTGCCATCACTGAATGCATCTTTCTTCCAAAAAAATATAATTGATTTACTGCCATATCCCAAATGTACTGGATGGTGAAGGATTTGAATATGGCAAGGTAGCCTGAATTCTGCATGTTAGACTGTACAGCCTTGCGACACTTTATGTGCACTCCCTGAAAGCAAGAATGTGTTTTCCATGCTGGCTCTATATTAGATGCAATGCTATTGACCAGAGTGTACAGTAAATTTATTTTCTTTTTTAGAACACAGGAGATGCTAAGTGGATTTCTAAAATTGATAAATAAAACAAAATGGTGGACATTTAAAAAATTGCCTCTGAATGATGCAATGTCTTATTGAGAAAATAAAAGTATGAATCTGAGTATTTCCAATGTTTTGTTTGTCAGACATGGCTGTGTTCAGGGCATACTCTTGATTGTGTGCAAAGGGTCCTTCCTGGTGGGCCGGAGAACACAGGGGATCCTGCTGTTTGCAGCTAGTTCAGCCTCACGCAAGGCAAGGGTCCTCCTCACTGTACAATCTTTTCAAGCCTTATTTTTTTAAAAATGTTACTCCTGTTCAGACCTTTACTAAACATGTAAATTTGCATAATCAAGGCATAATGCTTAATAAACAGAAATGGAAAAGCTGACTGGTGCGGTCCTAGTTTTGTCTTCTATACTGAAATAACATGGATAAAGCATAATTTTAAATCATTATATACTGTATTTTTTCACTTTTTAAAGCACTTTTATTAGACAAAGGAAATGATTATGTAAGTGGGGTTTTATGGTCTTCAATGTATATATATGAGTAGATCAGATATCATTTCATATTGATAGTATTAATTGAATTAATTAACATGTCTATTAATTATATTAATAGTAAGAAAGATTAGATAGTATGTTAGTAAATGTCTGACGTCAATATTCAGCAAGTGTTTAAAGTCACCCAAATCAATTCCTCCTTTGGATAATTAAATATTGATTAATCAATGATAAGTGGAAGTCAATCTTAAAGTGTATATATAGATAGACAAATAAGAATTATTCTATCTGGGGGCCATGTGCAGGCTGCTTGCAGGTTTGTGGCCCACCTATGTTCAGACCCCTGTAACCACATATAGTCCACTGAGCACAGCCAGAAGTAAGCCCTAAGTGTACCAGGTGTGGCCCCAAAACAACCAAAAAGATAAAAAATATGTTTTACTTCATATTTTGTTGGCATTTCATCTCATATTTTTGAAATGAAAGTCAACTTAATCGCAAAAAAGAGTCTCTTTTGTAGTTTAACTATAGAATGCTATAAAATTTATGTTTTCTAGATTTGACTTCAGTGATAAAAGCATTTAAGTTAAAAGACCAAATACCTTTTTCTGATACTGCAGAATAACTTTATTACCGATTTATTTATCTGCTTCCCGCTTATCCATTAATGGTACCGTTATTCTTTGTGTCACTTTTAACTTGAAATAGTTTGCAATTAGAGATACTACTTCTGGATTCATCCATTTTTACTTTTATCTCCTTCCTCAAATTTCACGTAATTTATAATCACTTTAATTGGTTATGTACAGAGTCATTTGATTTCAAAGCCCCATGGTAATGCATTTTACCTCAGTGGGAATTAAGTGCAGTCTGCAATTTAGAAACAAAACTCCAGATCTGTTATTAAATGATATTATGCCATCCTCTATCCTTTATTGAAAACTTGCATAGCCATACTCAAAACGAATATAAAATATTTAATGTTAGTATTCTCTTGATGTTAAAATAACACTTCTTAATACAGAATTCAGAGCAATTATGCAATACCCTAAGTTGCTAATGTACTTTTCATTCAAGTCCATGTTCCATTTCTATTGTAATAAAACATTTTATTAAAAATGCCTTCCTTCCTACACTGTGCATTACTACAGTGACTATTTGGTGAGCAGGGACTTTTTAAGTAAAGTGTTTCTCTTTGCTAGGAAAGAGGAAAGCACTTTGAAATTAGTTGACTACAGTAGTCATGGAACTGACTGATTATGATATAACACTCACATGTTCTCTTGGATGGCTGACTTCTTCAACCTCATGCTTATATATTTTTTTCATTTCTTTCTTTCTGTTTGGATTAGTGTTGTAGCTTTCAATTTTTTAAAACTTTTTATTGAGGTACCTTTTTACAAGACGCTATGTTCTGGATGTTTTGGGGGAATGTTTCACGCTGTTTCAAAACATATATGGCCATTCTGTACCTACCACAAAAACCCGAATACCTGCCCATGGCACTCCACTGGCTCCACAGCCTGCTTCATTTTCTTCTCCATTTTTCTCACTGATAACCTTAGTTGTGTGGAAAGAGTTCAGGTGTATGTTTCCATTCGAACTTGTCTCTTTGAATTGATTCTCTCTATCATATGAATATGATCACCTGGTAGTTGTCTTTCACGGTGGAAATTCACCTCAAAGTAAGGATTAAACTCTGCCTTTAGCAGCAACTCGCATGGCACTGGAGGTGATTATCCTACATGAAATAAATCAGATGGAGAGACACTATGACTCATACCACAGTTTCAAGTGTCCATAGCTCAAATTTGCATGTGGATTTGTGATGGTGAAAAGGAAGTTGTCATAACAAGTGTAAAGTGTGATCACCGATTGAGACTCTAAGTAGAGCTGGGAATCCCAATTCCATCCTAGATTCTGGGGGAAATATTACTCGTTGTACAGGTCAAGCCTGAAAACACTGTCCTTGCCCAAGTCTCTATAGGACAGAAGCTCAACTAAGATATTGGTCATCTAAAAAACCCAGGAGAATTTCACTCCTCTTCTAGTTCTTGTAATTTTTTCATTACCTATCCCCACTCCTTCCCTTTTGATCCCTATAAAATGCCCAGCATTTTTGTACAAGCTGAACTAAGTTCGTTTTTTTTTTTTTTTTACGAGTCGTAGGTTTACTTAAGAAGAGGTTAAGCAAACCTCTTGGGTTAGATTAATCTAATCTCCTAGGTTGGATTCTTCCCAATGAAGACCTTGAGCTGATAAAAATGATGTTTGAGTGTTGTTCATCTCTCCTCTAAGATTGGGACCTCATTGAGAAGATTCTGTGGAGTTAAGCTAAAGAAGAGAATGTGAGTTAGAATATAAGATCTTTCTGTCACCCTATATAATAATTTTGTATGGGTTATCTTATTTTTATATCTGCACATATATGAGTTGTGCAAATCAGGGAACTAAATTTCATCAATTTAAGTAGCATCTAAGAAGGAAGGGAATTGTAATTTAAATTCAATTAATATTTGATGTGACCACTTTGCTCATTCCTCTCACAAAAGGCTGCTTGTGTGTGGTAGCTCTGGGTATTGAGTTCCATTCATTCTGGCAATTCCTTTTGAATGATCCAAATCTTGGTGAGTGACTTTCAACTAGTAAATGAATAAATCTTTTGGTCTCTACAAAAATCAGGGAACTGAAGTGACTCTGAAGGCTTAGATAGCAGAGTCTGGGTAGCTGCAAGATGGAGCCAACTGATTGCTCACGGTAGTATAATTCATTAGGATAACATTAATATTTAAATATAAGCTATAGTTTTAAATGGCTTCTATTGTAAAGCATAACGATTAATAATTCAGTAAGTCATAAGTTCGTGGTTGACTTACTGAATACTTTGATAATGAAATTACATCAGTTTTAGATGCTTTTATGGATAGAGAAATATAAAGATGTGCTTAAAATGACTTAAAAATAAGCATCTATTTTTGGATTAAGAGCCATCTAGAGGTGGGTTTACCTCTCCTTTCTCTCCTTCATTTTAAATCTTTTCCCCTGACTTATGAAAGAAATGTGGCTGCCACAGATTTATAGTCCTAATGAGCTTTGAAGTTAGGAAATAGAAAGAATTCCTTCACTAGCCATTTCAACAATTACGGGAAAATCATTATATGTTATCCAACAGATTTCTCTCCTTTCCCACCTACACTTTTTTATTAAGATTTCTATTAGCCCATCCCAGATGAGAATGACATTAGCAGAATTTCCCTGGAGTATCCTACACTTTTCTGTCTCTTAGAGTATCTACTTCTCGTGACCCATGTGACTGATTTGTTAATCTCATCACCCATTTAATAAGGACAAGTACAGGCATAGTGGGGAGGAAAGAGTGTATGTTAGTCCATTGTACCTACTGTGGTAATGTTAAAGGTTCCTGAGAGGGAAAAATTCAAAATAGCCCAATTAAATATTAAATAAGCATTTGTGGTATGTCGTTTTTATGTACCTTGTAGGATGTATAGTTTCATTCTCCAAAATTCATCAAACTGACAGTGTTTTGAGAAGAGGGTGTGAAGAGGTTTCCAAGACAGGTAATGAGGTATCAAATTTGCAAACTACTCTGTTGCAAAGTTGGCATCTGAAACGTGACCAAGTGGAAACAGGATTCTCTTACCTTGCTCGGTTAGCATAGAAACTTTATATTAACATGCTAATATTGTATATTATTCCACTGTTGCTAACTTTAAGCATAGAAGGAAAGGTAATAATTTAATTTGTCAGATGGTTACTCCCGGGAAATTTCATAAGCCAATTTTCTTGACTCTATGTAATGTTTCTATTCACATCCAAAACTTTTGCTCTGTTTCATTTGTGTATGATTTTGGTCTATCCTGGGGATGTTACAGGGATACCGGATCATTCCTTAGGGACCTCTTCTGCTGATTCTCCGTGGATCCTGCAGTGACAGGGATCAAAGCAAGGCCTGTAGAATTCAAAAATTATGTTTTCATGCTACAGAGCCATCTCTCTGGTTCTTTATTTACAGAATTTCATTTAGTTATGAAGTCTCCAAATTGGAATTTATAGGAAGAATTACTTGAAATTTAAAGGCCTAACCAGCTCCCAAAATATAACCTTTAAGAACTGTAGAAAATTTACAGTATTCGTAAAGACTCAATCATTTGCACAAAACTGATTGATTCCTTAAAAACTTGGGATATAAAAATCAACTAGATTTTGTGAAAGGACACATATATTCAATTGTCTTAATACTTTATTTCCACACTGGACAGTTCTCAGGGTTAAGAAAGCCAATAAAATTTACCCATCTGATTTTTGGGAAGATTAAAGTAAAAATAAAAATAGGGAGCTAGATTTGAGGTACCTTTGGGGAGAGAACTTGAAACAGAGAAATGATACTCAATTGTAATTGATGGCTAAGACACATGATGCACCAAAAAGTTGGCTTCTCTAATCACTGTCTTCTTGGTTGGTGACCACTTTCTGAAAATACATGGAAGGAAGGAGAAAGGAGGCTCCCGGTGAAGCACTTAGCAAAGGAGGACAGAGGTTCCCTGGTAGAAGGCCCAGTGGCACATTCCTTGCCTTGGGTTATGGGAGCCTGGGTTCAGACAACAAGAATATAAAAGAACAACAAGAATATAAAACAAAGCAGAGGCTGGACGACAGCTCTGAGAGGGACACTGAACTTTGTATTGGATTCAAGAGTTGGTTCTGAGTAGGTCAATTAATAAAGTTATTCCGCTTAATTTCTCAATCTGCCTCTGCGGTGAACCTTGGCTCCATGCAGGCAAACTGCTAACCGCGGACCCAAGAACCTGAAAGCCTAAAATCTCCAAATACGCCTGCTTAGTAATTATGTTGCTTAGATAGCCAGCATGTTTTTATGTCTCTTGATCCAAGCACTCACCTGGGTTTATACTGACATATACTCTAAGTCACTTTATGTGTCGAGGTATGTGTGCAGTTTTGAGTACTTGTCTATACCCTATGTCTTATGAAAGCTTTGGAAAACCATTCTGTGATGCTGTCCTTGTGGGGAAGTGTTTGCTCTGTTTGCTTCATCCTTTTCATTAGTGTTGAGATTCATGAATATTTTAACTGATTTGTTTTTTTTTGCTGCTTTTTTTGCCTCTAAGAAGAAAATGTACTCCATGACAAAATGTTGGATTTATTATTCACACTCTGTATAATTGAAGACTAATTAGCTAGTGTTTAATTTCTCAAGACTACAAAACAATATCTGTTGTCTTTCTGTTGCACAAAATGAACAGTTAAACAGCTCTCCCACCTTATTTTTTAAACAAACTCCCAGAGCACACGTATCCATAATTTATGATGTTTGCCATCAGGATAGATTCCCTGAATGTAGATAAAATTGGCATTTGGAGCCTGGATGCTATGCTTCCAACTCAGGGCTCTGATTAAAATTCATGCAAAGGCTTGAATTCTTCATTTTTATTTCTCCCAATTTGTAATTGGAGAGATGAAAACGTCTAAGTTTCTAATGGTGGTAAATGCTCTTTCACATGGCACAGCACGATTGGGTAGTGTGGTTCTTGTTGTGAGGTTGCTGAGCAAATGGTTCAGCATTTTGTCCTATCCGAGTAAGAACTGGATGTTTAGATTATAGATACCAATGCTCCTGTTTCACCGCTGGTTGCCAGGATCCTCGTGGACGTTACTAAAGAGATCTGCTTCTGTATCTGACGGCAGCTAACAGATTCATTTGCATAGAGAGCATTTATGAGTTAATATTCAGATAAAGCACCTACAGATTTGCAGATCTTGAAGACAATTTAGTTCACTTGTAGCAACGTAGTAGTGTTCAGTGATTTCTGTTTGTTTTATTTGGAATGTTTTATGATTTTATGGAATTAAATTACTTGGTTAGGAATTTTCTTGTTTTTGTAATAGGCAAGAAAATTTTAGATTTGTTTGGTGACACCGGTCAAAATTATTTCTAAACTGCTCAGAATTCACATCATGTGGCTGTTCTGAGAAATGTTCTGACTGAATGGTTGGTTGCTAAATGCGTTTCTGCCAGCACATGGCAAATTCAGACACTGAGGCCAATGGCTGCTTAGCGCTCGGGCAAGCTTCTTACCCATGCAAAACTTCAGAGCGGCTCTCTGTGAATCAGTTTGGATCCAGTGGCCAGATGTTTCCTGTAAATAATTCACTTTACTTCATTTCACACTTTTCTACAATCAATGAAATTTAGTGTCTGGCTCATATGTGTGTAACCATCTTCAGTTTCCGTTTGACTTCAGGCATATGCTTTATTTGTTCGCTTTTGTTTATGGCTCAAATCTGCAGTACTCAGGAAACTCCTTAATCAGTTTTCAGAAGACCATGTAATGCCTGGGATTGAACCCCGCCAAATGTTTGTAGAACCTTTACCATAGCACTTAGATCTACCTTCACAGCCCCTCAATGCAAATCATTTGGAAAATTTTACAGGCAAAGAATTATTTATTATTATTATTATTATTATTATTATTATTATTATTATCTGTATAACATTATTATTATCTGTATAACAATTACAGACCTCATTCCGGAATGGATTGAGGCTCTTTATGTTCCTGGAGCAAGCAGATGCCCTTGGGCTCTACTAGCATGAGACAGGACATATGGAGATGTTGTTACTGGGGCCCGCTCAAGCAAATCGATGATGAACGGGAAGACAGTGACAGACAGTGACATTATTATTATTGTGTATTCTAACAATTTGGAGTGTACAAAATAGTCAAAAGCTGTGCCATAGTTAAGGTCACAGTCTAAATCTGGCGTGCTTGAATTTGGACTCTGTCCACTCACTATTTTGAAACACAAATGAATGTTCTGGAGGGGGTAGCATTGCTCCTAACTGATGCTCAGCACGTCTGCCGGGCTCTTCAGATGCTGTCATTGAAGCTAGCAGTTCCTGGCATGCAGGACATAGTATGTCTCTGATCTTGCAGTGATGGACAGCAAGGGCCACCGCAACAGTTCTTGGGAATCCCCTGAGCTGTGTCATACACTGTGTGTGTTTTGGGGGGTGCTGAGGGGCTGGAGATGAAATCGGAGTCTGACATCACCCTCACATCTGTATTAGATCTTGTCCCCAAGTACTTATTTTCACTTCAAACTCATTTTGCTTCTTTATTTCTTAGTAAATTCTCACCTATAAATGGGGATAATGGTAGTAATGCATCGGTGCTATTCAGTTAATATTAGCTCTTATCATTCTTACTAGTGAACCAAATTACAGTGACCTATTAGTCTGATAACTTTGTGACAAACCTCTGTAAGTCATCTAAAGAGAAGACGGTCTTTGGAAAAGAGTGTTCTGGTAAAATGTTCAATATTTGTCTTGGGGAAGGACAGAGTTTGAGGAAACTATGTCTTCTCTTCCCCGCTGTCTGCAATGGCTCACTTTCATACACTTGGTAGATGGGCCAGGCGATAGTACAGCTGGTCGGGTGCTAGCCTTGCATGCGGCCGCCCGACTTCAGTTTCCTTACCACATACGAGCACTGCCAGGAGGGATCCCTGAGCACAGAGCCAAGAGCAAACCTTAAGCACTACTATGTGTGTTCCCAAAGAGAAGAACAAAACAGACGATATGATAGCTGGTTAAATGGGGCAGATTTGCCGTTTGCATTTGCTTGTTCCTGCTGCAGAAGCAGAGAAGGAATGAGGAACTGAAGTTCAAATGTCTCTTTATTCTCCACCAGGACTTATTAACTTCTGATTCCAGAAAGTTTAACTTTCTTCTAAGGGCTTTCTTACCTCAGTAGTTATGCAGATGCTTGTCCAAGTCAAAGTGGAAGCATATTATTCTCTTTTCTCCTTCCTCAACTTGAGTGTAGTTCCTATTTCTTTTTCTTTCTTTCTTTTTCTTTTTTGGCTTTTTGGGTCACACCTGGCATTACTCAGGGGTTACTCCTGAACTGCACTCAGGTATTACTCCTGGCGGTGCTCAGGGGACCATATGGGTTCAGGGATTGAACCTGGTTCCAGCCGCATGCAAGGCAAATGCCCTACCTGCTGGACTATCACTCCGGCCCTCCTATTTCTTCCATGTCAGTATTTCTCATATGTGTATATTGTGGTCTCATGTAGTAAAGCATGGCTATGTACATTTTTTAAATGCCCAATTTAAAAAAATACATAATTGTACATTTTTGGTTTTGGGAGCACATTGGGTGGAACTCAAGGAATTGCTTCTGGCTTAGTGCTCAAGATGACTCTTGTTAGGATTCACGGGGAACATATGTGGTGCTGGGAATCGAACCTGGGTTGAATACATGCCAGGAGAGTTTGCCAGCCAATCCACTATCTCTGTGGCTCCAAATGAAGGCACATTGGTCTTGTACTACCAAATAAGACTCCACGCCCTCCCTCCCACACCCCTGTCTGACTCTGATTATACCCAGATACTAACCAGCTCTTCCTTCTTATCCTGGATCCTGGACTTGGAAACTCTAACAAATGAACATACTCAACAATATAATAGACTACCATTATTTAAAGTTTTGAAGTAATATCTCTTTTAAAGTTAAACATAAACTTTCATCTGAATAGACTATTTTAGACAAATATATCAGCTAAATAATCAAAGTGACAGTTTTCTTTAAACATAAATTATTTAAAGGTAATTATACTCAGGTGATTTTTTCTTTATTTAGAGCAACTCAAAAGTACATCTGCATTTAATAAGGATTTCTGTTGCTCCACTGAATTAATTTTCTTAGAACTTTTCAAAATTATAGCAAGTGGATGATATGTTAAAAATAACTAAGAAAAGATTTTTGTTTTGCTTATATTCTTTTTTAAGTCTGTGCATGATCTGCTACCTAAATTAGTTATTTTTATCTTACACTAAATATTTTACATAAGAATAATTTCCACTTGTAATGGCTAAAATATTGAGTGATTTTAAGATGACATTTTATGAAGTTTTGAATTTTTGTTATTAAATCTATCATATCAGTGAGTACATGCACTTAAGTTAATTCATTGTGACATTGTGTCCAAATATACCCCATAACAAATATAACATTTTAGAGTAATATAATAATAATTTTATTCTTATTATAAATTATTATAATAATAATTTTATTAAATGTCCATTGATATTAAAAATGTAGATGATAATTTATTTGTATAGTATTATTGATTATTTTATATTTGTACATAAGTGTTAACACTATCATTAACTTTCTACAGGTTAATTTTGAATAGGAATAAGTTTAGAAAGTCTAAAGTTACTTGTATAGGACTACAGATATGTATATCCAAATAATAACCAAATAACCTCACTAAAGAAACCAACTGAGCAACAGAAGCTTACATAAAGTTATGTTGGAAACTGAATATATGAAAAATATCTGTGATTTAAAATATGTTGAAATACTTAATTTCTTTTAGGAAGAATAATTCAATTTTTATTTTTCCTTGAAAATAACTAAATTTAAAGGAGCAGCAGAGCGGGTAGGTTGTTTGCTGTTGCGTGTGCCTGACCAGTGGTAGAGTTCTGAGCACTCTCTATGGTCCCCAATCTGCCATGAGTGATCCCCAAGCAATCAGCCAAGAGTAAGCCCTGAGTAATACTGAATGTGGCTCCCAAACCAAATATAATAATGATAGAATAAAATAAGTTTTTCTAATTCATACAGTACTCCTTTCTAAGTCCTAAGTAAGAATTTGGGAGATGAAAAAGAAATGACAAAAAAATTCTCGACAACATAAGTTATTTCATTTAGAGTCACTTTGTAACACAATGAATTTTATTATCAAATAAGAGAACAAATTTATTCATTTGGCATGAGGATTAAATGTGCATGTTACGTTTTTAGTTTTTAATCAGATATTTTTAAGCAGCTTAAATAAAAGAAGTGTCTTCAAGCTAGTGTTCAGAAAGGTCTGGAACTTTTGTACTTCTATTTTCTATAACCCTTTTTGTAAAGTCTCATGCACAGCAGTTTGCATTCATCTACTCTCATATATAAATATATAGATGAGATGAGCATTGCTCTTTGATATTTATTGTTTATATTATATCTTAGTTCAGTGATATTAGATTTTCTTACATTAAAGCAAAATGTAAAGCATAAAGTGATGAAAAATTCATACGTACATCTATGAGGATTTGGACCACGATTTCATTCACTTATTTTCATTTGTCAAATCCCTGCTTCATGCCGCCTTTGAACCCACTGGGTAATAAAAAGGTTTATGAATCCTGGAGCACTGTTTCAGGGGGGTTTACCACATAGCATCAGTTATAATACACTTATTCTCAAAGCAATAATCCCAAAGAATGTGATGTTTCCATACAACTGATACAATATGATATCAGATGGTGAATGCAATTGAATTATAAGGGTCTACCCCAAATGCTGAGAATTCAATTGAACAAAATAGCAAATGAGTGTCTGACTCAGAACTACAGAATCAGCCATTTTGTTGGGTATGTGTCCCCTATGTCATTCTTTTTATGAAACTACAATTGCTAGGGTCAGTCACCTTGGTTTTGCTCATGCAGTTCGTTGGAGCAAAGCAGATGATTGGATTGTGTTTTATTTTCCAAGGAAGTCTGAAAAAAATAAAATGTAAAATGTATATATATATATGCATATATTTATATACTTATATATAAATATATACATACATATATCTTAAAATACTTATTTATAAGATCTGTACTTAGAAATTATTTTAATCAGCATTAAATGAAATTGGATACTTTCACCAGTGAAAAGAAAAAAAATATACCTTAAAGGCATAATTAAATTGCTTAGTTATTCATAGCCAGCATGGCTTGATTTAACATTTAGACTCAAGTCTAAATTTCTTATTTTTTAAAAATTTTTTATTAAAACACCGTGATTTGCAAAGTAGAAAGTTTTTCATAGTGCAATTGTTAGAAAGATTCATCATTTAACACCAATCCCATACCCAGTGTGTTCCCAACACTCAAGACCATCATTTCCCACCCATCCCCATTCCCATGACTGCTCCCTCACTATCACTGTCACTATCTTCCCTTACTATCACTATCACTAGAAATGATCATCTATTTGCTAGAGCGGGCACCAGTAATATCTCCATATGTCCTGTCTCATGCTAGGAGAACCCAAAGGCATCCGCTTGCTCCAGGAACATAAAGAGCCTCAAGCCATTATATTAGGTTACGGGAATGACCTAATATAAATGTTACTGGTATTTGGCATATCAAATACTACACAAGCAGCTTGCCAGGCTTGCCATGCGGGTGGCATACTGCTGTAGTCATCTCTAAATAAAGCATTTATTGATGAACTGCACGGCCGCTAGCGGCCACAAGAGCCCATTATATTGACCATTACAGCACATACATGACATAAAGTCATGACTTTTTTCTGGTTTGTTATGGGCGATACTGGCCGATTCCTGTTCTTACATTGACTTTCTGAGTTTCTAGAACTCAGAAAGTCTAGTCTAGAATGGTTGGTTTCTATATCACGTGGCTGCTTAGCACGTGATATAGAAACACATGATACAGAAACTTCTTAGCTTGAGAGCTGGTGGCAGCTCTGCCCCATGTGTCTATGTCTCTGGATGATGGCCGACAGCCCAGAAGCAGTTTGTTGACAGGTTACTGGGCCTCCCAGATGGAACAGAGGTGGGGGAAAGGCGCCCAATGTGCATCTACATGGAAGCCTGGTGACTGTAGCCACCAAGACCCACATACCTGGGCTTGAAATTGGCTTCTCTCTTGGGTGGGGCTCAGACAAGCTGGGCTTGAAAGTCCTTTCTCTTGAGTGGGGCTCTGACAAGCTGTGGAGTCCGACATTGAAAATGACTGTGATTATACATGTGAGGTTCTGTTGACTTCTTCGAGGCTCTATTGGGGTGGCGGGCCAGGACTGGAACCCACCCTCCCTCCTCGATGCCTCATAGTCAGCCGAGCATGGGAAGAGCTGGTTGCAGCTTGGCCCAGTATGTCTGATCTCTTAAGTCTCAATTTCTTAAAAAGCAAGGGGGAAAGTTTTGTGTAAGGCAAACCTGCATGTGCTAAAGACACACCATTAAATGTGTCAGCTTTCCCTGATAATTTGGCCAAATAGTCATTATAGTCTCAGAGTCAAAGGGAAAGAATGTAAAAAAATAAAGAGTAGGACCATTAATATTGCCAAACTAATCCATTAATCCACTAATCCAATGAGGCGCCCCGGGAGGATGGTGGGTTCTAGCCCTGGCCCACCATCCCAGCAGGCCTCGAAGCCCCCCCAGGGGCCTCCATTTCCACATCCGCTTCTCTCCATAGACCTCCACCCAGCAGACCAGCCTATCGCCGCCCGAGTTCCACCCTGCAGCAGTCTTTCTTAAATCCGCTCAGGTATGCCGGTCCAGAGACTTGCAGACATGGGGCAGAGCTACTACTGGCCTCCCTGTGACCAGCCGCTCATGAGGCGCCGGGAGGGATGGTGGGTTCTAGCCCTGGCCCACTATCCCAGCAGAGCCTCGCAACAAGCCAGAAGACCCCCTCCATGAGGGGCCTCCATTTTCCACATCCGGACTTCTCTCTCATCAGACCTCCACCCAGCAGACCAGCCTATCAGCGCCCGGCTCATCGAGTTCCACCCTGCAGCAGTCTTTCTTAAATCCGGCTCAGGTATGCCGGTCCAGAGACTTGCAGACATGGAGCAGAGCTGCTACTGGCTCTCCCTGTGACCAGCCGCTCATGAGGCGCCCGGGAGGGATGGTGGGTTCTAGCCCTGGCCCACCATCCCAGCAGAGCCTCGCAACAAGCCAGAAGACCCCCCACTCCATGAGGGCCTCCATTTTCCACATCCAGACTTCTCTCTCGTCAGACCTCCACCCAGCAGACCAGCCTATCAGCGCCCGGCTCACGCAGCCGCTTGCGGCTCTGCGGTTCATCAATAAATGCTGGACTTAGAGGTGCCTACAAGAGTATGCTACCTGCACGGCAGAGCCTGGCAAGCTACCCGTGTTGTATTTGATATATGCCAAATACCAATAACAATTATAGACCTCATTCCCGAATGGATTGGGGCTCTTTATGTTCCTGGAGCAAGCAGATGCCTTGGGCTCTACTAGCATGAGACAGGACATATGGAGATGTTACTGGGGCCCGCTCGAGCAAATCGATGATGAACGGGAAGACAGTGATACAGTGATAATCCATTATTGTTATAACTATTGTTTTTGGGACCCCACTCCAGGGGCTCAAGTTCAGAGGACACCCCAGGGCAGTCTCAGCTCTAAGGTGCTTAACTATAAGTAGTGGGAGTCAGGGGCCACCAGTAGTTCCTGAAGTCAGATTAGGTTTTGCCTGGGGACATGGTACTGGGTATCACCAGGACACAATCAGTGGTGATAAGAACCACCAGGGCTACACATAACAGTGTTCAGAATCAAACTCACTACCAACCATGTGCTAGACTTGTGTTCTACCATTTGAGCTATCTCCGAAGCTCTGTACTTTCTATCTTGCTTGGATAGATCCCGTCTCTCCAGGAAACGAAGTTCCTTATACCAGATGATGTTTACAATATCGCGAAACATCCAGCAATATCACTAATATTTTCAAATGATGCCTTTTGTCTTCTATCTTAAGTACCATTACTTCAACTCAAGCACATTCTCCATCTAAAGTAGGTCAGGTTTTACTTGGTTTTAAACCAGTACATTTTATAGACAAGTAGTTTATTCTAATTCACACATGTTCTTTTGTGATTCAGGAAGAGTAGGTGGGAAATTTTAAAATAAAAATAATGTTGCAATGTTGCAACATTCTAGGGCAAATAATGCAATGTTGAAAAACTGAATTATTAACCAGGAGGTTGATAATTCCTTCAGGCTAATGATGAGAGATATGAGTAAGTTAGTCAAGATTGATTCATGTACTTTGGGTGGAGGGAGTAAAGTAGTAAAGTAGTTTTATGGAATAAAACTTGCATAGAGAGCCGGAGCTATAGCCCAGCGGGTAGAGAGTTTGCCTTGGACATGGCCGGCCCATGCCAGCCCCGGTTCGATCCCCGGCATCCCATATGGTCCCCGAGCACTGCCAGGAGTGGTTCCTGAGTGCAGAGCCAGGAGCAACCCCTGAGCATTGCCAGGTGTGACCCAAAAAGCAAAAAACAAAAACTTGCATAGAAAAATGTGAGAGGGGCCGGAGCGATTTTCCAGCAGGTAGAGTGTTTGCCTTGCATGCAGCTGACCTGGTTCCGATCTTCGGCATCCCATATGGTCCCCCGAGCACTGCTAGGAGTAATTTCTGAGTGGAGAGCCTGGAGTAACCCTGAGCGTCGCCAGGTGTGACTGAAAAAATGTGAGAGGAGAGAACAAGTGTGCTTAAGTCACAACATGGGTTTCTGAGGAGTAGAAATTAGCAAGCAAAGAAACATAGAGACATGTAAACGAGATATGTGTTCAAGGTGGAACATGAGCCTGAAGAGCTAACATATTTTCCTGAATTACATCTAATGACAGGAGATAGGTAGAGAGTCATCTAAGCTATGTTCTATTTTGAGTCATTTTAAACTCTAAAGTCAAGATCTCCAGCAGTGTCTTGCTTATTTGAGAAATAACAGGGTTATGTGTGGGGTGGGTTTGGAAGGGGATCTTGGCACTTTGGTGAAGAATACTGACATTGCAGTGTGGATAGTGAGGGGCTTTGCACACCCTGACAAGCTATCATTACTACCATTATTTTTAAATCATAACATCTCAAAACAAAATAAAATAGGGTAGTTTGAAAATATTATTTGAAAATCTTGGATGCTACCATACTCCAGGATAAGCATGGACTTCTGGAGTTTGATAGTATCAGAGGGAGGTTCTGAGTGATGCTTGGAAATAAGCTAGATTGTGCCTGCATGTTTTCTAGTATTAGAGTGAAGGAAAATGGAAGAATTGTTGTCTTTGGAGATGGTTTGTTAAAAAAAAAGAATATAGAGAAATAAAGGGGTCTTCAAGCATTTTGACTTTGTTTGATCATGAATACTCAGAATAGGAA
Organism: Cryptotis parvus; assembly: GCA_021461705.1. Lineage (NCBI taxonomy): Eukaryota > Metazoa > Chordata > Mammalia > Eulipotyphla > Soricidae > Cryptotis > Cryptotis parvus. The sequence goes on from JAJIBD010021110.1 coordinate 107,771, forward strand.
ATTTATGAAGCGCCTGAAATACCCAGAAATGGAACAAAAGGGCAGATGATCCAGCAGGTTGTGCTGTCAGCTTCCTTCTTCATTGACAGTCATTGCTTGTTTTAGCCTCCTCTAGCAGATCTAGAGGCATTGCTCTGCTTGGGATCTTTTTCCTAAGGGAAGCTAATATCCTTAATGAATACTTCCTTGTGAAGTTCCAATCCCATTTCAAGTGCCTCTCCAATAATAATATTTAAGATCAATATTTCAATATGTGAACTTGGGCAGAACACCAAAAAAGTCATTATCGGTATTCAACACATTTTCTTCTCTATTGAGTTCAGGTTTATTCTATTAAATTTCTTTTTTTTTTTTTTTTTTTTTTTTGCATTTTGGGTCACACCAGTCGATACTTGGGGTTTCTCCTGGCTCTGCACTCAGGAATCTCTCCTGGCGGTGCTCGGGGGACCATACGGTATTCTGGGGATCGAACCCGGGCCAACACAGGCCTGCCACGTGCAAGGCAAACACCCTACCCACTGGACTATCACTCCGGCCCTATATTCTATTAAATTTCTTACATGAAATCTGTGGTACTACTTGTTATTTTCCTTCCTAGAAAGGTGGCCTGACTTAGGTATTATTTTAAGACTTTTTTGAGAGCTCATCTCCATACCAGTCATTTTGATGAGTATTATATAAATTGAGTTCTGACAGAGGTGAATTAAACTTTGTTTTTTTTTTTCTCAAGAGCATTTGCCTATTCCTGGGAAGTTTCTTTAGCAGACTTTTCCATGAAATTATTCATTGTATAACCGTACTTGCATATGGAAATAATTTGTAAACAAGAAATAATACTTATTATTATTATCTAACTTATTATTATAAGTAAGAAATAATATTACTTCATCTTACATTAACCGATACTCTCAGTTCTGTAATTGTTTCCTCATTTGTGGAATATGATATTGTGGGTTAAAATTTAGGTTTCTTCATCTCCAAGAAAAACCTATAACTCAGTGTTTTGCAATATAATATTTACAGTGAGCTTTTATTATAGATGTTTAGAGGGATATATTGTTTGAATACTGTAGACTTCCTGTGAATTAATCATAGAATCATGTGCCATGTACACTTCAATACTTTTGCTACATCAAAGTGAATTTTGGATATGTTATACATCTTGTCTTTGTAGTTTTTTTGTGAATTCTATTTATCATACTTTTTAGAGTAATAAGATATTACCAAAACGACTCTAAATACATTGTTGTATAGTTTTAACATTTTTCATGTGGACTAAACATCTTGCTTTTATTCTCATTAGAAATGAACAAGTCTCCTAATTTCAATCATCTTGTTATTGAACAGACAATGTTGAACTCATAATCCAATTCAAAATTTATGTTGTGTGAAATCTATTTACTTACCAGATTCTTTAATGAGTCCTGGCTAGTTATTTTGAGCACACACCAAACCAAATGATTCACATTTCCCACACAGACCTTCAATCTAAATGATTTTAAGTCATATTTGAGGTCACTCTGTTGTTGTACTTAATCTTCCCAGCATCTCATTGTTATTGCCAGAAAACTCTGTGTGCAGGCTGTGTGTAATCACCGAAAGCCAAGTAGAGAGTGACTACCTTCAGTGAATTCAAATGAAACAGTGGAATGCGGTATGCAGATTTATGCACAACAAACACATTGGACACAAAATGCTCCAGTGCTCATTTTTCTGTAATTTGTGTTATGTGTATTATATATCTACAGTAAGTTAATATTTCTGTAAAATCAGCACTATATGAGTCTACCTGATACACTTAATATTCCATTGGAATATAGAAAAACCAGTGTGTGTGCTTATTTGTATGTGCATTAGGGAGTGAATCAGGGTTATATTTAAGGTTACGATAAAAATAGTGATGTGATCTACTTCCAGAGTTATATAATTTCCATTAAAATATATGAATGTTTCAAAGTATCTTTATTATTAAAATGTCTTATGAAAGAACCTAATTTCTAAGGCTATTCATTTGAATGAAAATAGAACTCCTGTTTCCTCCAGCCAGGAACTTGAAAAAGTGTGAAATTAGTAAAATGCATCTCCTATATCAAATTTATATCATAACCCAGCAGCATAGGAATTAAAACAGCTTCTAAAAACAATGCATTTGTGAACGAAAGTATGTTTTTACATGAGCATGTGCTTTTGATGCGTTCTTCTACCTGACTTCCTACATCACCTGCCACTTTGATTGTTATTATTTTTGAATGAAATCTAGGACAGCGGTCAAGGTATAGTTTGATTCAATCACAAACAGTTAATGTCATTCTGAGAACAATAGATTCTTTCTGATGTAAAACTCCTAGTTGTCAGGTTGCAACTGCTCAGTTTGTGACTAGAATGCAAAGTAGTTTAATCCATACATCCTTTTTCCTGTGCTGGGACGATTGCCAAATGTATGTCTGCCATTAAGTTTTGAGGTTTTCCCTTGAAACAAATGAAGGAACAGGAGAACTTTGGACAGTGTGTTGGCATTTAATGCATATTTAACAATGGTGTTAGCCTCTGGAATTAGAAACATAGCATTGCATTTGCTTTTGCCAATTATTCTGTCCTTTTTAGTATAAAAGCTCTAAAGAATTTCATACAAGATCAATGGAAATGAAAGTTATCTGTTAAATCATGCTATGACTGTATTCATGATATTTCAGTAGCTAAAACTTCTTGCATTTGAAGTTGAAGTAAAACTTAAAATGCATTTAGCATTTAGGAAGACTTGTTACCTGAGTGGCTGTGATATTAGGGTCATTCACTAATATTTTAGCTAAATGTTACTTAATGAAAAACATAAAATACCTAGACTAGAAAGTTGAATTTCTTGTTTCACATTCAGCATTGACTGAGTTATTCTGAATTCTCCCTACCTTCATCTATATAAATGGATTTATTTTTTGCATGGTCTTTGGCCGTCAACTCACTGAGGTTGAGTGGAAATAAAAGACAAGATTCACATTAAACTAGAACAACAGATGCTTCCCTGGATGTGTACAGTGGTAGGCATTAGGAAAGAACTCTGGTAGTTAATCTATGAGGAGTAATTCTTCATGCCAACTATCAGGTTAGAATGTCTCAGAGCAGCAGACTCTCTGGCACCAAGTTACTAAATAAAAAATGAAAATCTTGACTTGGAGAAACATGAATGTGTACTTGTACCCAGGTAGGTTGAGTTTCCACTGGCACTCAAAAACCTAGCACAATGGTGGATGACAGGAAAAGGCTTTTGGTGGCAAGATGTGAATAGCTTGGAAGATGGTGGATTCAAGTCCTCAAAACAAACAACTGGTCACATGAAATAGTTTCTATAGGAAAGATAAAAGAGGCATGCTGTTAGGAAGGGTGTGAATACCTGGGCTCTGAATACCCTAGTGATGAATAAATTCTCTCAGGAGCTGATCCACCAATGCATACTTCCATTGTGACTGCAAATAAATACTTCTCATAAAGCTTTTCTTCTTTTTATTTAAATATATTTTATTATACCACCATGAGATAAACAATTACAAAAATGTTCATGTTTGGGTTTCAGTCATACAGTGTCCCAACACCCATCCCTCCACCAGTGCCCATTTCCCACCACCAATGTCCCCAATTACCTACCCCCTCCCTAGCCTGCCTCTATGGCAGGTTCTTTATCTCCTCTCTCTCTCTCTCTCTCTCTCTCTCTCTCTTTCTTCCTTCTCTTACATATTGTGGATTGTAATACATATACTAGAGGTTATCATGTGTATCTTTTTGCCTGTATTTAATGCTAAGTTCTACATGATACTAGCACTTTCGACAATTATTGGCACACTGTTCCCTTATCTGTTTTACCTAACCTCTGCTCCCACACGTTTGTGGTAATTTCCACCTTTGACAAACCTCCTGATCCATGTTTCGCCTGACCTTGGATGTTGGTATCATAATATGTTTATATTTATATCTATCTATCTGTCTGTCTGTCTGTCTGTCTGTCTGTCTGTCTGTCTGTCTGTCTGTCTGTCTGTCGTCGTCCGTCCCCTCCGTCCGTCCATCCATCCATCCATCTATCTACCTATATTTATGTCATGCAAATGAATGCAGCCATTCTATATCTGTCTCTTTCCTTCTGGCTAATTTCACTCAACATGATCCTCTCCATGTCCATCCATTTATAGGCAAATTTCATAACTTCATAATTTTCCTAACAGCTACATAGTATTCCATTGTGTAGATGTACCACGGTTTCTCTATCCAGTTTTCTGTTCTTGGGCACTCTGGTTGTTTCCAGATTGTGAATAATGCTTCTATGAACATAGAAGTATTGATGGTGGTTCTGCTGTGTGTTTTTGGTCTTCCAGGCTATATTCCTAATAGTGGTATTACTGGGTCAAAAGGGAGGTCAATTTCTGGTTTTTTGGAGGAACGTTCATATTGTTTTCCAAAAAAGACTGTACCAGTCAACATTCCCACCAACAATGGATAGAGTCCCTTTCTCCCCGCATCCACACCAGCACTTGTTGTTGCTCTTTTGGATATGTGATATCTCATTGTTGTTTTGATTTGCATCTCCCTGATGATTAGTGATGATAAGAATATTTTTTCAGTCACCTTTTGGCCATTCAAATTTCTTTTTGGAAGTTTCTGTCCACTTCTCCCCATTTTTTGATGGGGCTGGCTGTTTTCATCTTTTAAGTTCTACCAGTGCCTGATATATCATAGATATTAAGCCTTTATCAGATGGTTATTGGGTGAATATTCTTTCCCACTCTGTAGACTGTCTTTGTATCTTGGTCACCGTTTCTTTTGAGGTGAAGAAGCTTTTTAGTTTCATGTATCATTGTTTTTGTCTGCTAATTATGTCTTAGCAATGTGTTTCCCTTTAGGATGTGCAATGTTTAGAGAGTGACAGACTGGGTTGTGGACATATTCAGAAAAGTTCTTCTTACTGCCAGAGTTTATTCTGCTAATTGTCTTTTGGCAGCCTATTTTCTTTTAGAATTAGCAGTTTCGAGACAGGCAAGGTGGGGGCTATTTTAGTCCTCCTGGGGGAAATATCAAAAGTAATCGGGTAATTTACCTGATTTGTTGTGTAAACGGTGGCTCATTTAATACAAACTACAAGATAGTAATGCAGAAATACATTTGTCTATAAGATAAGTAATGCAGAAATATTATATTTATTCATATGTAATGCAGGAATTATATATGATGCCGCAATCATATATAATGCAGAAACTCATATGTGTATACATGCACACACACACACACACACATATATATACATATATATATATATATATATATAGTGGGCTTTCCAAAATATATATGCACTTCACAATAAAGAATTTATTAAAGTGGTTTTATTTAACAAATATTAATACATTTAATAATTTAAGACTTAAAACATAAAGTAGTTACTTTATTGTTTTGTGTTGGGCCACATCAGGGATTGCTCAGCATATATTACTGGCTTTGTGTTCAGAGGCCAGTCCAGGCAGTACTCAATCAAGATTGAGTATGATATTGAGTATGATATTGGGTATGATATTGGGTTATATGATATTGGGTATTGAGTCAGACTTCTTCAATGCGAGGGCTTTAATCTCTATACTGTCTCTTTGATGAAGGTTAATGTTTAAAAGAATAAAGAAACAGTTATATTTTCACTTTCTCCTTTTTTGTGTAAAGAGAAAAAGCAAGAATTACTTTTTCTTCATTTTAAAAACAAAAAATTATTAAAAATCATTTTAATAATATCATTATATGATTTTTATTCAAAATTTTCTACTGTCTTTTCTAATTGATTCCATGTTACTTTTGGAGTTTAAAACTTGATGCTTTAATAATCCTTTGGAAATACATTATCTCCATTAATACTGGAGACTAATTTGAATCTATGGTTTTTGTATCTCAGCCCTTAAGAACATTTGATTTTCCATGTTATATTGAACTGTTTTATAAGATACTACAATAATTTTAGAAACAGTTTATTCATCTTAATAAACATAATTCATCCCTGAGCCATGGAAATAACTTTAGTAAATTTTCCAAGGTCAAATTAGTAATAGGTAATAAACATCCTTGCTTTATTATTGTACTACATAATAAAGATAATATTAGTATATTATATTATATGGCTTCTTTGCTTTTTTAATATTGGGTAATAAAGTGTTCTATTCACGAACTTCCATTAAGGTTATTGTTTCAGTTTCCAAACACCTTACATATTAAAAATAAAAGCAACTTAATGGCTTTTTACCATTTAGATCTTACTCCCTGTGATAGTTTATTTTCATCTTATAGTAATTGGCAATAGACAGTTGTCTGATACTATGTCTAAATCATCTTGATTTGGTTGGGGAAATCTGTATCTTTTATCATGGTAAAAGTACGACTGAAACGTCTAAGTGGACATGATGTTTGCTGGAATGGGAAGCATACTAGATCACAAGTAAAGCTTTAAACCACTCTTCAGTTTACTGAATGCTCTTGTCTCACTATTTATTAACATTTAATAATGGTTCCTCAGTCCCTGGAGTCTGAGGGGAAAGGAAATCATTATAGTAAATAAATCCTCAACACTCATTATTTCAGGAAAATGGAAAGTCATGTGTGAAGGGGGACAGTTTTCGAAGTGGGGGCCCAACCCAAAGACACAAGCCCGGCAGTCCTCTTTCCTCTTTCGATTATCCGTTCTCCTTTCCTTTCTCACTCACTTAATTCCATTGTTTTTCTTATCTTTTCTGAAGAATTGTAGCCTATCTCAATGTGCCAACTGCTACTGGAGCTTTAGAGAGCCATTGAAGAACATTTTAGCAATTGGATTGTCCATCACTTCCAAGAATGCATCGTTTGTTAGATTCTGGAGATTTCTAAACATGTTCAATGGTGGCTCTGATATATTTATTGCTAGATGAGAAATTGTCCTTACCAATAACACGTTTCTTATGTGCTCTTGCTACCAAAGAATCCAAGAATACCATCTATTTGGTGTGTGTGTGTATGTGTGTGTGTGTGTGTGTGTGTGTGTGTGTGTGCACATGTGTGTACATGCTTTGTTTATTGGGCTACATCCTCTGGTATTCAGTGGTTACTCATGACTCTGCACTCAGGAATCCCTACTACTGATTTGGAGACCATATAGGATGCCAGTGGATCCAACCTTGGTTGGCCTCATGGGAAGCATTCTCCATACACTCTATTGTCACTTTATCTGTATTCATCTATTTTGTAATTTCATACTCCCAGTTCCAATAAATTCAGTCCATAGAGTAAGATGCATAGATTCATATGAATCCCTTAGTATCCTGGTTGGAACATAATAGATATGTTACGACATGGAACATGGAAGATAGTAACCTTGCCATGGTTACTATCATAGCTGCACCATTTTAACTCACCAGGGAGTGCCAAAGGCAAGGAGAAAGTTAGTGACTGATTATGGATTGGGAAGATTTCCTGCTCAGAATATGTCCCTGTGAACTCGACTTTCCCAACTATGTCTCAGCTCTCATTTTCTCTTACTCTCTATCTTGCTCTCTTGCTCATTCTATCATCATTTCCTTATACTCCTCCTCCTCCTCATCATCATCATCATCTTCGTCATCATCATCGTCATCGTCCTCTTCATAATCTTCATATTCATCATCACCACCATCTCGTCTTTCTAAGGTTCTGATAGAATTATATTTTTTTGTAATTATCACAGATAATTTTGTAATCCTCATCTAGAGTTCTTAATATAAAGAATGATTAATATGTCTATGTAATAATAAAAAGGGGTTTGATAGATTTTATCAAAGATTAGGTACTTTTTAAAGTTGGCAAAGATTCCATCACCATGTTTTCCATGTCAATATGGTACCAAATATATTTAGAAAGTATATAATTTTTTATCTTTGTAAATTATTTGTAAATGTTTTATTCTGGATATTTCCATGAACAATTTTCCTCAGAAAGTGATTTTCACCTAGTACCAGAGTACAAGGGCCAATTATGGGGAAAGAAATAAAGTGAGTATTTAAGGCATTTGTATTTATTATTTAGTAGAGAATTTTCAAATTAAAATATTTCCTTAGTCATAATATGAAAAGTATCAATTCTAAAATGTTAAAGTTTTCCGTGAAATTTCCTTTGTTATGTAGGTTAATAAGCTTTATTATTCCTTCTAGGAAACCACTGGTATTTGTCTGGGAATTATAGGATTACTTTACATTAACAAAAAATGTTATTTTAATTGACAGAAACACCATCGGTAATCCTAAATTCTACCTCTTTTGGAAAGAAAAATTTCTTTTGACTACATAAAATCAAAATACATTTCCTAGTAGTTCATATTAAAGTTCTTTATTTTGCTTTCATTCTAAAATATGGATTAGCTCTTACTGTGTTTTCTATAAATGAATATAATTGCAATGCATTATGAAAATATAAAAACTTTATTTCATGGAAGTGTTCAAGTTATCCAGACAACTGATTAGTCAGAGATACAATTATTTCCTTATTTCCTAAGCTAAATGAATGGTTTTAGGTTGATAAAATAAACACATCTGTATGTTTGTGTGACCTGAAATTCTGTTTCATAAAATATATATTAAATAATTTTGCTGGGCTCTATGTAGTGCTCAGAGATTACTTCTGGTTCTGTGCTCTGAGACTCCTAGAGGTTCTGGGGAACAGTGTGCGGTGCTGGGGATTTTATCAGGAGCCATCTGCGTACAGACAAGTAGCTTACGCCATGAAAGGCAGTCGCCTTTTCAGCCCTTGAAATGTTTTTTATATGTTTTGGCAGAATTGTGCAATGCTTTGATTTGGGAAATGACTTTAATACTTCAAAGTTCATGGTTTTTTTGTGTTTAAAGAAAGAAAAAGTCTAATATACAAAGAGTTGTGATCAGGAGCAAGGGCTGATGGAGTGATCACTGTGACCAGAACATGATGTCAAAACTATCTTTGTATATTTCCTTCTTTCTTACATAAATAACGCCACTGATTATAAAACATTGTTTTTTGGATTGGTCCATATTTCACTGACATTTTTTGCTACGAAGTACTTCCTAAATTGTTTACTGAAAATCAGGCAGAGAAATGATTTTATGGATGATACTGAAACTTTTAAAAATGAGAGAATAGGGCTGAATGACCTATCAGTGATTTAAGTTAGGTTGTTTCTGTTTGATGTCATTCTCCGAAACGAGAAAGTATTTGTGGTCTTTCAGGCCCTCTGTTTATTATACCGATTGATAAAATTAATCGTAAATATTAATTTTCTACTTATTGTTGGGACTTAACAGGGTCCCCAACAGATACTGGGGTTTGGCAGCCCCCCGGCAGTTTGGGGCACCCCCTTCCCGAAATGGACAAGCGAGAACCACGGGCTCCTAATTGGTCAGAGGTTGCACACTTTATTCTGGTCAAGCCTACTTTTTAAGTCCCCAAAGGCTGGGGGTTGAGAGATGGAAGAGGTAAATGAACCTTGATCCGCAACAATAAGGTACAAAAAGCTCCTCCCTCCTGGGACAGTCTACCAGGGGACCTCCCTTCGGAGACTGAAACCTGCTCTGGGGCTATGGACCTGCATAGGTCAGAGGCAGAATCCCAGGGTGTTATTTTCTCCTTTCCGTAGCTGGTGAACAATCATCTTATTAGTCCTGGTCATTTTGTATAAACACAGTCAGAGATACAGACATTTATAAAGGGTGGCTTTTCCAGGGGACACCTACATCTCCCTATATATTACAGAGTACAGTCCTCCAGTCAAGTTTTGTCCTAATCCCAACTGGGTCCTTCCTGAAATCAGCTGCTTAGCTTTGGGTCAGGAAAGAATTTGTTCCATGACTTTGCTCTTAGTTTATCTGCTTATGACACTTACTCCTTCTCATGTCTGGGTAAGGGCAGCTTACTCCTGGCTTGCCCAGGATCTGCCTGAGTCCTGTGATGGGACACTTCTTTTCGGCTGTTAGGATCTAGAATCAATCTAAGGGCAATTGAGGTTTTAAGTTAGGAAATATGATGAATTCCCGGGAGTAAATATTTCAGAGTTAACTTCTATATCACACATGCATAGCCTTAACTGTCCTCCTTGCTTCTTAACAAAGGCCTTTGTCTGGCATAATAATATGATAAGGGCATACAGGAGAGAGAAAAAACAATTTCACTTATAATACAAAACAAGGGGTTGGCAATTAGGAGACTGAGGGATGTGAACTAAGGGTAATCCAAGCACGGACTAGCAGCTAAGGTGCAATGATTAATATAAGTCAATGCATATAAGGACACTATAGAAAAATTGCTGTGGTATAAATATTTCAATTACTTGATCATTAAAATCCCGTTATTCATTGATTTGCTCGAGTGGGCGCCAGTAACATTTCCATTTTCCCCTATCATGTGCCAATGGAGCACAATGGCATCTGGTTAATTCAGTAATATCAAGAACCTCAAACCGTTCCTTCAGAGTCTTGACAAGGAAGTCTGACCATCTTGTAGGTGGGCGGCCACATTATCTTTTGACATACTATGGGATCCAGTCGGTTACAGCTCTAGTCCAGTGGTAGTCTCCAAATCGCATTACATGTCCATCCCATCCGAATTTCCATGTCTTGGCAAACAAGACAGCGTCCCTGATTCTGGAATAGCGATGGAGGTCGGAGCTCTGGATTCCTTCTCTCACTTGAGTGAGGCGTGATATTCCAAGCATAGCTCTTTCGATTCCTCTCTGGGAGACCCGAATAGCATTCTCATCCTGCTTTCGTAGGGCCCAGGTCTCTGAGGCATATGTTAATGCAGGGAGAACGGTGGAGTCAAAGAGATGTGCCCGAAGCCAGAGGTTCTTTGTCCTTTTAGCTATTTCTTCGATGCTTTTGAAGGCATTCCATCCTGCTCTCTTCTTCCTGCGCAGCTCAGGTTTTAGGTCGTTCATCATGTTGACTTCTCTACCTAGGTACACATAACTGCTGCATTCAGAGATGTCTGTTCCTTTGAGAGTGAATGGGGCCTCTGGAACTAGTTCATTCTTCATAAACATAGTTTTCTTCAGATTCAGCTGTAGACCTATCTTTCCACATTCTCAGTCGAAGTCAGCCAGCATTTGTGCCGCTTGGCTAATGCTTGGTGTTAGTAGAACGATATTATCGGCAAAGCGGGAGGTGGTGTAGCTGCCGACCATCTATCTTCACTCCCATTCCTTCCCATTCTAATTGTCACATGATGTTCTCGAGGGTGGCGCTGAAGAGTTTCAGTGAAATAGTATCACCCTGTCGAACCCCTCTTTTTAACATCAATGATCATTGATAATTATAACTCATAACTATTCAAACCCGAAAGTAAGGTAACACAATATCAACTTTTAATTATCTTATTTTTACTTTATATACCACACAATATCCTTCATATATCATGAGATTGAATTTTTTATGATAATTTAATCTGAATTGAAAATTTCTAAGTAGTATTATTTAATTTTCACATATTGTGACAGCAAGAATATTTCACATTGACAAGCAGAACTACCATTTTAAAGACATTAATTCAGGTATCATTGTCTTTGGACATCTTATTATTATGCTTTATCTGGTGATGAGATATGAAATACCAGAGGCAATGACATTGGAGATGGTTTTGTTAACCTTAGTAAGATTTATTTATAATTTGCGTTTGTATTTCTCGAAATTGTTTTAAGAATTTTTCTGCTCTTGCTGTTTGACAATCTTTATATTCTAAATCTAATGTTCCTTTAGTGGTAACAAGACTGATGTTTTTGAGAATGAAGGGATTAAGAAGATCACTAACATGCTGGGCATTATTTAGTCATTGCTCGATTTGCCGAAGAAGATTTTTAGAAAAACTTTTTAGCTGAAAAAGCTAATGTGAAATGAAATTCATAGATTAGCTATTTAAGCAGTTTTAATCTCTGAAAGCAGTTTTAAAATTTGGTATTCACAAACAAAATCCAATTTCTGATCTACTATTTCTTCTGAATTCGCCAATTATTTAATCCCATTTTTATTATAGACTGAATGGTCAGATTGCCATCTACATTGGCTACCCATGGGATCACTCTGACAAAGCAGGCCCTCTGCCATCTACTGAAAGATGTTTTTAAATATAAATCATCTCAAAATATTAAAAAACATTTACTTTATTCAGATAAGCTGCTCTTATCAGAGAAACTTAGAGGTATAGCTGCCATGTTTGTGTATTCCATTACTCTATAAAGAAATAAGATTCACTTGTGCTTTCTGAATTTATGACACTTCAGTTAACCAACACAATACATGTAATAGACAGAAACATTAATATAAACAAGTTATTTGACAAAGTAGATTAAAAAGGGGTAGCTTTTTTGAGAGGCAACAGCAAATTGTGCAAAAAAAAAAAAAGGAAAGCAACGTTCTGTTCCAACACATGCATATTTAGACCAATATTTTAATAATTGTTTTCATTTTCTTGATGTGTGAAAACATTAAAATTAAAATGAGAACACTTCCCCAGCATTCTCATAACTTTCCATCTTTGACATATGCAAATCACGGAAGTTGCCGCAGGGTCACTTCCATGATTCTTTGTGGAGTGCAGCATTTAAATGTTAGTATTGCTTGTTGATATCTAATTCTCGGTTAACGTCCTAAATCAGTGCTTGTCAGATCTGGGAAGCATATTAAGTAGAGTTATTGAATTTCAAAACAGTTAAGAATGTTTTTTATTTGACAGCTTCCTAGAGAGAGGTACTATGATAAGTAGCTGCAAATATTTCATACCAGTAAAGAGGCTGCTCGTTGCCCGTTATTGCTGTAATGGGCAACCTTCGCTAGCAGGCTGTAATTCTCTCTGTGGCTCTTCTTGTTTGTGCCACATGCCCCGAACTTACTTGCTATATTTAGGGAGCTAACCACTCTCATCTGAGTGCATTTTTATAGAGTTCTAGAATTTCCCAAAAGGGTTGGGGGAGATGTGACTGCACAGGATCTATTACCTGAATGTTCATTTCTCCTCTGTTGGCATGGCTGTCTTCACATCATGGAAAACTTGTTATACTCTGGCCAAAATGTAGTTTGAAACCTGCCATCATGAAATTATATAAAGGACTTCTACTGGTCCAGCACTCTAAATTTTCTTGCCCTCACAGTCCCCATTTATTTCTTATTAAGCTGATCCATTACCTACAGATGGTTTTCCAAGCTTATTGTACTAGTTGTACTATTTTGCATTACTCCAATGGGAGCATCTCTAGTTTGCACAGTCCAATAGTTTATTATTCTCTCAAAATTAACTGTAACACACACACCTTAAGAGACAAAAAACGTTTTTTGAAAGTTTCAATTATAAAATAGGAGGATTGTGTAATCATTTTATTACTGTGTCTAAGGCTCACATTTATAAAGTGCTGTACAAGGACTATAGAACTAATTGGAATACAAGCAACTATCTTTTTCTGAGTTTTTAAGATGTATATATGTATATTTGAAACACAGTGATGATAATTGTGAACAGCTGTGTAGCAATGATGTTAAAATAAAGTAAAAAGACATTGACGATAAGGTGATTGACTGATGATTATATTTTTTAAAACATTGACATCAATAAAAAGTCGTGTGGGATAGCCCTGGTGTGATGTAAAATAAAGCTGGTATTGGGGCCAGAGAGCTTTACCGGGGTTAAGGCTGCTGCCTTGCATGTGGCTGACCCTAATATGCCTCCTGAGAACCTGCAGGACTGACCCCTTAGCACAGAGTAGGAGCAAACCCTAAGCACCTCTGGGTGTGGTCCAATTCCCAACCTTCACACGCTCCGCCCCAGCCTCGCTCAGAACATGCTGTTATTAATTAATTGTGTTATTGAAGATTGATTGTGTTATTGTTTGCTTGGGGGGCAAGGCTGAGAGGTACTCAGTACTTACTCCTGGTTCTGTTCTCAGGAATCACTCCTGGTGGTGCATTCAGAGAAAATGTGGGGTATAGGGAGTAAGCCTGGACGGGTGTCATGCATGATGAGCGCTCTGTTTGATATATTATCTCCCTGGCCAACGTAGATGTTATTATTGTTGAAACATGTAGTTTTAAATTTTCATTTTGTTTTGTTTCTTTGTTTTTGAGCTACTCGTGGCAGTGCTCATGGATTACTCCTGCCTGTGCTCTCAGGAAGTGTTCCTGGCAGTGCTCAGGGGACCTTATGAGGTGCTATTTACCTTATGAATCAAAGGAAGAAAGCTGACTGGCATTGCCACTTTATAACAGGTTAATTTGTCCTCTTTCAGTAATTTTAAGCACCATCAGAATAGTTTTTCACATATTCACATTTTTATTAAGTAATGATACAAACACAAAGACAAGAATTATACTGTCTGAGTAAGATTAAGAATCTGAATTTTTGGAAGATGTCCAACATTTCAAGCTATCTTATTCTGTGTAAATACACTTTTGGGTGTTGTCAATGGTTGCAACGCTCTTGCTCTCTAGGGCAAGCACTGTATTTCTAAGAATTAGCTCAATAGAGAAGTAGCATTCATCTTTCTAAATTTAGAGTCTGAATATGCCAAAAAAGTGTCCGAAACTTTCCCTTTCATGTATCTTCAATTCTCTGAACTTGAATTTTCCATCTAGAAATGAAGATTGCTACCAGCTAAAACTGGGGAGTCAGTTACTCATTTCCCTTAAAAGTTGTTACACAGGGTTGACCTTAGGTACCGGAAATGACCTTAGGTACTGGAAATGGCCTTAGGTACCAGAAATTTCAGAAGCTATCAGAATGATAGGTTCTGAAAAATTGAAGGACCGAGTTGGCTCCGTGAATAGAATTCAGGTTTTATTTAGGCTCTATTTTTATGAGTGATCTTGTTTAGGACTTTAATATAATAATTAACCTTTTTTTAGAGAAACATCAACATTTTATATATAGTTTTGAGAGCTTTGTAAGAAAGGAAGATAAGCACAATACCTGAAATTAAAATATTTACTTTCCTGAGAACATGTTATCTCTGGCCTTGCTTCTTTCTGTTTCTAGAGTGTTATATTCTTTCAGAACCATTTATTTGACATGTCTGGTATGATAGCTATTCCTGGTAGATAGACCAGGAGTATAATTTCTGTGCCCACACTCTTTAGTTGTAAATATTCTTAGAACGTCAAGTTCTGAGAGACAGATCAGGGGCGAAGGAACTGACTTACATGCGCTTCACCCAAGCCCCTCCCGCCAGGCCTCCTGACTACTGATTAGGAGGTTCCCCACCAAAATTTTTTTGCTGAGAACAGTTGCTCATTGATTCATTGATTATTTGGACATGTTGCCATTTCAGGCATGCACTTTTTAAAAATGTTTGCTTCTTGAGCTACATCCCTTGGTGGCCAGGCCTTGTTCTATACTCAAGAATCACACCTAGCAGGAGTCTTGCGACCACATATGGTGTGAGGGCATGAATCCCAGAGCCAGTGTGTAAGGCGACTGCTCCTCCCACTGCACTCAATCACTGACACTCCCTTGCCCTCTTTAAAAGAGAAAGATAAGCACTATATTTCTTTACTTCTAAGACACTCATGAGAAATAGGATGTAACATATGCTATAGAAAGCAATTAGAATACACAGACCTCACTAGATGTTTCTGTGATTTTCATTTATAACAGCAGTGTCTCTTGACACTAGTTTATATTTTTATTTTCTATAAAATAATCAGCTCCTGGAAGGAAAAGAATGTTATTTTTAATTTTTCTGTAGTTCAAGACTGTCCCAGTGTTCAGAGAGTGTGGAGAGGTTTGAAGTTCTGGTTGTTATAAGCAATTTTAGAACACTTTCTTGGGGCCAGAGAGATAATACAGTGGGTAGGGTGTTTGCCTTCCATATGACTGACCCAGGTTTGAACTCTGGTACCCCATATGATCCCCCAAGCACCGCTAGGAGTAATTCCTGTGTCCAGAGCCAGAGGTCACCACTGAGCCTTGCCAGTGTGACCCCAAAGGCCAAAACAACAGAGTACACTTTTCTTGGGGGATCAGAGAGACGTTGCATCACAAAAGGCATTTGCTTGCAGTGACTGACCAGGGTTTGAGCCCTGGCACCATATATGGTACACATACAGCAGTGATTCTTGAACTTAAAGCTACGAGTAACCTTGTGCATCACTGGATGTATCTGAGTCTCTATCAGAAAAAAAAAATCTTTACCTTACGTAATCTTGAAATTTGTATTAGTAGTGATATGAATTTATGATCTCATGGCCAAGATTAAATTTTATTCAAATTAGATTGAAATATTTAATAACAAAGCTAGAGACTTAAAAATCCTGTAGTTCTCTCTATATACCATGCATATTTTCTTCCCTTCAAACAATTTTAAAAGTAAATCTTTTCTTTATCTTTTCTGTTATCCCTTTTTAGTTTATTCCACATGGTATTATGTCGAATTTCCTAGCAATTTCTTATTCATCTCTTGTTTTATAATGTTCTACAAGAACCAAAATAAATACAATTCTTGTAGCTAATTTCTCAGTTGCATGTTTATAGTGAGATTGCAGTTCAGGAATACATTCTTCCATTTTATTTTCAGTTTTATATTATGTAAAAACTTCACAAACATAAAAAGCAAAAGGGACCGGAGGCATAATACTGTGAATAGGGACCTTTTCTTTTACACAGCTGACCTGGTTAGATCCTTGGCACCACCTATGATGCCCAGAGAACTAACAGGTGTGATTTCTGAGCACAGAGGCAATAGTAAACTCTTAGTACTACTTAGTGTACCCACAAAATAAAGAAAGCATAGAGTTTAAACTCAAGTTTTTGCTAAACTAGAGTGAAGTATAAAGATGGAAACAAAATCCAGTCCAGATATTAATGGCCAAATGCTTAAGAAAATGAAGTTTTTCTTCAGAATTAGCTCTTTTCACTAAAAAATACTTTAGTCATTTTCTTCTATCTAATTTATACGTACATTTATTTTTGTATCAATTATTTTTGTATCAATTTATATGTTATCATTATTTTTACTAAACCCAAACATATAATTTTTTATTTTTTATTTTTATTTCTTATTTTTACTAAACCAAAACAGAAAATTGACTTTCAAGATATTTTTTGGCTTTCCAATGTTTATTTGTAATAAAGAGACTCTACACAGAATGTATTATTTATTTAGGAGTTTAAGTCCTTTCTCAAAACATGTTTTAACCTTATTCATGCATAGTAGAGAAGCTATATAAATGGATAAACTCAAGGTTTTCAAAGTCTATTTTCAATGATATTGTTTTTATGCCTAAAATGCACTCAGAAACTTTCCATTTTTTATTAAGGATTTAAGAAAATTCCTATAGTTTATCTGTAACTTCTTTGATCTGATTAACTTTTGTCTCAATAGATATTTTTTAATGACAATGATTTGAAAAACAGAAAAAATATGCTTGAAAACAAAGCTAGTTTTGCTAATGGGTTGCCATTTAAATTCTAAGTGTTCATTAACCAGGAGGTGGCTAATGAGCAGATGTTTAATGAGCAACAAAAATGAACAGACAGGTTGTTGCTTGTTTATTTCATACTGACTGTAGGTATAGATGCAGTTGCTGAAATTTGAAAAAAGATGCTAAAATGGATCCCATTTGATGTGATTTAATGGACAAATGTTCCAATTATGAAATTGTACATTGTGTGGAAACATGAATTAGAATTTCAGATAAAATACTATTTTTTTGATAAATGAACACATTACATAAATGGCACAGTTATTGAAGTCGATATAAACAACTCACATTTCACAAAGACATAATATTTTCATATCTCTTGTATTTTGTCTTACTGATGATAATTTTCTCGCTTATTTCTTGGAGAAGAAAGTTCCGTAGCATTTTGTTTTGTTTTTAAAAGTTCTATTTATGCATGGCTTTTGAGTATTGTTTTTAGTTTTTGATGACATTTCTCATACCGGATGCATATTTAATAACTAATTTCGCTCTTGGATCATTAACATGGTTTAGACATTTCTTTAAAAGTAAAATGTTTGGGAAAATAAGTGAAATAGATTTTCATTTGTAAAAGGTGAAATCTCAATCTCTAGATATCTTTTCCATTACAAGTACTTTTGTTTTTACAGCATTGCTGGAAAATGAATTTTAAATAACTAACTCTAAATTTGATCTCCTGTTTGAAATTTAACAAAGGTGTTATTTGATTGTTACTATATGAACCGATATATAGTAAGAGGTTCATGTGTGCAAATATTTTTCTTTTATAGGACCTAAAACTGCATTTTATTAATGACCCCTCTAAATTTTACTTTACTCCCTACCATTGTTAGCTAATGAGAACCCCAGAAATGTGCTTAATTCATACTAACAAATTGATACTCTGTACATTAACCCCATAAAATCTGGTTATCAAACATGTTTTAGTGTAATAGAGATATATTTCTCAAATCTCATATAGCTTCTGATGAAATGTAGATTTGTGGGTTTATATCCTCTTGTCTTTACTTTTATATTCTCTTTAGATGCTGATACAGCTAAGCTGTACTTGTTAAAACTTTTTCATGTCCATAAAATATCACATCAGGCTTCTAATTGCATGTTTGTTTCTTTTTTAATGGATTCTTAATTGGTAGCAAAGACCCTTCTGAGTTGGCTAATATAAAGGGCAGGAGTACTGGAAATCAAATCAGTCACAGTCTTCTCTCTCAGTGTGCTGTCATGAACGGGTGGAGCACAAGTGTTTTCATTTAACATTGTTGCTAATATTATATAAGATCTTCCATATTACTGCTTTAGACATGTGGACAGGAAGTATCTATGTAATCGTTGATATAGAAGTATTTTAAAAACTCCTTAGTTCATTATGCTAAATTATACGTTACATATACTGTCACACATTAGTTGATTGCTCAATCAGTACTTTTGTTGACTATACCTTGTAAAGTTTGAATGTTTTTCCAAATTCTCATTGATTTATATAAAACTAGTTTCATTAATCATGGATCTATGTAATAAAATTGACCCTTTAATTTGTATTTGATAAACTTTGCCAATCCAGACCATATATAAAAAGTGAAAAATGTTTCTTAAGGGTGCATTGGATAAGCCACTATTTTTCAGAGTTCGTGAAATTTAACTGTTAAAGTGTGTTCCTAGGAGGAGTTTTATCATAGGTCATATGGACTCTAGTTACATTGAAAGGAGTGGGTTTGAGTGTTATTAGAACTCCGGGTCTTGTGGCTCTAGATATTGTAAGGCAGTTGGGTCCTTGCTTTGCATGCAGCTCACTAGGTTTCAATCCCTTCACACCATGTGGTGTCCCAGGAGTGATAATTGAGCTGAAAGTCAGGAATAAGACCTTGGGGTGTGGCTCAGTAAACAAAAGAAAAAGGTGTATGTGTTGACTCATTGCCTCTGAGTTCCTCATGGCGACTTTCTTTTTTTAGGGTATAACAGTATGTTTGTGTTCAGTTTTCAAAATTTGGGTGTGCAATAACTTTTCTTTATTAAAATGTATCAAACATGTAAAACTTAAAGACTTTCCTTAATTTATCCCTCCCTCCTTCCTTCCTCCTTCCCCTCCCTCCTTCCTTCCTTCCTTCCCTCCTTCCTTCCTTCCTTCCTTCCCTCCCTCCTTCCTTCCTTCCTTCCCTCCCTCCTTCCTTCCTCCCTTCCTTCCTTCCTCCTTCCTTCCCTCCTTCCTTCCTTCCTCCTTCCCTCCCTCCCTCCCTCCCCTCCCTCCTTCCTTCCTTCCTTCCTTCCTTCCTTCCCTCCCTCCTTCCTCCTTCCTTCCTTCCTCCTTCCCTCCCTCCTTCCTTCCTTCCTCCTCCCCCCTCCCCTCCCTCCCTCCTCCTCCCTCCTTCCTTCCTTCCCTCCCTCCTTCCTTCCTTCCTTCCTTCCTTCCTTCCTTCCTTCCTTCCTTCCTTCCTTCCTTCCTTCCTTCCTTCCCTCCCTCCCTCCTTCCTTACTCCTTCCTTCCTCCTTCCCTCCCTCCTTCCTTCCTTCCTTCCTCCTTCCCTCCCTCCTTCCTTCCTTCCTTCCTCCTTCCCTCCTTCCTTCCTTCCTTCCTTCCTTCCTTCCTTCCTTCCTTCCTTCCTTCCTCCTTTCCTCCTTCCTTCCTTCCTTCCTTCCTTCCTTCCTTCCTTCCTTCCTTCCTTCCTTCCTTCCTTCCTTCCTTCCTTCCTTCCTTCCTTCCTTCCTTCCTTCCTTCCTTTCCCCCCAAATTCTAAGGAACTCTCAAGTTATATATGCACTTAGACTTTTTAATGTTCAACAACAGTGAGTATATTTAATATTTTAACCTAGATGCTTTAAATTTGCTGTCTTCTGACCTTTCTTTTTGGATCCAGTGGATTTAGTATCCATTCTCCTGTGTGATGGAAAGAGAAGCACTGTGTACCTCTGAGGGGAGGGAACAGGAAATGATGTCGCCAATGTAGTTTTGTGATTAAACTAATCCCCTTCTCTGGTTCACTCCATGGTCATGTACCAAGTGAGGTGCATTTTTAAAGTCTTGCCCCAATGTGTCATCTCCATGAAGAAATTTAAGGCACGATTCCAGCTCTAGAACTCTCAATGCAACCAGAGCCTGTCATGAGATAGATTAGAGCTTGTCATCTCCCTTCTCATTCTGCATCTTTTACCTCCTTTCAGATCTAGGCTTCTGATGGGCACTTTGTAGTAAAGAACCTAAGACTCCTGAGACATGTTTCAAGGAAAACCTGCCTCCGTATTCACCCAGTGCTCCAACTTTTCACATAGTGCGTATTTAATAAACGGATAGCAGATTGAGCTGAAGAATTAATTATAAAGAGCTCTATTGTCAAAGTTCCAATAGAGCGCAGCTTAGCTCCAGGAGTACATTAGGCTGAGGGTAAAGTGGGTCATAAAAGGTGTTTCGGCACTTCACACTCTTTGATTCCATGATGCCCAAATAGACTAATAGTAAACACTGTAGTGAGAAAGACCTTGTAACTCAGCAATTTCCTGCCACATCTTTTGTCTTCCACTACTTTACTTCAGAGTCAGTTTGATGGATTTTCACAGAAGCGCAGTGAAATCTGCCTCCTATTACTGCAAGTAGTTACTAATTTCCTGATTCACTGCTCTCTGTCACAAGGATCTTGGATATAAAGGTGGCTTAGATAATGGACTTTAAAAATCATTAATTTTGTCGATTTTTAAAAAAACTACAATGTCTAATAAAATGAAATAATCTTTAATCATGAGCTTAAGTCGACTCAATAATTGAAGTCTCTAATTGAAGATGTCTTTTCCTTTAGTACTTTCCAGAGATTATTTTGGTACAAGCTCTATTACAATGTGTGTCTTGTACAGAGCATTTTTCTTCTAGAACATAGTTCTGATTCCTTGGAGACTAGGCTGCTCACACATGTAAGGAATTGGTCAAACTTGGAGCTTTGTGACATTGTTTATTCGTTCAAAAGCATAAACTCCATCTTCTTACAATGAATTCTTTCCCCAAGAGACTATGGTTCACGTATGAAAATTGACTCTGGCAGCACTTCCTAATTTTGACAGCCAGCCAAGTTCAGAGAGGTTAGGAATCTTTAATAACCAATTTAGATCTAGCCAGAATTTCAGTGTAATTGGAAAGCATTTGATTGTGTGAGGTATTATTTTTCTTTAGTAGTAAAATACAAAACTACATAATTTTAGATAAGTTAGCACAAACTCTTAAGAAATTTAGGCCAATAATGCATTCATAAGACTCAGTCTAATGGCTTTGTTTTCAATCTTTAATTATAAATATGGTGATCACTATTTTCATCATTTAGTCACTCTTTTCAGGGTGTATATTTATAATTTAATTTCTTTGGGATCTTAACTAGTTTAGTGACTAGTAGTAAAAAATAAAATCAGTAGGCATTAGACATTTTTTGTATTAAAGACAATCTAAAACGTAAAAATTTACTTCTTTCTAGGTACATAATTTCACGATGATAACATTTAAATTTCAAATATGCAAATCGTCTTGCAATATAAAATTTAGGAAGAAGAGTATGGTTAATATCTAACATTCTTTAAAGTTTTCTGTATTTTTAGTGTTGTATTTTTTTGAAGATTTGTATTTATATAGTCATGGAATAAAATTCTGATTTATATTAAAATATACAAGTTTTGATTAAACTCTTTTAAGGATATTAGCCAGACATTTAAAGTAATATTCAACTTTCATTAATTTTAAGTTATTTTTTGCATATTTTTCATCAGTTGGCTTAATGAAATATGGAGACACATTAAAATACTTTCTAAGTGTAATTTTTAAAATGTTTTGTATATTTTTTAAAATTGTTAATGTCCTATTTGTTTCTGTCCTTGTAACATTTTTAGTACTGTTTTGCTTTCTCTGATTTTTGCCATTTATAGAACTTACCATTGATTTTATTAACTCCATTTCTTTTTCTGTGCTTTGTTGTGGTACATTAAATGAAACATTATTATCTCTTGAAAAGTGAAAATTTATGAGTGTACTATAACTTCACATGGATATGGTTTATGCTACCCTTAAAACACTCTTTGTATTGATACAATTTGAGTCTCAGTTTTAATGTCGGTGAAAGATACATACATGAAGATCCATTGAAATTCTGCTAATCCTCCCAACCAAGAAGACAGTTTAATCATCTGTTAGAGTTTAAAATTAGAAACTCTGATTTATAATTAAATAAGCTTTATTAACCACAGGTCCTTTCTACCTGTTTAAACATTGTCAAATATTTTTTCCCTCTAACATTATTGTGTAATCTGAATCACAAGTATTTCAGTAACATTACTTGTTAGGAAACTAGGTATAAATACAAATTCATAGTTGAGTCTATATTGTTTTAGTGTTGCCACATTGTACAAGAGGTAAGGTATTGATAGGGATGATCTACTTTTTAATATTAATTTAATTAAGTCTTTTATTTTTGAGCACCTTTCAAGCAGTGCTCAGGAAATTCTGGTACCACTCTCAGAAATACTTCTATAGCTCAGATGGAGTTGACTTGAGAACCTAAGCATGCAGTACTTCTCATGATCTGTGTTGCTAGGCCACTATTTTCTTGGGTCACTATGATAGTACTCAACAGACAGTAATACTCAGGGCTTATTTCTGGCTCTAATCAGTGATCACTCCTAGAAGGACTTGGAGGACCATATGAGATGTTGAGGATTGAACCTAGTTTGTCTATGGAAGGCCAATTTCCCTACCCATTGTACTATTTATAGCTCCAAGTTTATAAATTTTAATGCTAAGATACTCTGGGATTAACATTCTGCTGCGACATCTGTCACCCCATTGATCGCCAGGGTTGATTCGGCTGATCTGGCTGGCTAGGCAGGTGTCCCCTTCCTCCCCTCACCGCTCCATGCACGTCCCTCCTGAAGCTGCACGCTCGGTCGAAGAGGACAGCCTTCCCCAAATAGAGACGGACCTGTCTTCAGTCAAGGGTATACGAGTAGATGCGCTCCTCTGCTAGAACCTCCAAATAAAATATAATATTAATAAAATACTAATACGCCCCACTTTAATTAAATACATGAATGAACATATATCCACACGTTATTATTATAATGAAAATTTTAGTTTTGATTTCTAGATTTTATGATACTAATTACCATGTTCTTTCAGTGAGTACGTAAATGTTAATATAAAAATTCACACAGAATTAATAATGTTTATTCATACAATTTTGGATTAATAGTTTAGACTTTATCTGACCCATTTTTAAGTAAAACAGGTACATACATACATAGAAATAAATGTACATTCTGATTGACAGAATTTGAGACAAAGTAGTTTTTCACAGTTCTATCATAGTTATGTTCAAAAAATATATAGATAATTTTGAAAAGAAGTGACATTAAAGGCCAGAGTAATTTTAGAATGGGTAAGGTAATTGCAGAATAATTAGAATTACCTCTTTTATGAGGTCAACACAGGTTTGATCTCTGACACCATATGTAGTCCTCTGAGCCTTCCATAAGTGATCCCTGAGCCCAGAGCCAAGAGGGAGCTCTGTGTATTGCTGAGGGAGGCCCAGACAAACAAAAGTGATATTATATACATAGAAATCTACTCATATTTTGTTGGACTATTTTCCCCCAGACCTTGGGTACGTTAATAATATGTCACTGTGAATATAATTATGAATCAGCTTTTTTTTTTTTTTTGCTTTTTGGGTCACACCCGGCAATGCTCAGGGGTTACTCCTGGCTCTGCACTCAGGAATTACTCCTGGTGGTGCTCAGGGGACCATATGGTATGCTGGGGATCGAACCTGGGTTGGCCACATGCAAGGCGAACACCCTACCTGCTGGACTATCGCTCCTGACTGAATCTATTATTCTGAATTAATGTTTCTGTGCCCAGTCATGGAATGTTAGAGTCATATGCAAGTTCTATTAATTCTTTAAGAAGTTTCCACACTCTGTTTTCCAAACAGGTTGAACCATACAACAGTTCCATTAGCAGTGAATGAGACTTCCTTTTTTACCACATTCTCACTAGAACTTTTGTGTGTATGTGCATATATATTTGTGTGTGCATATACATGATAGATATCAGCTTATATACACAAGCACAGAATGTAATGCTACACAGCCAACAGATACATTCTTAAATTGCTGCAGTCTGGGTGGATTTGTAGAGTGCCATCCTTAGTGAAACAAGCTAGAAGGAAAAGGCAAATTCCTGATCATTTTGCACATATGCAGACTTTAAGGAAATAAAGCAAGGCACTCTGCAATCTCCAGTGAGATATGATGAAAAGAACTTTCCCCAAAGATGCTAAGTAGCAGTGGGCGGATGGGCATTGACCAAGGGATAGTAGTGGTGGAGGTCTTGGTACTGCTGGCAGGCATGGCACACTAGTACTTAGGTATAAAGCAGTAATATTAATCTTACTGTAAACTTTGATATGCCAAGCCAATAAAAAGAGATAAACATTTAGAAATTTGGCTCAAACAATATGCATTTGTACAATCAAATTCAAGTCTGGCTCTTAAATGTAGATTTTGAATCTTTATCTCTTGAGATGAGAATTCTATTATTGACGAGGTGATTGTCCTATGAAAGAATCCAATGTTGTAATTGTAAGATTATGCTTACTGGGTTACTAGAAGGGATTTTTGTTTGTTTTTGTTGGGTTGGGCCAGACCCATCAGTGCTCAGGATTTACTTCTGGTTCTGCAATCAGGGGTGGCTTTCAGAATTATGTGCCGGGATGAATCCAGGGTCAGGAGTGTCCGAGGCAAGTGCCTTCTCCGGGTACTCTCTCCCGCTCGCAGAAGAGTATTTTTTAAAATAACTTTGCTATATCTCTTGATATAAAAATATGAATCTACATATTCTGTAGACCATAATAATTGCTAAAGTATATAAAAATAGTGACATTTATTGTATTAGTAAGTGATGTTTTAGGTAGGGAGTAGTAACAGGATATTAAAATATCTTGAGAAAAGACACTTAGCCACAATCTTCTTAAGCAAGTGTGTTAATTTATTTTAAATATAGCGTACTTTTAAATAAAGTATATGCGGTTCCTTAGCAGTATGGAAGTACAAACGCATTATCACATCTGTAAACAACATAGACAGCATTATGGAAGGTAATGGTCAAAATGAATGGTTAGGGGGAAGTGCAGAACTACTGTTCATGATGTTAAATTAATAACCTGTTAATAACCTTTTACAGTGCTTCCTTATTCAGAGTCTTAATTTTATCATTTATACAATATAATAATGTCATGAATGACATTAATAATTATGGGTCTTCATTCAGAGTCTTGTAAAGGCATTGAAAGAGAAAATCCAAGTTAGTACAATGCCTAAAATATCTCATGATCAGTATATATTAGTTTTTATATAGATATTCCTAAATACTCATCACACAGTGGTTTGGAACCAGACATTTATTAGGAAGAATTAGAAGTAAAATAGTACATACCTGTTTTTAAAATGCCTCATTTATCAATAGCTTTTTATTTAATAATCTATTTTCTTTTTTGGATACAGAAATTCTGACTGAAAATATTTTCTTTGCACTGAACTAGCTACTGATTTATGTGTGTGTATATATGTATAAATATAAATGCATGTATATATTTAGAGAAAAAGCCAATGAGGCTATACATTAGAAATAGTTTGAAGTACTGACAGGATTTATTTTAAGCTCTAAAGCTAGAATCAAGAATTCATATTTATTCATGAAACTGTTGTAGTATACATCTTGATCAAGACTGTTTTGAATATAATATTGAAGAAAAGTAGCAGGAACATTGTGGCATTCCTATTTCAACTAATGAGGAAATAGATTTATTTGACTTTTTCATGTTTTGTTTCTAGAAGCGTAATTTTATTTTACCATTTGTAGGATTGTGTTACCCATTCTAAATTACGTGTCAAGTTGCAGAAATGCTGCCTGGGATAACTAAAATAAATAGACAACTGCAAGTAGAGAGGAATGTGCTGCATTTCATGTAAAGACCACTTGTTATTTCTCCTGAAGAAAAACAAACACTGATCTGAAAGTTAAGGAAAGGTCAACACTCTGAGGTAACTTGACCTGAATCTTTCACTGAATTATTGCTCTTTCAGAAATTCCAACTATATCTTAGTTTTGAGAATTAAAGGTAAGAATATATGATTCATTGTAGGGCAGTTTTCAGAGTTGAAAATTATGATTAAAGCTGGAGTAATGTAGGCATCAGCAAATTAGACTGTTGACTCTACATTTTGGCCCCATCCTTTCTATTTTGACTATAGAATAACATGTATTCTATAGTCCTGTAATATACTGGAATTGAATATTTTTATTGTTTTATGTAAGTCTACTTCTATTTTAAGGGAGACATTCTTTCTTCAAAAGATCTGAAGGAAGAAAAGCTTAAAATGAATTATTTAAATGAGTGATTTTTATTTTTCTTTTTTGGGTCACACCCAGCAATGCTCAGGGGTTACTCCTGACTCTGCACTCAGGAATTACTCCTGATGGTGCTCGGGAGACCATATGGGATGCCAGGGATCGGACCTGGTTTGGCCGCATGCAAGGCCAACTCCCTACCATTTGGACTATTGTTCCGGCCCCTTAAATGAGTTTTTAGCTAGACTCTGATTTGCAGTCTTAGCAGTTTCTGACATTCAGTGTCCCAAGTGAAAGCAGCACTTTGCTAATGACCCCAGATTCCCGCCATACCGCTTATTAAATAAACTATTGGTTTAATAATGATAGATTGTGGCACATAATGCAATCACATTTTCTTAGGATTTTGGTGTATGGTTTCCTCACTTAGACACCACCAGGTTCCCAGGGTCAGGTCGGTGCCTCTCTCTGTGTTTATCTCATCTGCCTTATCTGCCTTCTGTTACTCCTTTCCCTTTCCTTAAACTTTCTCTCTTTTAATAAGACTAATAAAAATTCATATTTAAAGAAAAACTTTCAAGAACAGACTTCAAAGCACATGTCTGTAATGAGTTGCAGTCCTTTAAACTTCAGATTTAAGCTTTCGTAAAACACTTGAGGAATCCACAAAAGCAATTACGTGAAGGTTGAAAGATTACCTTTAAGAATGGCTTCTATAAGCTCAGAGGAATGTAATGAGAGATGCCTTGTTTATCAGTGAGCAAAGCAGTTCCATTTTCTGCTTTTTTTTTAGCTGGAAATGATTTACAAGTGAATATCCACTCTATTATGAAAATATTATATATATATATATATATATATATATATATCACCTTATTCTCTAGGTTTCCAGACTTCAGAAGACTAATAAGCGTTTCCCATTGAACTAAATTATTTTAACACCCAAATCCTTCCTTAGACATGTCCCTCAATTGACTTTTACCCATAATTTCTCCCTAATTATAATTAGCTGTCTTGTACATGTAATAGATTTTAGACTTTTTTTTTTTTTTAAATATTTTATTACACCGCCATGTGACATACAACCACAAAGATGTTCATGTTTGGGTTTCCGTCATACAGTGTTCCAGCACCCATCCCTCCACCAGTGCCCATCTCCCACTACCAATGTCCCCACTTCCCTCCCCCTCCCCAGCCTGCCTCCATGGCGAGCTCTTTATCTCTTCTCTCTCTCTCTCTTTCTCTCTTCTCTTACACATTGTGGATTGCAATACATACATTTAGAGATTATCATGTATGTCTTTTTTCCTATATTCAATGCTCAGTTCTAGGCTGGCATTATCACTTTTGACAAATATTAGCACACTGTTCCCTTCTCTGTCTTAACTAACCACTGATTCCCACATGTTTGTGGTAGATTCCACCTTCTTTTTTTTTTAATTGAAAGATGCTCATGTAGAGTTTTGGTTCCACAGTGTTCCAACACGCACCCTCCGCCCAAAACCATCTCCCATCACCAATGTCCCCAACTCCCTCCCCCTCCCGCACCTCAACCACCTGGCGGGTTCTGCATGTCATCTCCTTCCTCCCTACATCTCCCTCCCAAAAAAACTTTCCTGCTCTTCGTGGAATGCAGTGCACCAAAAGACAAAACTGTTTCACTATTTTTAGTGGACCGCGCGCCGCTTGCGGCACCTGGCCTCGAACTGGCTTTTGCTCTGTTGATCTGGTCGTGAGGCAGTTTTGCAGTGTCCGGACAGCAAAAATGGTGGCTAGTGTGATGGGCGAGAGTCTCATCCAGCTGCTTCCGGGACCCCCAGAGGCGACGGGCCCACTCCCAAAACCCATCTGTCCTCCTCGGGGTTCCCATGGTCAGCTAGGCCCGGCGCGAGCCGGGCGCCAGCCTCCCCAGCCGTCCGTGAGGCCCCCGTCTGCTGGCCCGTGTGCAGCTCCGGGCAGGACCACCAGGCTCGACAAGCGATTTTAGACTTTTATAACTAAGCCTTTGGTAAACTTTTTTATTTTATAAAATGCATCCTACAAGTTGAAGGTAATTTCATGTGGTAACATTAATTAAATAAAACCAAATGTTAGAAACTTGAAGCTTTTAAGAAAAGAGGATATTAGATATTAAACCCCTTTTAAGAAAAGGGGCTGGAGTGATAGTCCAGTGGGTAGGGCATTTGCCTTGCACATGGTTTCGATCCCCAGCATCCCATATGGTCCCCTGAGCACCGCGAGGAGTAATTCCTGAGTGCAGAGCCAGGAGTAACCCCTGAGCATTGCCAGGTGTGACCCAAAAAGGAAAAAAAAAGAAAAAAGAACAGAGGATAAAACTATCTATGCTTCTCTGAACTTTTTCTTTAACAGATTTATCTCTTATCACAGCTTCCTCTGCTTTTTTTAGCTGGAAATGATTTACAAGTGAATATCCACTCTATTATGAAAATATTACACACACACACACACACACACACACATATATATATATATATATATATATGTATGTATTTGATATATATGCCAAATGCCAGTAACAATTATAGACCTCATTCCGGAATGGATTGAGGCTCTTTATGTTCCTGGAGCAAGCAGATGCCTTGGGCTCTACTAGCATGAGACAGAGGACATACGGAGATGTTACTGGGGCCCGCTCGAGCAAATCGATGATGAACGGGAAGACAGTGAAGACAGTGATACAGCCTCCTCTCTCTTATGGCTGCCACTTCATTATCCAGCAATAATAGTTAACTTTACCTAGCCAATATTAGAAACGTCAACTGTTGTGTATTGCAGCCCTTGACTATTGGGAATACATTTTTATTCCTGGAAATAAGACTTCTGGGTAATTGGACATAAATCATCTTTGCCATTGATCACAAAAGTTATGAAACAAAGTTGAATTGAATTGCATAGGTTTATCAAAATAAATGTACTGAAGCGGTCTCCCCACCAATAAATATGCTCTCTGACCTAGAAAATGAAAGTGATATTGAAAGATTAGCAGTTTTTCACATTCAGTAGTTTGAAGTTCAGAAGTAGAGGGGCCCAACTGGGGGGGGTATTTTATAGCATAATTCACTATATTTATGGATACCAAATGCATTTTCACATTTGTAAGTAAATAGAACCTAATGAGAATATTATTGAAAAGAATAGCTGGGAAAGAGTGTACCACCTCACAAGTCTCAAGGTTATTTATTTATTAAACACAGTAATGGTCAAGAATGTCGAGAATTGGACTCCGTGAATATTTGCTGGGAATACAAAAATGCGCAAATACTCCGGAAAATCTGGAGATGAGTCAAGAAATGAGAAAAAATTGTCCTAACATGTAACCTATACCTCTATTTTTGAAAATTTATCCAAGGTTTTATTAGTCCCCAAAATATGTATTCATCCACATTTATTATAGTGTCATTAAAAAGATGTAAATTAACCTAACTATTCAGAGACAGAATAATGGGAAGAGAGCATCTGATATGTATAAACACTTGAATATAATCTGTCCATTATAAAAAAAGGCAAATTCTGCTACAGACAACAATATGGATAAACCTTGAGTACATTGTAAAATAATAAACTTGTCACAAGAAGACAAATCTTACATTTTTCTTATGAGGGTGAGGCAATTAAAATAATAAAATCATAATTTAAAAACAGTGGAGTGGGGACTGCCATGATTTGGTGATTAGAAGAACTGAGAAGCTATAACCCAAGATTAGCAAGTTTCATTAAAATGGTATAAATTGTTAAGATCTATACAGTGTTGAAACTAAACAACAATATCACTTAATGCACTTTTTAATGAGTCAATCTTTCATGTTAAGTATTATTTTTTCTTTTATTTTTGGGGACAGATTTGGCAGTGCTCAGTCTTAGTCCTGGCTCTGTTTTCAGGGATTCCTGCTGGTGCGGCTCTGGGGACCATATGGGATAACAGAGATCGAACCCAGGTTGGCCATGTGCAAGACAGGTCATTGCTCACTGTACTGTATATTTCTTTAGCCATTAATTGGTTTTTAAAGCAATATGAAATTTTCAAAAAGCTGAATTTATTCATTCATTCATTCGTTCATTCATTCATTCATTCATTCATTCATTCATTCATTTATTTTGCCTTTTTGGGTCACACCCGGTGATGCTCAGGGATTACTCCTGGCTCTGCACTCAGGGAGTTACTCCTGGCGGTGCTCGGGGGACCATATGGGATGCCGGGATTGAACCTGAGCCAGCATGGGCCGTCTGCATGCAAGGCAAATGCCCTACCTGCTGGAGTATCACTCCGGCTCTCCAAAAGCTGAATTTAAAGTAAGCTAATGCCACATTATGGATTTTTTTAACTGCTGTATTGTGATGGGCAGAATGTTTTATTAATAGCAATGAGTTGAATGATCATACTATTTTAGGTTCTTTTTAATCAAATGTTTTATATTTATAATACTGTAACTAGATATATTTTAAATTTTCCATTATTTCCATTATAAATTATATTTTTGATAAATCAAAATATTTTTCACACTGTCCTTTATAACAAAATTAATGGACATTCTCAATTTTTAAAATTGTCTCTCAGTGAAAATTTTGTTCTCCATAAGTAGTAAATGGTATTTGGAAAAATAAGTTGATTATTATAGCTGCTGATGTTTTGCTCATTATTAGTATGTTAGTTCAAATGATGTGATGACTCAAACTTTCTACAGACACAGCATTGCCATTTTCAACTAAGAATCATGAAGTGCACATATCATGAGTGCTGAGTCTGAGAAATTTGTTCCATATTCAAATGTTGTGATGTCTGAAACATTACCTCTAATAGTAAATTTGTTCAGATATAGAATTGCACTACTTTATAGGGTATGAGTTATTAATATATGAATATGCTACTCATTATGCTACTCATTATGCTACTCATATGCTACTTTCCACATTTCCGAGAATATGGAAAGATAGGTCTACAGCTGAATCTCAGCAAAACTATGTTCATGAAAAATGAACTAGTTCCAGAGGCCCCATTCACTCTCAATGGAACAAACATCTCTGAATGCAGCAGTTATGTGTACCTAGGTCGAGAAGTCAACATGATGAATGACCTAAAACCTGAGCTGCGCAGGAGGAAGAGAGCGGCATGGAATGCCTTCAAAGGCATCGAAGAAATAGCTAAAAGGACAAAGAACTTCCAACTCCGGGCACATCTCTTTGACTCCACTGTTCTCCCTGCATTAACATACGCCTCAGAGACCTGGACCCTACGAAAGCAGGATGAGAATGCTATTCGGGTCTCCCAGAGAGGAATCAAAAGAGCTATGCTTGGAATATCATGCCTCACTCAAATGAGAGAAGGAATTCGGAGTTCTGACCTCCGTTGCTATTCCAGAATCAGGGATGCTATCTCGTCTGCCAAGACATCGAAAATCAGATAGGCTGGACATGTAATGTGATTTGGAGACAACCGCTGGACTAGAGCCATTGCCGACTGGATCCCACGGGATGTCAAAAGATCACGTGGCCGCCCACCTACAAGACCCTGAATGAATGGTTTGAGGCTCTTTGTATTCCTGAAGCAACCAGATGCCATTGGGCCACACTGGCACGTGATAGGGCCAAATGGAAATATTTGGTGCCCACTCGAGCAAATCGGCGAATAACGGGATGTCAAGTGATCAAGTGATGCTACTCATATGCAATATTATAAGGTGAATGCTGTTTGTTTATATTTGACATGTTTGCAAATGAATGAGTACTAGGACACACTAATAATTGTGTATTTATTCAGTTACGATTGAATTTTGTAGAATACCCAGTGAACTTATAAAGCTAAATTTTATATGACACATACTTTAATGTAATAATTTATAAAAATTAGTCACATTAATAAAAAACAAAATGATCATCCTATCAGTAAAAATAATTCATAAGTAAGCGTACTAGTGTTTGTTAGAATCCAATGATACATAAATTTATGGTATTTTTAAGCATGATTATATGTTCATTTTTAGTTTAACTCATAGTTTTTATTTTACTGCGTGCTGCATCCATTTTATATTTTTATTTTTAAAAATATTTTATTATACTATTGTAAGATATACAACTACTAAGATGTTCATGTTTGATTTTCAGTCATACAGTGTTCCAGTATCCATCCCTCCACCAGTGCTCAATCCCATCCCCAATGTCCCCAATTCCCTACCCCCTAAAATATGGATAATCAATATGGATAATCCTCCAAAAACTAGAAATTGAACTCCCATTTGACACATCCATACCACTACTGGGAATATACTCAGGAAAGCCAATAACTCATGTTTTTTTTCCCGGAACAGCCCTTGTCAGCTGAGTATGCCACCTGCGGCGGCAGAGCCTGGCAAGCTACCCGTGTCGTATTTGATATGCCAAATACCAGTAACAATTATAGACCTCATTCCCATGCCCTGATGGAATGGTTTGAGGTTCTTTATGTTCCTGGAGCAAGCAGATGCCCTTGGGCTCTACTAGCATGAGACAGGACATATGGAGATGTTACTGGTGCCCGCTCGAGCAAATCGATGATGAACGGGAAGACAGAGAAATTCTATGAAGGAGAATATGTCAATTCATATATGCGTTTAGTTTATTTTTCATTCTGAATTACTATTAAGAAGATCTTTAAAATTCCCTAAGGATATTTTAGGTTTACCAGAAATATTAATTGTAAGATAACGGCTGAAAAGAGAGTAAAGTGGTAAGGTGTTCATGTTGCATGAAGTAGACGTGGACTGAAGCCTGGCATTACATATGGTCCCCAAGTATGATCGGATGTGCCACTTCCATAAGAGTCCCAGACTATCACAAATTGGAAAATAGCAATATCTGTTCAACAGTCGTAGCTTACTTAGGAGTGAGAAGTATGTATTTGGACATTTATGAATGTCAATGATTATTGATATTTCTGGGAAGTGGAATATTTTTGCCTTTTCTGTATATTTACATTTGACTAACTTGAGTATTTAACTAAGAATAAGGAGATAAGTTTGAGCAATAAAGTGAAGAGAAACTGGTTGGTGGAAAATGTTCATGAATGAAGGGCAAGTCGTGGAAGACCCATGTAACGATATTCCTATTAAACAAAAGCAGGCAAGTGGAAATGTTAAAAAAGAAGCAAAGAATCCAAGTGTGAGTTGCCCTGAAACATAATTGGTGTGTCGTAGGGCTTCTTTGAGGGCAGACTTCTCTTTATTCTAATGTAAAACTTGCTGGGAAGACAGCAGTAAGAATAGTATAGAATTTTTAATATTACATAATTCACTCATAGCATAGAATCCAAGAGTAGATATGAATTGTTTATCTGAATTATATCAATATACAAAAATCTGTGGTAACTTTTATATTTGGATTCTAGCAGAGCCAAAACCATATTTCGCATAACCATTCCTTTAAAACTTACTGAAATATGTAGTCTTAGTGTCATTTCAAGTTATTGCTGAGGCCTAGACCTACCAGGTGTCATCCCAAACCAAAAGCCAGAAAATAAAAGAAAATTAAATGTAGATGTTCCCAGAGAGACATTTCTAGAAGAAAAGCTCTATTGTTTTTTTCCTAAAATTTACATGAAAAATTATTCCTTATAACTGGTCTAGAAAAGAGAACATCACAATGATGATTGAAAATAATGATACAATTTGATCATTTTGAGAAAACCCAACTGTCAAGGCTAATCATTTTGAGTGCCTGTTCTATGTAATGCATAAGAAGTATAGTGATGGGTCATATACACACATATATGTAAAAATATGTGGCTCTTTGTGGTGTCAATCTTATAATTAATGAACTCTACACTGCTAAGCATATCTAAAAGAGTTAATGAACATTTACACACATGACACTTCAGTGACTTGCTTTAGGTTCAAAATAGTTGGGTCAAACTTAGCAATGCTCAGGGGTTACTCCTGGTCTACACGCATTGAAACTGGTTGGCCGAGTACAAGGCACAAATGTTCTACCTGCTGTACTCTTGCTTTGGCCCCAAAATAATTCTTTAGAATTTACTTTTCTGTTTTTTTTCAAAACAGTTCTATATAGTATAGGTATGCAAATTGATTGGTCGATTAGTTTTGGACTTACTCCAAATTCTCTGCTCAGGGAACAACCCGGCAGTGCTCAGGAGCTGATATGTGGTGCCAGGGATGAAACCCAGGTCAGCCACATGTAAAGTGTGTATGTGCACCCTGCCCGCTGAACTGTCACTGCAGCTTCCAAATAATCATTTTTCAAATGAACCTGGTAAACAAAAATGGCAGGGTATAAAGTAAGGCAGAAACATTCACTCGTTTAGATTTAAATGCTCAAGAAATGACATTACCTGAGACAGGTGCTGCTAACAAATTCCTTGTAAAAATAAATGGAGGAAAGTAAATCTGAGAAGACTGCATGAAGGGTTTGATCTGTAACATTTTAGAAGTAAGTATATATTCAGTGTCCCTACTGTGTGGGGAATGTAGATGCTGAGTCTGGACATAACACACAGGACATTGTCCGGCCCTTAAGGACATACTAGGAACTGCTAGTCTCAGTGTGCCCTCTTGAGTTTTCGTTCTTGTATTAAGACTGGTAAAAGGAGAGCCCCATTGACTGTCATGAATAAAAATGTTAATCTTCATTCCAAGTGTTTTAAGAAAAGACCAGATAGAGGCTTTTTGTCAGTGTGCGGTGCAGACAGGTTTTCTCTAAAGATTTTTAATCACAGAACTCTTTAAGAAGTGCCCTTCTTTTCTACTATTGATGTATTAATGCCATACTTCATTGTGGTGTCTTGTCATTTATTTCCTTTTACTCCTTTTACCTATAAGGAATTGTCTGCCATAAGTAATTTGAAATCTCTGGAAGTTCAGAATCTCTGAGAAGGTTTTCTATCACTTTGCGTGTTTATTAGAAACTTCGTCTGGACAATTTGTGGTATTATCTTCCATTGTGCTCCACAAACTGATAAAATTAAAATTAATCTCTAGTTTCCTGGAACAGTTTTTAGCTTATAGTAACTTTGTCAAGTAAATCACATATTAAGAATAACTCCATCTTAATAATAGTAAGATTCTTTGTCATGGAGAATTTATTCTTTCCTCGAACACACTTATTGATGCCTCTCCTATTTCCTAATTATGTGTTTCCTTATTTCCAAGGTGCTAGGACTATAAAAATAAACAAAGTTCCAAATTTGTATTTGTGAGTGGGACTAGCATGGAAGTTTTCTTTTCTGACTTACTCTAGGCACAAAATTAAATAGTAACTTGGTCATTAAAATACATGATTGCTTTACTATCCCTTCTTTTCTATGGCTAATTATTTCACTTCCAAAGAAATTACAGAAATTAAAGTTCAAACTATACTTTTTTTCTTTTTAATGTAGTTAATAAAAACATTATTATAAAAGCCCCCTAGTCAAATGAGCTTTGCTATTTCAAATTTATCAGATGAGCACCCTATTTAAAGAATGCAAGCTTCATTGATTTCATTTATATCTCTTCTGTGGAAAACCCTAAAGCAACAATTCAAAAAATAGGAAATACTTGCAAGTGAACAATAGAAATGTTATAGACTATCATTATTATGGTATTGTGTTGGAGGACAGGTTTAGCTATTCTGGGAGTTTTGTTGTTTTGCCCACTCCCAGCTTAATCTACTTAAGTCAAGGTTCATTCTAATGAGATCTCTCTTCTATGTAAACACTGCTAGAGGGTGTGGCACTTACAGAAGTCACCTTGATTGAATAACTTCTGACTTATACATCTACTAAGACTTCTATGTTTACAAGATTGGGCACAGCTCCTCTTTATACCCACCGCACCCAGCGTGGGACAGTTAGAATTTACCAGGAGACTACCACCCTGGCTACGCTGAGACTATAGGAAGACTATAGGAAGGATCATACTAGTTTGCTCTAAGCAGGCGAGAGTGACCCTTTCAGTACACGAGAACAAGATACTCAGAATCACCCTGGTGCAGATAATAATAAGAAGGACCTTGTGGGTACCATCTAGATTACATGAAGCTCATGAAGTTAAGATGTATTACTTTATATCAGCCCTCTCTCTCTCCAGTGTTTTACATAAGAGATAATCTCCTTAGTCCTTGGCATAACCTTTGTTTATACCTGCAATAGGGTGTGGCACTACACTCTGTTTAGAGTTCTTTGTTGACATGCCCCTCCCGATTGGATTACTTTGGTGTATATAAGGGGCTGACTTGAGGCCGCTTCACCTTTTGCCTTTTGGTTCCTCAGCCTTCAGCTTTTGGCTCCTGCGGCTTTTGGCTTTTGGCTTTTGGCTTTTGGCTTTTGGCCTTTTGCTCTTTCTTCTAGGTAGGACTCAGCTCGGGTGAGATCCTCCTCTCTCTTTGGTGGGAGACTTAGGCTCTTTTGTATGGTCTAAGTTCGGACCAGAGCTAAAGTTTGTTCATTATATTGGAGTGCTGTGGAAGAGCTTTTGTACTATTAAAAGCCATTTTTGGAACTGCACTGGACTCGTGAGTTTTCATCTGTTCTCCCAGCGTCCTCGGAGGTAGAAGAAAAACCCTGTCTTGACACTGTCGGGGACCCCAGCGGCGTTCCCGACAGTATTGCATGGCACTTTATTATTTTTACTTTACAATAAGTGATTTTCTTTATACAGTGTAGCTATGCAAATAAATATCCGTTATTATACATGATTGTTGGAAAGGTTATTCCTGTAATAGATATACAATAGTGTTTTCAATATCTCTAATCATCCTATTAGTGGCTATTACTAGATAATTTGACATTCAGGGTTTGAAATCTGTTGAGTTTTAATTATAGTTCAAGGTCAATAAGTGCTGGCTTTTTGGATGGTAGTGTGCATCATAACTATATATAATATATATTCTTAGTCATTTACAAAATGGCTTATTTGTAAGAGTTACATGTCAATAAATTTGAGCAAATTAGACAAAGGAGTGTGCACTTCATTGCAAAAGATGGTTTGAAATCACTAACTCATAGCTAGATTAATGCTCCTAATAAAAATTAAGCGCTCCCCATGGCATGGTGTGTGTACCAAGTGACCTCATTAGAGAGGTATATGGAGAACAGATGCCTTCATGACCTGTTTCCAGATTTACTGAGCAGG
Organism: Cryptotis parvus; assembly: GCA_021461705.1. NCBI lineage: Eukaryota > Metazoa > Chordata > Mammalia > Eulipotyphla > Soricidae > Cryptotis > Cryptotis parvus. Next base: position 145,705 of record JAJIBD010021110.1, read on the forward strand.
GAGCGTCCTTGCTTTAGTGTCCCTATGTTCAGTGAATGAATTTCAAATTAGGACTACAAGGACAACTTTTCCTCATGGGATATTCTTTATACATTTTCAAAATTCGAAAAATTAAATAAGATTCATTATGGCTGGTGAATTTATTATCTCTCATACAAATCAATAAAAGTTAGATTTAATAATATTTTAGTCTTGGAATATATTTTTATTAGGCTGTCCTTCACAGATGAAAATACTCCTTATACCCAGGTATAAATATTTACCTGTTTTCAAATGATGCCCAGATTTAATCACTTCATATGTAATCATCATGTATTAGTTTAATGTCTTTTATGAGTATAAGTCAAACTATTGCTTGTCTGATGTTGCATAATGATATAGATTTCTACAGGAGTAAATGCAAGTAAAGGGACATGAAATGCCACAAAGCAATAGGAACCAAGAATAGAAGTAATGATCCTTAGCTCTTAGCTTCACATTGGGGAGCTGGTGAAGGGGGAAGGTGTAATAATAGGTCATGGAAGGGATGACGAAGACTATGGGTGGAAGGAAGTGATCATTCTGAGGAGGATGGTGCAGGAATGAGGGAACATGATATGCATGATACCCTATCAGTAACAGCTTTGTAAACAGTGACAAAAACAGAAAAAGAATACAAAAGAAAAAGAATACAAAAAATGTGCCTGCCATAGAGGCAGGCTGAGGGACAGGAAGGAAACCCGGAACATTAGTAGAGGGTAGTTGAAACTGGTGAAGGAACAGGTGTTGGAAAATTTTATGCCTAAAACTCAATCATGATTCACCGTATAGCTTTATAATCCACATGGTGATTCAATAGAAAAATTAGGAAAAAAATAATGTAGCTGTTTTCACAGTGTTTGACCTAGAGTTATGCTATAGTGTCTCAGTGTATATGAAGATTCAGCACTGATATAAAGTCATATTGTAAAATTAATTTTCTAATGGTGCATTTATACCTTTCGTGATCTTCTGACTAAAAAAATTCAAAGAGGATTTAGGATACGTTAGAATCTAATTTTTCAAATTTTATTTTATTTTAGCCACTCTTGTTTACTGTCAATAGTAGGGCTTCTTGTACAAAAATGAATCAGCTGTCTTTTAAAATTGAGAGATCTAATGAAAATAAGATTGATGCATGTACACATTGAACTCAAAATGGTACAAATAAAAGTTCTCAATTAGTTCTTTTAAAGGTGTAGTAAATATTTTCACATGAAAGAGTAATAAAAATATATGTCACTAAGGAAGAATTTTGACTCAGCATTGTCAGATGGTCTTAATGTTTCTGTGGAAATCTCAAATTACTGCTACTCATTGAAAATGCATGTTAGCAATTAAAGTCATAACACAACAATAGCATATATTATAAACATCTAGTCTAGTATTATTAGTCTAATGATATATAAATATTAACTTGATATTTTAAATCTTTATAAACATATGCATTCAGTTTAGGTTTAGACATATCTACAGTGTGAATCACCAAGAAGCATCAGCATAAATTATATGAAACAGTACAATTTGAATGTAACTAGTTCAAATTATTTAAGCCTTAAAGTACTACATAGCACGCATGACTATATTCTAATCATCAGATCTAATAATCTCTAAAATTGCATGAGAGAAAGATAATAGTTCAACTGCAACACTGTTTATAAAAAGTAGGGGCCAGAGTGATATTAAGTGGGTAAAGCATTTGCCTTGCACATAGCATACCCAAATGGATTCCTGGCACTCCATATGGTCCCTAGAGTACTGCCAGGAGTGATCCCTGAGGCAGAGCCAAGAATAATTCTTGAGAACCACTTGCCTAGCCCCCAACAAAGAAGTAAACAAAAAAGTATACAGCAAGTTAGAAAATACAGACCCTCATGCTACTAGTCAACACAGCTGTAAAATATATGGTATACGCTTTTGCAGCACAGTGTTTTTCTATGGCCACGCTCAGTCACTGGAAACCAGTTTTTGTTTACACATATAACATACATGTCCAGTTACATTAATTATTTCAGTATACTCTCAGACATGGGGCAGAGCTGTTCCTTGCTCTCCCTGTGCCCAGCCGTTCATGAGGCAGTCGGGAGGCATGGCAGGTTCTAGGCCTGGCCCACTACCTCGGCAGAGCCTCACAACAAGCCAGACCACCCCCTCACTCCACGGGCACCGCCATTTTCCACATTTGGACTTCCCTCTCATCAGAACTCCACCCAACAGACCAGCCCATCACAGCCCGGCTCAGCGTGGCGCAAGCTGCCACGTGGTTCATCAATAAATGCTTTATTTGGAGATGTTTAAAAGAGTTTTCCTCCCGCTCAGCAAGCTTGGCAAGCTTCTCGTGTTGTATTTGATATGGCAAATTCCAGTAACAATTATATTAGGTCATTCCAATGACCCAATATAATGGTTTGAGGCTCTTTATGTTCCTGTAGCAAGCCGATGTCCCTGGCTCTACTGGCATGAGACAGGACATATGGAGATATTACTGGTGCCCGCTCTAGCAAATAGATGATCAACAGGAAGATCGTGATCATGATTTCAGTATACCTTGCATCACTTGGAGGAAATACAGTAGTAAAGTTCCACATGTTACTTGAGAACATGAACAGCATCACTTGATCACTTGCCATCCATTATTCATAGATTTGCTCGAGCTGGCGCCAGTAACATTTCCATTTGACCCTATCACGTGCCAGTGTAGCCCAATGGCATCTGGTTGCTTCAGGAATACGAAGAGCCTCAAACCCGTTCGCTTCGGGTCTTGACGAAGAAGTCTGACCATCTTGTAGGTGGGCGGCCACGTGATATTTTTGACATCCCGTGGGATCCATTCAGTAACGGTTCTAGTCCAGCGGTCGTCTCCAAATCACTTTACATGTCCAGCCCATCCGATTTTTGGATCAGATCAGATTTTTGGATCAGATTTTGGATAGGGTCACTTTGGATCAGCATATACAAGGGAAACGTTGAGTAAAAGCTACACGTTTGTAGGATAATTCACTTTTGGATGGGAGATGTTGTTGGCCTATATCCAGCATTGCTTGGGGCCTGTTTCAGTCTCTGTGCTCAAGAGTGACCTCTCAGGCTGATTGGGTGATCAGAGGCGGTGCCAGGCAGTTGACCTGGGGTTGCCAGGAGATAAAGCATGCCCGTTAACCTTGTAATAACTCTCTGGCCCAGAGTCATTGCACAAAATCAGGCATTTTATTTGTATATTGTGCACATAACTAAAGTTAAGGGGATTATGTAATGTTGTGTGCCAGTTTGTTAGTACTAGAGAACTAGGCTTGTGTATATTGGGACACACGGTCAAGACAGTTTAGACAGGGATTCATAAGTAAATAATATACTTGCTTAGAAGTATTTATAAATGTTGCTTTCCTGTCTATTAACTGTCTATATTAACTGTCTAGGAGAGGAATTCAATTATTTGCATATATATGTCCGCAATTTTACAGAAGACAAGATATTTGTATTAATATATCTACATGTATTCATACCTCCTCCTGTTGGCAATGACAGAGAGTTTCTAGTTTAGCATATGTGTTCTGACTAGAATCAAGCAAGATGGACAAGCCTTTCTATATCAGCTACACAATATTTGTTGCTTTAAAGAATAAGCATCATTTGCCACCATAGATCTTGTGAGATGGTTCCAGAATTCGTTGTTTCAGTTCCCCTCGCTTCAAGTATAAGTTCATGTATTATGTTTTAATGTCAGTTTCCTCTTCTCTCTTTCTATCTTCCTGTCTATTTTCTTTTCCTCCATTCCTTAATCTGTCTCCCTTTTTTTTCTCTCAAACTTTGTCTTCTTATTTCCCCTCTGCTTCCCATTTTCATTTCCAATGACATCAGTAATTCTCACTGGTTTCAGGCATTTTGATTAGTGTAACATTTTTTTAATATGGTGAAAGTGTAAGGATCTTATTGGTATTGATTAAACTATTGTGTTAAACTAGACAAAAACGGTGATGTTGGGAATAAAAAGATAAATTTAGTTTATTTAGTAATTGTGTAAAGCTGATTTTTCTGTAATATTTTAAGTGGAATAGTTTGTGTTTATTTAATTGATTACAGGTTATACTTTGAAATTAGATATTACTGCTTCACACTATATCCAGCTTCAAGACATAACTGGACAGATGGATAGGTTATACTCTAAAGACGCTGAAACCAGAATATTAAAAAAATCATGAACATTTGTAACTACACCTTCACTTTAATCTAAAATAATAACTAGAATTCCTGGTAATTTATTTTAGGATTGCGATATATTTTATCAGTGCAAAGAGTAATGCCTAGCATTTCAACACCTACAGAGGCAAATTGTGTACCATGAGCTACATTCCTGGTCCCTCTCTGTATCATAGTTTTAATGCTGTGAAGCAATAAATTAATTTAATGACATTTCCCTTTAGTATTAAATGGAAAACATAGTGCTTTAATATTCTTTCCTGCAGTTGTTGATAGTACATTATGTGAAGTACCTTTACTTTGTACATTTCTAAGTCATTTTCCTTTCACATAATTAAACATTGTTTACTATTAGTTTAAACCTGCAACTCATAGTACAAAATTAAGTACTCTCTCATGTCTATCTGCAAGCTTTCAAATTACTGCACAAAATACTTTGACTTCACAAGAAATATAGTTTTAACTGACTTATCATTAAACTGTACTCTAAATAACCTTTATTTTACTAATATATAATTGTTGATAGTGTTCACTAAGAAACATTTAGATATTGATTAAGATTAAGCATTCCTTTATTCCTGATCTATAGCCTGTCTGCTTGTACTCGTTCACTTGGAATGGATTCAGTAATTCATTATCTAAGTAAGTCAGTAATTCATATCTAAGTTTTTGGAAGATTTATTACAACAGCACTAATGAATCTTTTATTCTGCACCTCTTCAATTCACATTCTAGGATCAAAAGGAATATATATTGCATTTACTTATTTATATTCGACACTTGTAGAAGTACATTTAGGCTAAAATGCATTTGCTCTCAACACCATAGCTTTCCTTTACTTCTCAGAATAATCTTTTTTAAAAGAACAGATTTTATTCCCCCTTCATAGCAGAGAGAGAGAGAATGCTGCTTGTTTAGCCTGGTATGATTTCTTTGCTATTTCTTTTGCTGTTACTATTTCTTTGCTATGGGAAATACATAGTATCTGGTGACAGTTATCTCTCTTCCTTCTCACTGAAGTCTTTGTCTATATATGGTTTTTATTTCAACAGTATTTTGAAATAGAATTTATAAAGAAAACATGTACAAAGGAAACTAAATGCGCAATAGTTGGTACTTCCACTATGTGAGTAACGGAAATATAATTATTGAAAACTACAACATTATTTTGGAAAACAAGTTCATGAAATATTTATGGAAATCTCACTAAGTTACAAAATATACAAGCACTGTCTGTCCCTAATAACAGAAACTAATGAATAGCAGAATTGCCAATGATAATGTGATAATATGCAAGATTAGGAATATAATTAAAATGTTTTATGGACGATGCAAAATTGAAGTTTTCCGTCTTTTCATAAAGGGAATAATTCAAAAACGTTTCACAGAAGTTAGTAAAGATTGAAATATGACATGGGGCAGAGCTGCTCCTTGCTCTCCCTATGCCCAGCTGCTCGTGAGGCTCCCAGGAGGCATGGCGCGTTCTAGCCCTGGCCTGCCACCCCGGCAGAGTCTCACAACAAGCCAGACCACCCTCCCCTACTCCATGGGGCCCGCCATTTTACATCGGACTTCCCTCTCGTCACAACTCCACCCAGCAGACCAGACTATCACAGCTCAGTCGCAGGCCGCTAGCTGCCGCAAGTGGTTCATCTATAAATGCTTTATTTAGAGGTGACTACAACAGTATGCCACCCGCACAGCAAGCCTGGCAAGCTGCTTGTGTAGTGTTTGATATGCCAAATACCAGTAATATTTATATTAGGTCATTCCCGTGACCTAATATAATGGTCTGAGGCTCTCTATGTCCTGGAGCAAGCGGATGCCTTTGGGTTCTACTAGCATGAGACAGGATATATGGAGATATTACTGGTGCCAGCTCTAGCAAATAGATGATGAATGGGAAGATAGTGATAGTGATAGTGATAGTGAAATGCTTTAAAATGGCATCAAGCGAAAGTAGTATAGATTTTCCTATATTGCCTTGTACCTAGCTGGCCTCATTTTAACTCCAGCCAGTGAATGAGATTCACAAAATTCCATGACCACCATGCTTGCTGTGCCCAGAGCCAGAGTGAATCCTGGACACAGCTATGTGTGGCTACAAATGAAGGGGGAAAAGAGAAAGATCCAAAATTATTTACTATCCATCATTACTAATGAAGTTACAGAAATATTTTCAGTATATTTAATTTTCATCAACTTTTATTTGACTTTTTGACTTACAGCGTTGTATCATAGCTGTGCATCATATACAGCATAAAATTTGCCAGTTTTTCATATGTAAATATAATTCGGGGCTCTTTTTAATGTTTGGGGTCAGAGAGATGGTAGGTAAGTAAATAAAGTGCAGCTTTTCTTACACACAGCCAGACAAGGTTTGATCCTTGACACTAAAAAAGTCCTTTGGAACCTGACAGGTGTGATCCTTGAACACAGAGCCAATATTAAGTTTTGAACACAACTGACATATGGAAAAAGCATGTACAGCTATTTGTTTCTGGGGAATTTGTATCATCTTTAGTATTGGTTGTATGTAGCTAATAATTTTTAGTGTACACAGTTCTGTGACATTATTATTAAGTGAAAATTACTTGGAATTATGCCTGTTGATGATAGTGGTGATAGTTATGTTTATAGTTAGAATACCTATGAAGCTTATATGTGTGTGGTGTGTGTGTGTGTGTGAGAGAGAGAGAGTGTGAGAAACAATTGCTGACAAAGCAAATTCCTCCTATCACTATCACTATCACTATCTTCCCATTCATCATCGATTTGCTCGATAGGACACCAGTAACATCTCCATATGATCTGTCTCATGCAAGTAGAGCCCAAGGGCACCTGCTTGCTCCAGGAACATAAAGAGCCTCAAACCATTCCATCAGGTCATGGGAATGAGGTCTATAATTGTTACTGGTATCTGGCATATCAAATACGACACAGGTAGCTTGCCAGGCTCTGCCGTGCGGGTAGCATACTCTTGTAGTCATCTCTAAATCCAGCATTTATTGATGAACTGCGGGAGCCAGGCTGTGATAGGCTGGTGTGCTGGGTGGAGTTCTGATGAGGGGGAAGTCCAGATGTGGAAAATGGAGGTCCTCATGGAGTGGGGGGTCGTCTGGCTTGTTGTGAGTATCTGCTGGGGTGGCGGGCCAGGGCTAGAACCCGCCATCCCTCCCAGGCACCTCATGAGCGGCTGGGCACAGTGAGAGCCAGTGGATCAGCATACCTGGGCCGGATTAAAAAGACTGCAGCAGGGTGAATCTGGATGAGCCGGGCTGTGATAGGCTGGTCTGCTGGGTAGAGTTCTGATGAGGGAAAAGTCCGGATGTGGAAAATGGAGGCCCTCATGGAGTGGGGAGTCCTTCCTCCTTCCTCAAATTCCTCCTACCTGAGATATATCTTAATGCCTGTCCTAGGATGAAATTTATCATATTCTTATGTGACTTCTGAAAGAAAATGAAGAGTTCACTTTTAAGTGATAGTTGAAGTTGATAAATCCTATTTATTATAGGTTGACCCCGTGTTATTACTAGCATCTTTTTGCTATATATAGGTGTACTGCAGTATTATATAGAGAGTCAGAATCAGGAGGTACAGGAATTCTGCACCACCTGTGGTGGAAAGAAGGTGGAATGTGACGAGTTATTGAAGACCACTCACAACACAGCACTACTATCCCTTGTACTGATGGAACTTGCTTACTTGGAGTGACTCAAACCTCCTGAGCACTGTTTACAAAGCCCCCAGCCCCTCAATTAAAAAGATAAGTCAAACCAAAACAAAACTTTCTCTGAAAAGAAACTGAGAAACTTAAAAGCTTTTACCAGTAGAAACTGAGAAGCTTATTTTAAAATGACTTTGTTTATGATGACACAATTTCAAGAGATGATCATGAAAATCAGCATTTTCCAACTGAGTTGAATAAAAGTACACTTTGGAGTACAAGGAAATTGAATTGAAATGTGCTTTGATCATACTTTATTGGGATATTTGAAAGCTGATTGTGCATTTAATGCTGCACATAATGAAACTTAGACATTGTAATTTACTAAAAAAATTCTCTAATAAAGGGTGTCTTTAGTTTCTCTTCTGATCTCTTTGAATTATTTGCTAAGCAATTATTTCGGCACATACCAAAATGTAAGGAAATTATAGCCGTTTAATTTTTTTTTACGTTTTTCTTTTGTATACATTTTGTATTGTCTGCTTTTCTTTTTTTAAAGATCCTTCTAGCTCTGTCAGTTAAATTTAAGACAGGCCATTTTCTCTTTTGTTCTTCTCTGACTATCATTTTTTAAAAGTGGGTCAGTCTACTTTGATTTAATTTTCTTACTTTTTTAAAAGTATTAGTTCAAAAAATAAAGATCTTTAAGAGATCAGTACTCAAACATTTGCAAAATACTGTTACTAGAGGCCTTGAAAATCATTATATATATTCCACGCATATATATATTTATATATATTTATATTATTTATATATATATTCCACTATATGTTCATTATTTATATATAAATATATATATCCCACTATATATTCATTACTTATATATATTCCACGCAAATATATATATATATGCAAATATATATATTTGCGTGGAATATAGGTATGGAAATAGGAGAAGTATGGGAAACTGTACAAGTTCCTACCATTTTTTCCTTGCCCACTAAACTGCAGAATTATTCTGCTCAAACTAGCCCTTTTTCCTGTAATGAACTGAGCAGAAATGCCGTATGACAGTCAGTGCTTATCTCCTCTTTCAAGCTTCCCCTTCGATCTAGCCAGGGAATCTGAATGAAGGAAAGCACTATTTTGCAGAGTACTTTGACTTAGAAAATAAACTGTCCGAAGCTTTTGCTTCATGTTGGGGCTGGTTTCTTTCCAGTCTATGTTGTTTATCAGAGAAAAAGGAGCATTATGTTGAGTAGACTTCAGAAATATATGATTTGTTTTGAGTGTTAAGATCTTTGACCTAGAACAGTTTCCTCACTTCTTACGCCTTATACTTTCTTTTAAATAAAGGGAAAGGAAATCTGTCTTTTATTTTTTCTTGTTTTTTGGGCCACACCGGCAATGCTCAGGGGTTACTCCTGGCTCTGCACTCAGGAATTACTCCTGGCGTTGCTCAGGGGACCATATGGGATGCCGGGGATCCAACCCGGGCCGGCATGGGCCGGCCGCGTGCAAGGCAAACGCCCTACCCGCTGGGCTATCGCTCTGGCCCCAGGAAATCTTTTTTTTTTAAGGAAACTATATGACAATATACTTTCTCTAAACTACATCATATATTAGTTATTTCTTAGGTTGACGAGATTGTATTTCTGTTTGCATCAGTATGGATTCAGTGTTTTAATTAATGACTTTATATACCCAAATGAGAGACTGATAGATATGGGGCAGAGCTGCTACTGGCTCTCCCTGTGCCAGCTGCTCATGAGGCGCCTGGGAGGGATGGCAGGTTCTAGTCCTGGCCCGTCACCCCAGCAGAGCCTCACAACAAGCCAGACGACCCCCACTCCATGAGGTCCTCCATTTACCACATCCGTACTTCCCCCTCGTCAGAACTCCACCCAGAAAACCAGACTATCAAAGCCCGGCTCATTGAGATCCACCTGGCAGCATTCTATTTTTTTTTTTTTCTTTTTTTGGTCACTCCCGGCAATGCTCAGGGTTTTTCTCCTGGCTCTGCACTCAGGAATTACTCCTGGTGGTGTTCGGGATGCCGGGGATAGAACACGGGCCTGCATGGGCCGGCCACGTGCAAGGCAAACACCCTACCCTTTGGGCTATCGCTCCGGCCCAGCAGCATTCTTTTTTAATCCGACCCAGGTATGCTGATACAGAGACTCTCAGACATGGGGCAGAGCTGCTACTGACTCTCCTGTGCCCAGCCGCTCATGAGGCACCCAGGAGGGATGGCAGGTTCTAGCCCTGGCCCGCCACCCCAGCAGAGTCTTACAACAAGCCAGACGATCCCCACTCCATGAGGGCCTCCATTTTCCACATCGGGACTTCCCCCTCATCAGAACTCCACCCAGCAGACCAGCCTATCACAGCCTGGCTCGCGCGGCCACAAGCGGCCTTGCAGTTCATCAATAAATGCTGGATTTTCAGATGACTACAAGATTATGCTTCCTGCACGGCAGAGCCTGGCAAGCTTCCCGTGTCGTATTTGATATGCCAAATACCAGTAACAATTATAGACCTCATTCCCATGACCTGATGGAATGGTCTGAGGCTCTTTATGTTCGTGGAACAAGCAGGTGCCCTTGGGCTCTGCTTGCATGAGACAGGTCATATGGAGATCTTACTGGTGCCCGCTCGAGCAAATTGATGGTGAATGGGAAGACAGACAGTGATACCCAAATGGGTCCTTCTAGTATAGGTTTTCGGTTTAGATTTTTTATATATAGTATAGTATATACTCGATTGTCTTTGAAAAATTAATAAAATGTATTGATAACATCTGCTTGTCACTGTGAAAAATGAAGAACCAACTTGACTAGGAGATGGTACAGCAGTTAAGGTGCTTTGCTGACCCGGGTTCAATTCCCAGCATCATATTTGTTACCCTGTTCACCACCAAGAGTGATTGCTGAGCATAGAGCCAAGAGTAAGCACTGAATACAGCAGTGTGGCCCAAAACACAACAAAAAAATCCAAACAATGCTTAATAATCCAACCTAGATACATAAATAGACAAAAACAAACAACCTTTTAATTATGTCGAATCCTATCTGAGGGAAAAAAAAAAGAAAGAAAGAAATAAAGAACTAGCGGGCTGGGAGGGAGAACCATGTTGTGTGGGATGCACTGGTGAGACGGGTGAAACCTGTATACCAAAACCCAAAATAACTTTTTAATTTATATTTTTTATTTGTATATCTCACGTTGGTATAATAAAATACTTAAAAAATATCTGTTACTCAATCTTGTCAAACTTTGATTTGCAAAGTCTCATTGAATTTTGAGACTATAACATTTATATGATAATGCCCATTTGTATCATTTTATATAGTCTGAAAATAATCAAACACATTTACCTTTAAAGTTACATATAATATTTTAGTTTAGTAAATTTGAAGTGAAATAAGGGAGAAAATTATGAGGTAATCGCATAGTAGATCACATGAATGAGACAGGAGTGAGGGAAGACCTGAACATCAATGGGCATTGCTCAAAAAACTAGGAAAGAAAAACATTGTTTATATATATCTGTATATCTATATATACACATATATATACACACATACACATATATGTATATATAGCCCACAAGTGAATGCAATCATTCTATATCCATCCTCTCTTTCTAATTCATATCTCTCAGCATGGTACTCTCCATGTGCATCCGTTATAAGTAAATTTCATGACTTTATTTTTCCTACTGGCTATGTAGTATTCCATTGTGTAGATGTACCATCATTTCTTTATCTAGTAGTCTGTTCTCAGGCATTTGGGTTACTTCCAAATACTGTCTATTGTGAGCATTGCTGCAAGAAACACAGAAGTGTAAAAAAAAAAAGAAAAAGAAAAAAGAAAAGTTTTATCTCCTAGTCCAAGTTAAGCATAGATTTTCAGTAGAGCTAGTGGGAGGTGGAACAGGAACAGTGATTTTTTTTTTTTTTTTGCTTTTTTGGGTCACACCCGGCAATGCTCAGGGGTTTCTCCTGACTCTGCCTCAGGAATTACTCCTGGCGGTGCTTGTGGGACCATATGGGTATGGGATGCCAGGGATCGAACCCAGGCCGGCATGGGCTGGCCACATACAAGGCAAACGCCCTACCTGCTGGACTATCACTTTGGCCCCAACAGTGCATTTTTTAAGGTTACTTCACTTAGGGAAAACTGTTCAGTTCATCTCATCTCTCTTTTGGGTTTGGAACAGTTTTATTTTTCCTATTTCACTTCTAGTACATGTTGAGCTTTATATCCCTCACATTGTCATTCAGATATTTTCCTTAAAACATACTCAGCTGCTTAAAAATATTGCTACTTCTTTATACCTATAAAGGTGTTATTTTTGTTTTATTTCTTCTTGTTATCTATGTTCTTTCACTGTATGTGCAGTTGTGTTGATTGTATTTCCAAATAGTTGCTGTTATATCTCTGCTGTTTGCTCCCTTGATGAGCCATACTGTTTCTTTTTCTCTTTCAATATTTTTCTGCCACACCCTCGAAGTACTCGCCAATTACTCCTATATTTGTGCTCAGGGATCACTCCTGGTGGTCTAGGAAGACCTTGTGGTGTGCCAGGGATCAGTCCCTGGTGAACTGTGTGCAAGGAAATTCCCCTACCTGTTGTTCTATTGCTTTGACCCAATGATGAACAATATAGTTTGTATCTTCAACCTTGTTTTGATCTTTGTTCTTAGAATACCATTTGTATACTGCCTCTGCCTGGAAAACATAATGCTAACCATCAAAAGTGCTGCTAAAAAATATGCCCTGGACTTCCTCAGTCTCAGAGTTTACAAGTATGAATTAGCATCATAGATATTTATTAGTATCCCTTTATACTTACAATTCCAATTATCTTGAAATGAAGTTAATTTCTAATCCCCACACTATTTTGTAGGTCTTGAGACACAAAGAATACTCTGCATTAGTCATGATTTATCTTTTTTCACTTCCTGTTGATTATACTAAGCATTTTAATGCTGTATGAATTCTGAATGCTTCTATTTTAAGACTGTGTGAACAGAAAGTTGTGTTTGTATTAAGATTATATCTATCACTAGATCATTAGACATCCGTTGTTCATTGATTTTCTCCAGCGGGCGCCAGTAACATTTCCATTTGTCCCTATCAAATTATATCTATAATGTTAATGAATTCCCAATTGCAAATGTGTAATTACATGTGTAATTTTTTTTCTTCTCTTCGTCTCTAAAATTATATTCGGTATGCTTATGTCTTACTGACATTCAAATTAAGTTGACTGTATTGATGATTTTATTTTTGTTTGAAAATAGAAGTATGTCTATTCTTTTTATGAACTGAATTCAACCCTTTAATAATATCAGTGGCATCTTATAGATACCTCTAATGCTGCAGCATGCCTAGTCCAACATGACAAGAGTGAGAACATGTGTGATGCTAAAATGTAAATTATGTCTTGTTCCCCACCATTCGGATCCCTTTCTGAAATTGATAAAACAAAATTGCAAAATTTAGAAAATTTTAAGCATTAAAAAATAAAATTCAAGTTTGAAAAGAGTTCAAGAAATTTCTGTTTAGTTTCTAGGTTCTTTATTTTAAATTTTTACCCTCAGATTTTTCTATACATTTGACCTTGTGTTTATCCCAGACACTGACTTGTATTTTAGTTCTGTGGAATCAGCCAATGAAGAGACCCTTCAAAGCACTGAACAGGTCTGTTACTTTTGACTTAGCCTACCCCGCCTCAGGCGCCTTATTCTCAATGTCTCTTTATTCACCCTCCCTCCTCTGTGAGCTCTGCTCCGAAATCTCTTATGGCTTTCCTTATCTCTACAACTTTGTAGATAACGGCAGTTAGTATCTTTGTAAATGAGATAATATTAACACCTTCTTAATTTGAGTATTTCTAGCTTTCTGTGGAATATAGGAAACCATAGGTAGATATTTGGGATACCCAACTAACTACAGTACATTGAAGATGTTTGAACAGTTGCTTATGTCCTAAGATATTCTGTGAATTCTTACCTCTGAATCAGAATCTAGTATTTTTCTTTTGTCTTTAGCTCTTGATAATATTATGATCTCTTTGACATTATTTGGAGGAAAAACGTAGTCGTCTTATTTATGATCACATAAGCACTTGTACTTGAGAGTTATATCTTTTTATCTTTTCAATATCTATTTCTTATCTTTAACTTTTTTGTCTTTTAATACGTTTACTTTCAACAAGTTCCTGAATTTATCTGAAAATAAATCCATCTTTGTTAGTTTTGTTAAAATTCTATGAAGTCTTTTAGGTGTCCTCTTATCACTGCACTTTGTACTTAAACAATTTGATATTCTTCTATATATAAAACTATCTTTCCTATAGCTATTATCAATACAACATATTTTAATAAATGAGTACCCGATCAGGTCAGTTGTGGCGTTCTTCCTTTTCAATCAAGTAACATCAATAAAAAAATACACTATAAGCCGATACCATAAATTATACCAAAATGGCTAGAGTTATTTAGACAGTCTACACAAATGAGATTTAAATTTATTTAAACTATCTTAATTGAATTGTGATTACAGTCCAATAGATACTTTATAGAGATTGGAGAGCAAGGCTTTCTTATGCGGGATCGTAATTCAAGCTCTAGCCCCTGACCACCGCTCAGCACTGCCTGGACTCTGAAACCAGCTCCAGTATCGGCACAGGTATTAGTATATTTCGTATTTTCAGTTCTTGAAAATTGATGAACCGGGTCTATGATCTTGAAACTTTACTATTTTACCTTTTATATGAAGGAAAACTCTAGATCATATATAAGGTCTTAATCTCTCTTTCCTATAATATATTTTGTTTCTGAAATTACAGTGTTCATTATATAAATTTCTTTATTAGTATATTCTGTCCTTTGCAATCATTCTAAACTGCTATGATCGTTAATTTAAGATTAAATATTCGATATTTACACTTATTTCTATTCTAACCATAAAAAGTCCACTTTTTTTTTTGGAATAATTAATATTTAGTCCAGGATTATTGAAATAAAATGAGAACATTTGTGAGACGATCGAAAATAAAGATCTTCCTAAATGGTGCTTTTTTTTCAGGTCAGAGGTTTATAATCTGTGATTCTTCATAATATAATGTTTTATATTTTTTATAAAAGATTGATCCTTTTATATATGTAACATGAAATTATAGAACTAGTATTATGTCTGCATATTAAATCTTAATTTGAAAATACAGTTTAAATATTACCTCATAAAAGGACTTGGGACCCTTTTCGTTATAAAAACAAAATCCATCCATGACATAATTCTGTGAGGGCCGCAGAGATTGTACTGGGGGTCAAGTTCCTCTTCTGCATGCCGCCAACTATGTTTTGCTCTTCGGCACACATTGGGCCCCTGAGTATTAGAAGTAGTGGCCCTTGAAGACTCAACGAGGTGTAAATCCTGAGCATTGCTGAGTATGGCTCAAAACTCCCCCTAAAATGGTTTTCTGAAAAACATTATCTAGCAAAAATTTGCCAATTTCAAGGGTATACTGCAATTTAGAGCATCACCGCTTATTTTGGCCAGAGAACTTCTATGAGTTGTACTTTCCCTCATGTATCTATTCCATCTGCTGGCTATTAGTGGAAATCAAGTCCACAATAAAGAATCACATTAAAAACGACCACTTTTTCCCTGGAAGTTCCCTGAGAGTGTCTCACTGTAGCTATAGATGCACCAA
Source organism: Cryptotis parvus (assembly GCA_021461705.1). Lineage (NCBI taxonomy): Eukaryota > Metazoa > Chordata > Mammalia > Eulipotyphla > Soricidae > Cryptotis > Cryptotis parvus. The sequence continues at coordinate 161,310 of JAJIBD010021110.1, forward strand.
GATGAATACCTCTCTGAACATCCACATGTACCGCAGACAAAATGCCTGTGTCATAATGCATCTGTCTGAAACTGCAGTTTGAGCTGAATGTCTGTGAGGTCTGATATGATTGTTCTTTGCTTTTTCCAATTCTTTTCACTATATAAATTGCTTGGTTATTATGCTGCTTCCCTGCGACTCCCCAATTTCCCTCACATCTTCTCCTTTTAACAGTTTTCTCACTTCTTTACACCTAGTGTAGGTCAGCTGCCTGGCCATGTGTTTCTGAAAGTCAATGCACTGTATTTGAATCGTAAAATGTGCTTCTATTTTCTACTATTGATTGAACTTGTGCAGCCCTTATAGTGCGTTCAACACTGAGTATGTTTTTGAATGGTCAGTCTGTTTACCTATTTCTTCTAAGAGTCCAAGTTCTGAAATGGAAAGTAGAAACTGGGGAGCCAACAAACATCAATGTGGGAACGCCAACTTGGAGGATGAAGGTGACTGGGAAGGCCCAGGGGGTTGCAGGATGGGCTGCTTCTGGCAGCTGCCCTCCATGAGCTTCCCCATAAAGGTCAGCTCAGTGGACCTCCGGCATCAGTGGCCATGTGAAGACTGATGCAAAATATCAGACTTGAGCTGCTGGTCTATTTATAGAACATTGTTTTCTACCCTTTATAGGTTTTCTTCATTAAAAATATGTAGCTTAGCTCTCTGTGTGTTCTTATTTTTCATTGTAGAATAGGTAAGATGTTCTCAAGATTTATGGATTTGGAGAAAAATTTCCCCAGAGGCTTCTCAGGGGCTAAATTGTCTCCTGGCAATTCTCAGCCTACTGGACCTACTTGTGTTCAACACAAGGACCTGTGAGGGCTCAATGCCGCTGGAGCATAGTGGCCGAGGGCTACCAGGGCTACAAGTGCTCAGGGAGTTTCCAGTACCACACCTGGGCTGTGCTTGAGTCATCCGGGACTGCACCCCGCAATGTGCAGGAGTCCATGGTATGACAGAAATTGAACTGGGCTCTTCTCTATAAAAGCCATGCACCTTAAACGCTATACGATAGCTCTTTTCTATGATTTGTCGATTTTTATGCAGGCTATCTTCATTTGACAAAGCTATTGAATGCACTTGTTCTTTGTTGTTGTTGTTGTTGTTGTAAGTTTAAAAGTATTTGCCTGCACCCATGAATGAAAAGCCTAAAATATCATTAATGCCATCTAAAACACACAATTTCAGAGTGGATGTGGGTATTTTAGTTTTGTATTTTAAGATTTTTTATTTTTTTTTTTGCTTTTTGGGTCACACCCAGTGACACTCAGGGGTCATGCCTAGCTCTTCACTCAGGAATTACTCCTGGTGGTGTTTGGGGAACATATGGGATGCCGGGGATGCAACACATGCAAGGCAAACACCCTTCAGGGCTGTGCTTTTGCTCTGGCCCCTAAGATAATTTTAATATCTAAATATCTCTGCAAAAAGTATTCGATGTGAAAACGAAGCATTGTGGGCTCAGGAATGTGACTTAACGGAGAGTATGCACTGCGTGTGTGAGGTGCTAGGTGTGGTCCCTGGCACTGCCCCACATTGCTGAGTGTGATTTCCTGTACTGCACAGGCACTAGCTTATTGGATGGGTAATATTTGCTGCCTGCTCTAACTCTCCTTCCCCGGAATTATACTATACTCCTACAACCACCAGAGTGACCATTTTCAAATCCTAGGTTGAATCTCAAAGTTCTTCTGCAGTTTCTGTACATAGTTTTTGTTTCTGTTTTACAAATAAAAGCAAACGTGTTGCAGCCTTTTGAAAGCTTCTCATTTTTTTTTAAATTTTATTTTATACCACTATGAGTTGCATAATTACAAATATATTCATGATTGGGTTGCAGTCATACAGTGTTCCAGCGCACATCCCTCCACCAGTGCATATTTCCCTCAACCAATGTCCCCAATTTCCTTCCCCATCCGTCAGCCTGCCTCTATAGTAGGCACTTTTCCTCTTCCAGTTCCAATATCCCCAGTTTCTGTTCTGATGGTCCAACTTGTATTAGGGCATGCACTTCTCTCTCTATCTCTCTCTCTTTCTCTCTCTTTCTCTCTTCTCTCCTCTCACCTCTCTCCTCTCTGTCTCTGTCTCTCTGTCTCTGTCTTTCTGTCTCTTTGTCTCTCTCTCTCTCTCTTTGAATATTATTTGTGGTCACCCTGACTAGTTTGCTCTTCACATTGCTCGGGGGACAGTCTCTGTTTTCATCTCAGATTATGTGCTGGCTTGCCTTTCAGCTGCTTCAGTGCCTCTCAAATGCCGCTCTTATAGTGAGTTCTTCTCTGATGAAAACTGGAAATCAATATCCTCCTTTACTCACTCTAACTTCTACTTTTATGCATTTCCTCCTGTGCATTCCCTACTCCTGGACTTTTGTCAGTGGTTTTATTTATTTATTGCTTGTCTTTCAATACTAGAATGCAAGTTCATGTGATTTAAGAAGAGCGCATGGAGAATATGTAGCATGTATGCAGAGGTATATTGTATCCTTGATTAAACATGCAGGGACTAGATATAGTTCAAAGGTTTGGAGCACATGCATTGAATAGAGGAGCCCCAGGTTCAATCCAGGGAACCATGTGACACTTTAAACTTCTTTTTTTTTTTTTTTTTTTTGCTTTTTTTGGGTGCGTCACACCCGGCAATGCTCAGGGGCTACTCCTGGCTCTGCACTTAGGAATTACTCCTGGCGGTGCTCTGGGGACCATATGGGATGCCGGAATCGAACCCAGGCTGGCACAAGCCGGCCGCGTGCAAGGCAAACACCCTACCCCCTGGGCTATCGCTCCGGCCCTACACTTTAAACTTCTGCTAGTATATTCTGCCTCCAGTCATCACAGTGTGGCCTTGAACAAACTAATAAAACACATTATGAGCCACCACTGACCTTACTGGAGCTATGGAGGTCGTTTGATAGTCGTGTACAGTTGAAAGTGATTTCATTATCCAAATGTATAGTCCTGCTAAAACGTATAACATGAGACTTCTTCATTTTAAGTTTTTAGATCTACCATAAACCTGCAGATTATTTATCTTGCACATCTGAAAATTTTACAGTTAAGCCAGCTTACATCCAAATGGACTTGTAATAAAACATTATCATTCAGGAGCACGGATAGCATCTTTAAATTTTCATTGAAATTGTTCAATCCTAAACTTTAATTATCAAATCTTTTCAAAACTATTGCTTTACTTGGTTTGAGTAAAATGAAACTTAAATTTGAGAAATATCACATGTTGTAATGAAAAAGAGAGTTATCGATTACATGTTACTTTATTTTTTATTCTAAAATCAGAATGACACTGCAAAAATCTTCTATAATTATTGCTTGGAGCATTTTCTATCTTATTGAGAATAATAAATGTGATTCTAAGTACTACTCAGTAATTTATGAAAGCTATTTTAAATTTTGTCTTACTTTTCTCAAGTATAGTACTTAGCCATAATTATCTGAAACTGAAATATGCTATGCTATATGAAATATCTTGACATATTGAGTAAAATTAATTTCTATAATGATATCTTAATGTTTAAGAAATGTATTTTGTAGGCTGTTACTTTTTAAAAATTACTTTTTCTTTTCCTAATTTTCTGTGAATACATCTATAAGAATATCTTAAAAGCTAGTACTCCTTTACATGCTCTCCATTAATTAGGTAATTGGTTTCCTTGCATAAAAAGTATAATATCATTGTTGACTTAAATAAATGTTCAGTAAACAACAAAATAGTAAATTGAATGTTGAATGCATATAGGACAAATTTGTGTCTAGAATGAATGCATTCCTGCCCTGGCTTCACTTGAACAAGGTATGAGGATTGTTGATTCTCTCTATGTCAAAGAACAAAGGTTTTGGCCAGCAAGTGTCCTGACAAAGTTAATTGAGCGGTACTCCCTGCAGTAGTAGAAAACATGGTAGAAGTGGAAATGATAGAAATCTTGTAAAAATGTAAAAGTCATGGATTATAATTTCTTGAAATTAATATAAGGACATTTGATGGATCTATTATAATAGCTTCTTTAAATTAAATCTAAATAGTTAAATTATTCTTATATATGCCCAAATATTTGACTAAGATAGCTATTTCTCTAGGTGATCAATTGATCTTATTTTGTAATTCAATTCTAGTACAGTATTCATTTTTTAAGAACTAATGGTTACTTGGAGTCTCTGTTTTGATGTTAACTGATGGCCCATAAGTGTGTAGTGTTCCTAAGAATACTAATCTGTAGTAGAGTAAATGGATGCAGAGTAATTTGACATATTTATATTTTGTTTATTTGTATTTTTGTTTGGGCCCCGCACCCTGTGGTGCTGAGGGCTATTCCGGCTATGTTCTGGAGAGCTCAAAGGGCCATATGTGATGCTGGGCATTGAGTTTCTGCATGCAAGAAAAGTGCCCTACCTGCTTTACTATCTCTGTATCACTGTATCACTGTCTTCCCGTTCATCATCGATTTGCTTGAGCGGACACCAGTAACATCTCCATATGACCTGTCTCATGCAAGTAGAGCCCAAGGGCACCTGCTTGCTCCAGGAACATAAAGCGCCTCAACCATTCCATCAGGTCATGGGAATGAGGTCTATAATTGTTACTGGTATCTGGCATATCAAATACGACACGGGGAGGCTTGCCAGGCTCTGCCGTGCGGGTAGCATACTCTTGTAGTCATCTCAAAATCCAGCATTAATTGATGAGCCAGGCTTTGATAGGCTGGTCTGCTGGTTCGAGTTCTGTTGAGAGGGAAGTACGGATGTGGAAAATGGAGGCCCTCATGGAGTAGGGGGTTGTCTGGCTTGTTGTGAGGCTCTGCTGGGGTGGCGGCCAGGGCTAGAACCTGGCATCCCTCCCCTGGCGTTCATGAGTGGCTGGGCACAGTGAGAGCCAGTAGCAGCTCTGCCCCATGTCTCTTCTATCTCTACGGCCTTTAAAATTATTGTATACTTTCAAACAAGTTTTGAGGTTTAATTTATCTACAGAATCATATATTTAAAGTGAAAACTATGAGAACAGGATTTAGCCTTGCAAGCTGTCAACCTGGGTTTGATCCTCAGTCACATATGGTTTCCCCGACAAAATTCAGGAGTTATACTTGACCACAAAATCAGGCATAAGCTCTGAGCTAGCCGGAATAGTGTAGCCCCACTCAATACAGTAAAATAAAAAAGGAAAATACTTGATCCCCCATGTCTGTTTTGTGTTTAACGCCATGTGTGTGTTGTGTTTACATATGTGTGTGCATTTAATTAAATACTAAAAACATGTTATAAATTTATTCAAGTGTGACATAGTTCAAGAATCTTATAAAAGAGATTTGTATTGTTTATCTAAAGCTTTTATAAGTGACCTTATTATTCTTATTAATCAAACTATTACATAGAATTATCAATGTCAATTATACTCTAAGACATTTTGTAGCACTGGATAATTATCAGTGACTTGCCACTACTTGCGATGCTCATGATAGTTAAATGACTTTTTTAAATTTTGATGGGTCAAAAGACATCAGGAAATAAAGGATTGTAGAGAGGTCAGGCAGTCAATTGATAATGTCCAGGAAAATCAATCACTAGGTTCAAGATTTAAACTAAGTAGTGTTTAGAAGTAAGCATATAGTATGTATAAGAAGAAAATAGACTGCCACTTATTTTGTTAGTTGTTTGGTTTCTTCTTTTCTCTTTCCAACTTGAACATCATGTTTTTTTTTTCTATTGAGAATTGTAACAGCTCTGTCATCTCTGGTTAGATATCCAAATAGATGCCAACAGAAAATTATTGGTCTGGGATCTTGGGTTAATGATACATGCAAACACAGAAGAATCTGTATATTACCCTTCAAGGTGAAACAAGAAAAATATACTAAACTTGCGGGCTTAACTTCCCCACTTAGGGGCAGAGCAATAGTACAGCGGGTAGGGCATTTGCCTTGCATGTGGCCAGCCAGGGTTTGATCCCCAGCATCCCATATGGTCCCCCAAGCACCGGCAGGAGTAATTCCTGAGCAAAGAGCCAGGAGTATTCTAAGCATCGCGGGTGTGACCCAAGAAAGAAAAAACAAACAAACTTCCTCCAGTTAATCTTCAGCTTTACCTTTCTTTCCCAAATTGCAGTTATATGAACCAGTTTTTCCTGTTTAGAATAAAAATTGATCTCTTTAATTCACAGCCAGTTTATTGGCTGAAGGATGTTCTGTGAGAAGCATTACTTTTAAAAGTTCTATCTGATGTCAGATTATATCTTTAATAGGCTATTTTAAATCCACATTTAAGGTACTGGGAAAACAAGACAATCAAGTATTATTGAAAGACTTTTCTTAAACAAATTTTACTTAGTTTCTAATCATGATCAAGCATGTGGGATTACAATAATTTTAAGCTGTGTCTTCTGCTCTTAAACTGATTTTCCATGTTTTTTCTCCATTGAATATGTCAGGACACATTTATGGACCAATCTTGAATCATGAACACTTTCCCCGATGATCACTATGAGGATTTTGTGTGTATGTGCAGGGGGAAGGAAGACTTAGATAAATATTTTCCGACATCCTTTTCTAAAAAGACTCATTGGAATCATCCAAAATTAGCATGGCAGGAAAATTATGATGAACTTATATTGGAGCATGGTTTCACAAACGAATTTCAGTATCAGTGAGATTTTCATTAGTCCTCCATGAAAAGATTCCTCCTCTGTGTGCCTAGTAGACCTCATAGAAAAAGATTCATAAAATGGCGTGGATGGGGGGGAAAAGGGGACACTCATCCATTGTTGGTGGGAATGCCAGCTGGTACAGCCTTTCTGGAAAACAATATGGACATTCCTCCAAAGACTAGAAATTGAATTCCCATTTGACCCAGCCATACCACTCCTGGGAATCTACTATGGGAAGCCAAAAATACTCAGCGGAAACACCATCCCTACTTTTATGTTCATAGTAGCATTATTCACAATAGCCAGAATCTGGAAACAACCAGAGTGCCCGAAAATCGATGACTTTATAAAGAGGCTTTGGTACATCTACACAATGGAATACTATGCAGCTGTTAGGAAAAATGAAGTTATGAAATTTGCCTATAAATGGATGGACATGGAGAAGATTATGTTGAGTGAAATTAGCCAGAAGGAGAGAGACAGATACAGAATGACTGCATTTATTTGCATGAAATGAATATATGTACATATTATTATATCAATATCCAAGGTCAAGTGAAACATGTATCAGGAGGTCTTGTCAAAGGTGGAAATTATCACAAATTTGTGGGAGTCATAGGCTAGGTAAGACAGAAAATGGAACAGGGTGCTAACAATTGTCAAAAGTACTAATACCAACCTAGAACTGAGCATTAAATAGAGGCAAAAAGATACACATGACAACCCTTTAATGTATGTTCTGTAATCCATAGTCTGGAAGGGAAGGAAAAGAGAAAGAGAGAGAAAGGGAAAGAAATAAAGAACCTGCCATGGAGGAGGGCTGTGGGGAGGGGGGGAGGGAACCGGGGACGTTGGTGGTGGGAGATGGGCACTGGTGGAGGGATGGCTGCTGGATCACTGTATGACCAAAACCCAAATATGAACTTTTTAATTGTATATATTTGTAATTGTATATCTCACAGTGGTATAATAAAATACTTTAAAAAAAAAAAGAAAAGATTCATAAATCCTTTTAGTAATTGATGATACTTTAAGCAGTTTGAATGGAAGTATCATGATACAGGATATTGTTTGAATAGGATTCACCTGGGTTCTGGTCTTAGCTGAGTCAGCATCGTCCAAATATCACTGCCAGCTTTAGCATGACTTCAACATCATCAGGAAATTTAAAGAAATTTCCAGAAAGTCATTCAAAAGCATGGGTCCCTCTTTGGTTGAGTAGTTCATTAAGGGTCTCACTTTTCTGGTGAGAGGTGATGGGGTTGGGTTGCCTTAACCTGTTTTGGCACCTGGTTATTAACCAGCTGACTTTTGAGAGTTCTCAAAGAATACTGATCCCCATTCAAGTCTCCCACTTTGTAAAATTTTATGTCTGTAATGTGCATTTCTGTTCATGCATTGCCCAAACATCTTAGGCTCAGCAAGTCATTTAACCACTCATGATAACCCATTAGAAAAATATGCACATATAAGCTCTTAAGCATAATTTTCTTGGATATCAAACATTTCCATTTTTAGAACTTTCATCAATCCATCTTAAGATAATCATGTTACAATTTTGCACAACCATTCTAGGCCATCTTGTATAGTGAAGATCATTTTAAAATTGAAAAAATGTGATTATACCATATTTTGCTGCCTAAAACTTAATTTAGTGACTCTCCATTGGTCTTGGGATACAATATAAATGCATGATGGTGCTGATAATTACCTTATAATGACCCACTAATGCTCCGTCTCATCTTTGTCATCTCTCTTTGAAATGTTTTCCTCAAATTACATGACTCATATAGTTTATTGTTTATGTAATCCAAATTACTATTCTTATATCAGTTTTGTGACATACATAATTTTACTTTCTTTGCCTGGATTATTCTAACCTTTCTTTTCTTATTCATTCACCTAAAATGTAACTTCCCCAAAATAACTTTTCTTTAAGAAAATGTTTCTATATGCACTAAATTTGTACAATTTCATAATAAATATTTACATTTACATGAGATATGCTCATTTATATGTTTAGTGATTCTCATTTTATTGAGAAGACATATATTATATATAGACTATAGTAAAATAATTCAGGATTTGCAAACTGATTTTTTTTTTTTGCCTTTTGGATCACACCAAGCAATACTCAGCGGTTACTCCAGGCTCTTTGCTCAGGAATTACTCCTGAGCAATTCCTGAGGGGGACCATATGGGATGCCGGGGATCGAACCCGGGTAGGCTGCATGCAAGGCAAACGCCCTACCTGCTATGCTATCTCTCCAGCCCCAACTGAGATTTATTGACCCATAAAAAGTAGGTATTGATATTGAATGTAATGCTTACATAAACACACATAATACAAATATTTTTATATACTGAAAGATTTAAATCATAAACAAAATAATATTAATGATTAACTAGAGTGTCCTAAAGAAAATACATTGAAGCAAAAGATAGAATTTGTATATCCAGGGGCTGGAACGATATTACAGGGTTTGGGGCATTTGCCTTTATGCAGAGAACCCGAGTTCAATCCTTAGCATCTAATATGTCCGTGAAATACTACCAGGACTCATTTATGAGTGCAGAACCAAGAGCTAACCCTTCGAATCACCGTGTGGCCCAGAGAGGGAAAAAAAAAAGCAAAAACTATTGCACATCCTGGTTGGAGACATGCTCCAATTAGTAATGCACTTGCTAAGCCTGCGGTGAGTCATGTCACGTTCTTGTTTCCCAAGCTTAGCCCTGAAAGACAATCAAACAAGGAATAGAGCAGCCACTCAAACTCTGCTGAGTATGACCCCCAAACCCAACCCCTAAAAAGCCAAGCTGTTTTCCTAGAAATTCTGTAATGAAGGCCATATATGGACAATTGTAATTGTTGGTAAATTTTTATTTCCTGAAAGACAGACTATATTCAATCATTAAATCTATATCTTCAAGACACTATATTAGAATTTTAAGTGTAGCTTAGAGAGAGAAAGAGAGATCGAGAGCAAGAGAGAGCAACTATTTATAATATCATTATTTGTGGTCTATGGATTTCTTTCAGTGAATTACTCAGGGCTGTCTCCTGATAGTTGTACTCAGGATTCCATTAGTTGTCTGCTATCAAATCCAAGACTTTACAGTGTACAATGATCATTATTTAACTCTAGGTTGTCACATAGTCTGATGTTCATATTTTCTTTGTTAAAAATAAATTAAATATAGTTCACCAAAACTTCTAAAGTTCCATGCTAAATAGGCAACGGAAAAATATGGTATAATTCATTTTACTGATCCAAAGGGTTCCTAATATGTTCCCAACACAAATATGTTTTGAGTGTTACAACCAGATATGTTTCCAGATAGTTTATAGAAAGCATATTAGCTATGACATTATTTTAACATTTGCGCATGCCTGTAATCGAAGGTGTTTAGGCAATTCTTAAAGTCCAGATTCAGTATATTGATTTAAGAAAATTTCAGTTCACACTTCCAATGGGCAAAATTCTCTCAGAGATACTAAAAACAATCAGTGAATAATCAAGAATATTGGTGCATATTAAAAGCATCATTTATTTAATTATAGAAGTTTCCAGACTTGGCATACTGATATTCACCATTATAATGAATTAGTTTATTAGCTCTCTATATTGATTTATTAATTAGCTGTTGATTATTAAATGATATTTATTTTAAGTAACATTAATACTTTGCATGATGAGAAATATAAAGGAAATTCAAATTATGCCTATGTTTTGTCGTGCACAACAAATTTAAAATGAGAGTGCGTGTGTTAAAGAATATGAATAAAGGCTAAGAGTATACTGGATAAGGCACTTGCCATGCATGCAGTCAACCAAAGTACCATCCCTGGCAACAAAAACTGATTCCTGAGCACTGTCAGAAGTGACCCTTGAGCATAAAAACAGTAGCAGGCTTGAGCACCACCAGGTGTGATCTCAAAACCAGACACCTAGAAACAGATTTCTTTAAAGCATGAATTATCTAGTTCATCTATATTTGAGATGCATTTTGCTGCATCTCTCAATTTCATGAGTACCATTAGTTCAGGAACAAAAATTGAATGAACACCCATGTACAAAGTCTGATGCTAAGGAGCACTGACTAGATAAAGAAGTTGTGGTATTTGTACACAATATAAGTACAAAAAAAGATGAAGTGGTACCTTGCTTCAACATGGGTAGAATTGTAGGCTCTCATGTTAATGAAGTAATTCAGAAGAGGACACAGTTAATGATCTCATTCATGTTTATATGTTCAGTGTGTGTATTAAGTTTCATCAGTAAATGCTCGAGATGAGAGCCTTCTACCGAGAGTGTACCAGCTACATGGAAGAGCCTGGCAAGCTACCCATGTCATATTTGATATGCCGAAACCCAGTAACTATTATGGACCTCATTCCCATGACCTGAAGGAATGTTTTGAGGCTCTTCCTGTCCCTGAAGCAAGCAGATGCCCTTGGGCTACACTTGTTCACCACAGGACATATATAGATATTATTGGTGCCTGCTCCAGCAAATCTATGAACAACGGTAAGACAAGTGATACAAGTGTGTATAAATATGTGTGTATAAAATATGCATATGAACACACACAAATATAGAGTAGAAAGTATTCAATGAAAAACTTTTAGACTGCCAGGGATTAAAAAATAGGAAGTATTATAGTGAAATTGAAGTTCCAGAAGAGTTATCATCTTTCATAGTAAGAAAAGTGTAATTTAGAATTTCTAAAACATAAATACATAACACGTTTTTTTTGGGGAGGCAACGGTCACACACAGAGCTGCTCAAGGATTACCCCTGCCTCTGAACTCAGGAATTACTCCTGGGAGTGCTCAGGGATCAATATGGGATGCCAGGGATAGAATCTGGGTCTGCTCTATGTGAGGTAAATGCTCTCCTCACTTTGAAGTTGCTCTGGCCACAATCATGTATAAATCTTAAAGTAAATCTTATGGGGCTGGAGCAATAGCACAGTGGGCAGGGTGTTTGCCTTGCATGCGGCCAACTTGGGTTCAATCCCTGACATCCCATATGGTCCCCTGAGCACCATCAGGAGAATTCCTGAATGCAGAGCCCGGAGTAATCCCTGAACATTTTCGGTGTGACAATAAAAAAAACGTAAAAAATAAAGTAAATGTTATGTTTATAAAGTAATATGCAAAGAAACTTTTATATATTTCAATTCTATTATAATAACAGTGTTTAGTACCTGTAAACATAGAAAACAATAGAACATTAGGGAGAGCAGCCTATTATAATATAGTTGAGTATCACTTAACGAAGGGCATCTTAGTTTTAATCTATACTATCACAAAAATCTTGGCTTTTCCTTAGTATTTGTCAGAGAAATGTGATTTATCTTTATCTTCTCCTTATGTCATTCTTATAAAGTATCTGATTAGAATTAAATTTATTAAGGATACCTTTTAAATAATATACTTTCCCATCTGATTTTACAGGTGTACATTTTTGCAATAAAGGAGAAATGATGAGAAGTGATAGACAATATAGACAAACTAATGATCAGATATCTATCAAAGGAATAAACACAGAACATCTGTTTATAAAAAGCAGAACATATGGAGATATTACTGGTGCCCGCTCTAGCAAATAGATGATGAATGGGAAGATAGTGATAGTGATAGATAGTGATTTTGCCTCTATCCTACCTAGACTCCTAGCTATTATCAGTAATATTTAATGCATTAGAGGAAAACTCTATATATACTAAGAAGGTACTTTCTTAATAATTCTAGTATTATCTCAGATGCCATAAATACAATTTCTCTTTCTTCTGTCATCCATTCCTTCCCAAGTTCCCTCTCTCCCTCTCTGTTTCCTGTCAACCGCAAACAATAACTGTTTTGCAGTGACCTGTTACAATGGACACAACCACACTATATCCTGCATCCAAGAACCTGAATATCTCCACTGCTGTCCTTTATACTTCCATCACACTTTTAGAAGTTACTTTCAATATTTCAATTCGCATATATTTTAAAGAGCTTTGTACATATTCTTCTCATACTTTCATTGGATCCATTATTACTGATCTCTTAATGTGTATACAGCACACTGCACAATTACAAAATTGGCGGTGCAAACGAAAGTATGCAAACAGGTCAGAGTTAAAAGGATGATTGTTTTATGATATTTTAATATTTTTGTCAACATGATAAATGTTTTTACTCTTGGCTCTAACTTCACAGTTCTATAAAAATAATTCTAATATCTGTTTAATACATTGTAGGTTAAACATTAGGGATGATGAGACACAAAGTGATATTTAATGCTTTTCCAGAGAACTTTGAATACTTTTTCTCTCATTCTCAGTTTATGATTACACTCATATGTGAGAATTTTATTCTTCTCTGCTGTGGATTGACATTTTTCTAATTTTAATCAAATTCTAATATTTTATTATGGTTCTCCAAAATAAGGATGTAAATATCTGTAAGTGTATTTAATGTGTAAGGTTTGTCGGCATCGCCTTCTCCAAACTAATTTCAATATTTCATCACAATGTAGCTTTTAGTTATCTATCTATCTATCTATCTATCTATCTATCTATCTATCTATCTATCTATCTATCTATCTATCTATCTATCTATCTATCTATCTATCTATCTATCTATCTATCATCTATCTATCTATCTATCTATCTATCTATCTATCTATCTATCTATCTATCTATCTATCTATCTATCTATCTATCTATCTATCTATCTATCTATCTATCTATCTATCTATCTATCTATCTATCTATCTATCTATCCATCTATCCATCTATCCATCCATCCATCTTCCCCATCCCCCATCCCCCCCCCCACCACCACCCATCCATCCCCACCCCTCCACCACCATCCATCCACCATCCCCCCATCCATCCATCCATCCATCTATCTTTGTATCTATCTATTTTGGGGTCAAACCCTGCAATGCTCAGAGGTTACTCTTGGCTCTTCACTCAGGAATTACTTCTGGCGGTGATGGGGGGACCATATGGGATGCCTGGAATTGAACCCGGTCAGCCACATGCAAGGCAAACCCCTTACCTACTGTGCTGTTGCTCGGCCCCCTTGTAGTTTTCAGTTTTTGACATAATTTTGTCTGACTTCATATTTAGAAAATCTTCAGTGACCGAATTAACTGAGTTCCTATTTCGTATATTCCACTATAATTTATTTTGTTTTTTATCTGAATTTTATTTCCAGCATGAACATTTTTATTATCTTCCCTGAAATTTTATTTTCATTGGTTGTCATCTTCTTTGATCACTTGATCACTTGAATCCCGTTATTCATCGATTTGCTCAAGTGGGCACCAGTAACATTTCCATTGGACCCTATCACGTGCCAATGTAGCCCAGTGGCATCTGGTTGATTCAGGAATATGAAGAGCCTCAAACCGTTCCTTCAGGGTCTTGACAAGGAAGTCTGACCATTTTGTAGGTGGGCGGCCATGTGATCTTTTGACATCCCGTGGGATCCAGTCGGTAATGGCTTTAGTCCAGCAGTTGTCTCCAAATCGCATTACATGTCCAGCCCATCTGATTTTTTGATGCCTTTGCAAACGAGACAGTGTCCCTGATTCTGGAATAGTGATGGAGGTCAGAACTCCTAATTCCTTCTCTCACTTGAGTGAGGTGTGATATTTCAAACATAGCTCTTTTGATTCCTCTCTGGGAAACCGAATAGCATTCTCATCTTGCTTTCATTGGGCCCAGGTCTCTGAGACGTATGTTAATCCAGGGAGAATGGTGGAGTCAAAGAGATGTGCCCAGAGCCAGAGGTTCTTTGTCCTTCTAGCTATTTCTTTGATGACTTTGAAGGCATTCCATGCTGCTCTCTTCCTCCTGCGCAGCTCAGGTTTTAGGTCGTTCATCATGTTGACTTCTCGACCTAGGTACACATCACTTCTGCATTCAGAGATGTTTGTTCCATTGAGAGTGAATGGGGCTTTTGGAACTTCTTTAATTATACATTTTTGCTATATGTTTTCTGAGTACATCCTAAGACATAATATGTGAAATATAGCTGTCCACTTGCATTTAGTGTGCAGTGTTAATAGATTAACAAAATTTAATCAATAAAGATTGAATGAAATGAAAAGGATTTTCATGATTGTGTACACATGCTAGTGCATAATTATTTATGTAATTTGTTAGAAGCCGTGTCCCTACAGTGCAATAATGTACTGTAATAATGTAATATCAAATTTGTGTGCTTTGTGAAGTTATGAAACTGTGATAAATAAAATGCACACACTTTTGAATTGGTAATATGAGGATTACCTGTATTTTTTAAGAATGTTGATTATTACTTTATGAACATGTAAAATTATTCATTTTTTAACAGCAATGTTAATTATAGTCCCTCATATGTTTACTATTTTAACAGATTTTTCTGTATTTTGGATTGCAAATACATTTCACTAAATGATTTTGGTTTCATTGTACTAATTGGATAAGAGGAGATAATTGCTAATTGTATACCAACAAAGAAAATCATGCTTCACACATGTCAGGAGCATTGTCAAAAGTCTATAGTTTTTTTTTTTTTTTTTTGGGTCACACCCGGCAATGCTCAGGGGTTTATCCTGGCTCTGCACTCAGGAATTACTCCTGGTGGTGCTGGGGGACCATATGGGATGTCGGGGATCGAACCCTGGCCGGCACCAGCTATCCGCGTGCAAGGCAAAGGCCCTACCCACTGGACTATTTCTCCAGCCCCAAGAGTCTATAGTTTTATAGGTCCATAAATAATTATACATCAGAATACTAGAGCATTGATTCAATCTAATATAATAAGAGACTGAGTTACCAGTCAAATAATTTATTTTGAACTGACAGTTACAAATTGAAATTAAATTTTATGAATTCAATTAAAATTATTACTGTGACTTTGTAATGATTATTTTGGTTTGTTTGAGGGGTATATCTGACAATGCTCAGGACTTATCCCGAGCTTTCTGCTCCCCAGATTATTCCTAGTCATGCTCGGGGTGATGTGGAGTGACCAGATGAAGTGCTGGGCTCAATGGCATTGGCCAATCACAAGAGGAGCACTCTCTGCCCTGCTTGCTATTCTACTGCTCAGATCCCTGTAATCCTTGCTCAGATAAGAATCTTACCCATGTTTTTATGCACATCTTGATTGACCTGGACCAGAAGCTACAAATGCAGAATGTGTCTTTGCTTTTTCTTGGAGGGGACAATGCCGGGGGAGTGGACAATTTGGTGGGGGCATGATGCAGCAGCTTTTTCCCCACTGTCATTTTGTCATTTAATTCAGTTTATTTTCATTACCGACGGGCAGAGCGCAGGCCTCCCTGTGACCAGCCCCGAGGACCGGGAGGAGGGGGTCAGGCCGGCCCACCACCCAGCAGAGCCGCACAAGCCAGACGACCCCCCCACCCTGAGGGGCCTCCTTTCCACATCCGGACTCTCTCCGTCAGAACCCACCCAGCAGACCAGCCACAGCGCCCAGCGCGACCAGCGCCACCGCCAATAAGCTGGACGGAGCCTACAGAGAGCACCGCCGCAGAGCCCAACACCCTTGTATGAATATCCAAAACCAGTAACAAAGAGACCTCATTCGGAAGATGAGGCTCTAGTTCCTGGAGCAAGAACCTGGGCTCACGCAGAGACAGGGCAATGGAGATGACGGGCCGCCGAGAATCAGAGAAGGGAAGACATAACACTTTTTCATTTTTTTTTTTCTTTTTGCTTTCTTATTTCACACATAGAGAATTTAGATTGCATTTTAATTAATTTTGAATTCTTTATTTTATGAACCATGATTTATAATATTGATAATGCAGGGTTTAATGTATAAAACATTGCATTAAACCATTGCAATGGTTTGCAGCATGCAAAGGGCTGGAGAGATGGAATAATAAGTAAGGTGCTTGCCTTGCATGCTCCCCGACCTGGGTTCTATTCCTAAGATCCCATGTGATCTTCTGAGTATCCTAAGGAGTATTTCCTGAGTGCAGACCATTGGTTAGTGTATGTCACAAATGAAACAAAACAAAGGTTCTATACTTTTGAAATGTGTACATATTATTGTCACTTTGGTGAGAGAACTTGAGAGGCAGTATGCTCAAATCCAAAATGGATATTTTTCAAAGCAATCCAGTCTACTATGGCTAACAGACATGTGGCCGGGGATTATGTGATTTCGTTTTTTTCATTGTAGGTACAGACACATATTGCATTATATGATTCAATTAATTTCCTGTCAACTAAATAGAGAAAATAAAATATTCTAAATTACCATTTTAAAATGAAAGTTAATAAAGTAATAAGTATTAAGAACTAGGTATCTTTCTGGCATTTTGTTAAGCACTATTTATTATTATTATGTTGAGCAATATGTAAGATTATTTCTATTAAATTAATTAGGGTTTTTATTTATTTTACCATTAGTAGCATTTATTTTCCAGACATATTTCTCTTTCAGTTGAATCATATTACACTTTCTTTACATCAGCCAAATAGACTTGTTTTCCTAAGAATACTCATAGGACTTTGACAAAGTGCTAAAACACAAACCAATTTCATCACCAAAGCCTTCACATTTTATTGGAAATATATACATACACAATATATTTTTATTGACCTCTCTAAGTGATTAACCATATAAGTTTTGTATGGTACCTTTTAATTACTATTGCTTTCAAAGTAAAACTTTCCTTTCATGAGACCAAATAAGCCTCTTTTCTAAATATAAATTTGCTAAGCATTTTGTTATGTATAGTAAACATCATTTGTATTTATTCTCAATATTTATTAATTACACTTTTATATTTATTTTCAAAAAATATTTTAGTGTGAAATCATTTTTAACTGTTATATCCTAACTACATTCTGTGGTAACAGATAGATTTAATTTCCTGTGTTTTTGAATACCTTAAGAAAAATATTAGTTATACTGTGAGTCTGTATTTCTTCAACATAATAATGTTATTTTCTTCACTGTATATCATTTTAAGAGAAATGTTTCTGCAATTGGATTGTTGTTGCTCCTTGAAATAGACTTCCAATTTTGTAGCAACCATTTTTTATTATTCTTTCCTTTTCCCTAGAGTCTAGGATTATGTATTTTATTGTATGTCAGAGTAGCATGTCTTTTATAATTTATCATATTTGTTCTGAAAAAAAAGTTTTTTTCAGAAATTTCGTTGTAATTTTTGGTAAGTTTCTTTTTCCATCTTGATGTTATTGCTTTCTTTATAGAAATGTTCTCATACTACTCTATGTGACAAAGATTTTCAATTTATTTTTAGTGCTAGTTGATAAATATGTTCTCAAACTTTCTTAAGGTATGGCCGCACTTTAATTGAATTTGGATACATTGTGGCAGTAATAAGTTCAAAGTACTATAATCAGTTTGTTAAGCATGACCTTTTCTGCCTAAATTTATGCCTGGTATCATTAATGAAATCAGGTCTTACCGGGTGTTCATTTGCCATGCTCCCTAAATACATTTCCATGACACTAATTCTACAGCCGACGTTAAACTTTCTCACTTCTAGTCATCTTCAGTTGTTCTTTTAATGGTAGATTGTGTGATTTAAGTATCCGTTCAGTGAAATAATAACATATATTAATAATAAAATAGATTATTTATTCCATTTGATTTAGTCTCTAAAATAACTCGATAAACCAGAAAAATTTTATCTTAACTTTATTCTTTAATACTAAATTATTATAATAGTATGTTGAAACAATTATTGGAAATATGGTCTATTTCAGTTTTTCAAAGACTATTATGATTATCAGTTTCAATTATTTTGACTTAAGAAATGAGTGTTTGTTTAGTAAAATTTTCTGAGGAGGAGTTCTGATAAATCTCAGGACAACATTGATCATAAATTAGGATAGAAATTGATGGCAAGATTGTCTTTTTACAGTTTTCAACATTGCAATGTTGTTCTAGTTTGCTTTTTTTTCAAACTTACAATAAAATTTTGATACTGCTATACTATATAATATAAAATGATCAGAAATTGGAAATTTCATGAAACTATACTTATTACTAGAGGAATTAAGCACAGATGTTTATAACCCTTCAAAAGTCAAGGCACGAAACAATATTTAGTGGATGCCACCACTGAATGACAAAACCAAAAGAATAAGGCATTCAGCTCTAAGCCAGTGGTGCCCTGATTTCAATAGCTTTGGGACCCTTCTGAGATAAAAGCAGACACAGACATTCTGGAAGTAACTGGGTTAAACAGAGCTTACTACCTTTGCTTTTATAAAGCAGAATGTAACCTTGCCCATGAACATATATGTTGTGATAGAAAATATATTTTTGATATCTCAAACCTAAAACTTGTTTTGCAAATATGGATTTTTAATATACTTGGCTTCCCAGCCTTCATATAAAGCCTTCTCTTTCCTCCTTGTTTAGTTTCTGGGACTTGTGATGATCACAGTAACTCTTCACTGTTCGCACCTCCTTAGAGGTCAATAGCAAATGTTTCCTGGGGGGCACACTTACTTTGGGTACCTTTTGGCCACCTGATCAGTTTTACTATAACTGACATGCTTCGCTAGTATCTACTTTGGTAGTTACTAAGATTCAGTTGAACTTGATCAGTGCCCTTGATTCAAAATTATATTAATGTCTCCAATAGAATAGCTCAAGTAAACGAAAATAACATATTGGTACGAACACAATGTGGTTGCAATGCCTCATGCTTTGTAGAGTGGGTAGGGCTCTTGCTTTGTAATACAACTCAGGTTCAATCCCCAGCATCCCAGATAGTTTCCCAAGCCCCCAGAAATGATCTCTTAGCAAATAATAAAATATTATTATGTTGATGATCTATGCTAATCTTAAATTATGTAAATACAAAATAAACAATGTGTATTAATTACAAATCTGTGCATGATTAAATGTATCCCAATATGTTGATATAATAGTGAAAAATGTCTACTGATTGAAACTGAGGAATATGTAAAATATTCCTCTAACAATAATTAAGTAAAACTAAGAATGATCTTATATCCTTGTGATTTTACTTTTCTGATTATGATCACTTGCATACTGCTTTTTAAAATTGTATTCACCAGCAGTGCACACTAAAATTTTTATGTGGACACATTTATGTTCTCAGAAGAATCAAGGGTATACCTATGTAATTACTAATTGTCATTATGACTGGAGCCAAACTGTCCTCGCATTAATGCTATTTTCAGTGTTTACTAACTTTCTGACTCTGGGAAAGTCATTACACTTCTCCAGTGCCTATATTCCAAATTGAATAATTATGAAACAGTACACAATTGGTCTTTTGAGAGCCAAATAGGTTAATGTGTAATAACTAGTGGGATTTGTCACTTTTTTAAATAGAGAGCAAAATATTTTAAGAGAATAAAAAAGAGCAAAAAAAAAGAGCTAAATATTCTTGTCATTTAAAAATACAATTCTGATTTAGAAGAGTACAGTACGACATGACTATTGTATCGGCAAGAGAAAAGTTATTTATGAATCGCTAATACTAAGAGATATGGTATATTTTAGTGTAATCAATTTCGAAAGGAGACAGACTGATGTCTTATTTTTCAGTTAATCAAAAGAATAAAATGGACAGAAAACAAAAGGGTTTATAATCTTGCATGATGATTGCGTAAGACAATAAGTAAAAAATATTTAAAAATACTTGTTTTGAGTAACTCAAAACAAGTATTTCCGGGATAAAAAACAAATAGTATGAGACAAATATCCAAGGCCAGGCAATAGACCAGGAATACTTGTCAATGGTGGACTCTAACATGAGTGAGTGGTGCTCAGAGGTTGGGCTGTGTGCTAACAATTGTTGGAAACGATAATGCCAGACTAGAACTGAGCATTGAACATAGGCAAAGCAATATACATGATAACTCCGAAATGTATATATTGCAAGCCACAATGTGTAGGAGAAGGGAGAGGGAAGCGAGCGAGCAAAAGAGAGAGAGAGAGAGTAGAAAAGAAGAAGAAAAATGCCTACCATAGAGGAAGCTGGGGGAGAGGGGAGGGAATTTGGGGATATTATAAGGGTGGTGGGGGTTGGGTGCTGGAACACTGTGTGACTGAGACCCAATCATGAAGAGCTTTGGAAATGTCTATCTCACGGTGGTATAATAAAATAATGCATAATAAATAAAGAAAGAAATAGATATATAAATATATAGGTAAACAAACAAACAAACAAACAAATAAATAAATAAATAAATAAATAAATGCTTGTTTTATGGCTTTTTACTTGTGAACTTTGACAGCTATTCTCTGAAATTGTAGCTTCGACTGAAGTTGCTGGTGTTTACCAAACATTTCCCATCCTCACTTTCTTGGGTTGGTGTGACTACTTTGTGTGCCTTTGTCCAGAATTACACCTAGCATGTGAAAGGCCCAATGACATGTGCAGTGTGGCAGGTATCACCAGTTTTGCACAGCACTGGTGTTGTGGAAGGACCCCATCAACAGAGTCCTGTTAGTCTCCGCGTAGCCGTGATGGGGGCGCCCCCTGCTGACCCTCACTGGGGAATAAGCATGAGCACAACTGCTAAAATAAGACAGTCTGGGGTAAAAGGTAACTTAAATATAGAATAAACTACCCGAATTATCACACTGTTTACGTCTTTCATTATTTCCATATTTTTAATTTTGAAATTGTAAACAGTGAATGTATAACCTCAAATCTAATCATGAAATAAGTTGATGTTAATAGAAAACCTGTTCACTGTAATTTAAATATGAAGGATGTGATAATGTGAAAATTTAATATAATCTAGTTTGAATGTTTAATTTCTCACAATATGTCCTTCTTCATTGGTGGTTTAGAACTGTGTGGGTTTAGTTTAGTATGGAGGCTTTACTATGGCAGTATATTTAAGGAGTTGGAATTTGATAACTGAAAAATAATTTTGTCAATTATGCAATAAATTTTGGATGTGAACCAAAATAATTAAAATTAAATCCAGGAAAATGTGTCAAGTGTCAAGTATGTAAAGCTCTGAAATAATTTTTGAAAGGAAAAATAGGATGAAAATACTTAAGATAGCTTTGTGTGATTTTCTAATGATGCTGTGTTATAGAAATTACAAATAATTTTCTTGTACTTCAGAGATTTGAGATTTAATGGTCAAGGGGAGAAAGAGAAAAAGAGAGAGGAGGAAGGAAAGTTAGTGTATGTGTGTATGTTTGTGTGTGTGTTTGACAGAGAGAGCGAGAGAGAGAGAAATAAAGTACCATTCACTTTATCTTATTTCCCTGAGAGATATTTATTAAGCAAAAATAAAGATTATATATGGTGAAGGCTTGTATCTAATATACTGTTCTGTTGCTGTTGCCATTCTATATAAAATTTATCATAAGCATCTTTAGTTCCATCATGTAATGCATGCATTCTTGTCTAGTCTTTCTATCAAAGGACTCATTCTTGTGAATCAACAAGGCATAGACCCAGACTAAAGGGAGCTTTCATCGTTTTTAAGAAAGTAACGCTAGCTTACAATCTCCTAGGAAACTCAAAATTTCAGCAGCTGTAGAAAGTCCAAGTCTTACAAAACAGCTTTTATTGGGGGTAAATCTACCACCAGGCATTCCCTGCATTCGCATTTTACTTGTGATTTTTGCCTAAGAAATGCTTATACAGTATTTGTAGTTAGACATTTGTTGTAAGAGGGAAAACGAAGGAAAATTTAGAATTGGACGATTTCCATTCCTTGATCTGTGTGGAACTGCAATTAAACTCAGGAAACAAAAGGCTGATTATTTGAAGGGGATAGTCATCACACACATAAAAAATACTAATCCTGTAGGCACAAACAGAAAAATTAAAGAAGCAGTTCAATGAAAAGTAATTGAAATTCATGTGAATCCCATAGGAATATATATTTCAAAATATGCATACAAAATATACAGAATAGTCTGTTGTTCTCTATGAAATTAAGATCATGAGCAAAATTAAGATTGTTAGCAAAGCCATGTTCATATTGCTTAACAATAGGGAAAATGCTATAATTTTCTACTTTGTAAATGTTTATAATTCTCCTTATGTTCTCTTTGGCATATTAAGTTTAGTACCTGGAATATTGCTTTTCAAAATATGTATGTGTTTTACAACTTTTTGCTCATGTGAAAAATGATTGTATGCGTTCTGCTTTGGTGGAAAAATTGTTTTGCAATTAGGCGAACACTGTCTTAAGTTGATCATTTTATTTTTTGTCTCTTATAAACTCTTCCACTGCCAGTGGATTTTGATAACAGACAAACAGCTAAGTTTTCTGAGAATGAACAATGAAATCATAGAACTAGTTTCCTAATCAAAATAAAATAGCAAGTCAGGGAATGAACATAATTGCACAAAATCTAACAAATTGATACAGTCTTGCCACAGTTGAGCAGGACAGGGAAGAGGGTGGTGTTTGTGACTTCCAACGGGTTTATGTAAAAAGTTATTTCTTATGATATCATTTAGGAGATATTTTCAGAAAGTTAAGCTACTTTGTTAGGCAATTATAGTAAGTTTTCAGTAAAGGTTGCCATCTTTTTTTTTTTTCCTTTTTGGGTCACACCCGGCAATGCTCAGGGGCTACTCCTGGCTCTGCACACAGGAATTACTCCTGGCGGTGCTCGGGGGGACCATATGGGATGCCGGGGATCTAACCCAGGCCGGCATTAGCCAGCCGTGTGCAAGGCAAATGCCCTACCCGCTGGGCTATTGCTCCGCCCAAGGTTGCCATCTTTGTCCTACTTCTTCCTGTTGAAACTCTTCCTCAAACAATAGTCATTTTCTGATAGATATAATATGTCTCCATGTATAGATCTACCTCTAGATATATCAATAGATATCGTATATACACATATACCATAAACTTATATATGGGCATATATTTCTGTCAGAGATGGGATAACTAAAACAGAAAATTAATATGAGAGTATTTTTTCATCCATAATATATAAATATTTTATGTCATTCATTTTTTCTTATGAGGTGAGAATAGTAGGTTTAAATGGCATGACATGACATAATTTGAAGGGGTAGGTATTTTTGTCTTGTTTTTATTTTTTTATTTATTTGATTTTTATTTTTAGGCCACACATGTGGTGCTAGGCATGAAGGAAAGAACCTTACCCAGTGTACTATCACTCTGCCACCAAGAGCGTTTTCTTAGTAAGGCGGTTTATTTAAATTTAGAATTCAAATGAAACAGTAGAGTAAACTATGATATGATTTAGGGAAAATTATTCCTGAGAAAAATAGTAGCTCACGGGAAGCCTCTGAGGCAGCCATGAGCTTAGACTGTGTTAAGAATAGACTGGAGTGCGTAGTTGGAAATTTTGGTACCAAGCCGCAGAGAGATCTTCTTGATCCCGTTCATGTCATCTGTTTCTGCATGAACTGGAAACAGTTTATAAAAATAATGGACGACAATTAATAACATAATTTATTAAGAATAAATAAATAAAGAGCATTTATTAATTTATAAACATAAAATTAATAATAGCAGCACTGTTATGTTATTGTTCACATTAAGTTTTATAAAGCTGTCTGATTTTCTTCTGGGTTGATGTTTTTGTTGCTAACATTAGAATTATTAATTTTTTTCTGTTGGATTCTTTGCTGGGGAAAGCCACGTTGTGAGCAATCCAATGGATAAATAACTAGACTGGTGCCGAGGCGCTGTGAGCAGGCACAGGGCGCTCCCCAGCCGCAGCTAACAACTGACGGCAGCTTTACTAAAAATCCTGAAAAGACCTGCTTGGCTAAGAATTTACCACTTTCCTTCTCTTACAATCTGACTTCAGAGTAGTTTCCTCAAGAGGCTAGAAACAAGGGGAAAGAGGCAGGAAGCATGCTCGTAGGGATGTCCAAAACAATTCTAGCCTGATTTCTTAATTCTCAATTAACGAATGAAACAACTATTTCTTGTTTTATGAAACGCCCACATTAGGCGATACTTTTATTATTATCGATATTATTATTATTATTTTGGCCCACCGGCTCGAGCAAATCGATGAACAATGGGATGTTGAGTGATGCCAAGTGAATATTTTGGCTTGGGAATCACTCCTGATGGCGCTCAGGACATGTTCCTAGATTGACTATCAGATTATTTCCCGTGACCTCGGAGGACCATATTAGGTGTTGGTCATTGAGTCGTGTCTTCCACCTACAAGGCGAGCATTTTATCCACTGGACTATGTCTTCAGTCCTTGGGATACATTTTATATTGAATATATAATGCGCTTGAGGACAGAGGTTAAAATTTAAGTGATGTGGGGCACAGTGGGTAGGGCATTTGCCTTGCATGCTGGTGACCCAATTTCGATCCCTGGCATCCAATATGGTCCCCGAGCACCGCCAGACTTAAATCCTGAGTGCAAACCCAGGAATAACGCCTAGGCATTGCTGGATGTGGTGACCTAAAAAGCAAAAAAAAAAAAAAAGTAAGTGATTTGATGTATGACTTCACAGAAATTGGAAGAGTTTGCATTGTATTATTAAGCAAAGTTAAGTAAAATGAAATTTTGAGATAACATGTCATACAAATATGTAACAAATAGAAAATAATATGTCTAATACAAGTTTGTTACAAATAGAAGACATTTGGAATGTCTTTTGAGACATTATTGGGATTACAATAATTCCAATGTAGTTGGAATTATGTAGGACATAACTTTATTTATTTCTTTTATTACATGCATTTAAGTTTCCTCTATGAAACTCCATATCATAAAAACTGATTCTATTTCAACCATCTGGTTAGATTTTGCTCTTATATATCCATTCTGTGAAGAACATCTTGGTTGAGTCCAAGTTTTGATAATTTTAGATAATTATAAATAATGCTGACATAAACATCTGCTGCAGGGTTTTGTATAGACATGTACTTTCAACTACTTTGGATAGATATCAAGTTTAATTAAGAATAATTAGTTCTTTTAAGAAACTGCCAAAATGTCTAAGTAACAACAATTTTGCTTTGCCTCTAGCGGTGAATTATAATTTTCATTGCTAGTTCTTCACAACACTTAGTATTGTCACATTTTGCATTTTGACATTACCTATATATACTCATTAATTTGCATATGTCTGATAAAGTATGATCTTAGACATATTGCATACATTTTCTTGGCACTTGCCTATCTTTGATGTACATCTGTGTCAGTTACTTGGCTGGATCTTGTTTAGGTTTTTACTGCTGAGCTTTAAAGTTCTCAAGAGTTCTAAAGTTTGTATTAGTTCTTTACCTGCTGTGTCATCTGCAAATGTTTTCTCTCACTGTGGCTTTTTTCATTCTCATTCTCTGAAAGTGTCCTTGACAAAATAGACTTGTTTTCATGAAGTCTGACTTATTGCTAATCTCTTTATAGTGCATGCCTTTTTGTTCAGCATATCAATGCATTATAACTATATGAAACTTTACAAAAAAGTGAAAAAAAGAAAATGTAGCTGAAGAAAATATTTTAAAAAATCCTTTGTTTTTTCTTTTTTGGGTCACACCTGGTGATGCTCAGGTGTTACTCCTGGCTCTGCACTCTGGAATTACTTTTGGTGGTGCTCGGGGACCATGGGATGCGGGGATTGAAATTGGGTTATCCACAAGCAAGGCAAACGCCCTAACCGCTGAGTGATCGCTCTCACCCTAATATTTTTCATCTTGTGAGTTTTTGTCTGTTTTGTGGCCGCAGCTGGCAGTACTCCCGACTCTGCACTGAAGGGTCACTGGAAGAGTACCTGGTGGACCCTTCCAGTGCCTGGGACAAGCCCAGGTCACTTTTAGCAAGGCAAGCACCAGGCATGCTGTAGTATCTTTGGGGCTCAAACATCATGTAAGTTTTTACTGCAACAAATAACCAGAAAACAACTGCTGTATTAGTAATTTTCCCCATTTGCAGATTTCTCTGCAGTGATACTTTTGGAGTCAGAGTATCAGTTCACGTTAAAAGTTTCTGCTATATAAAATTTTCTCCATTTGTTAGTTGAAATTAAAGTACTATAAGATAATAAGAAAAAATTAAAACAGGAATAATCTTTGGGGAGAGGGAAAAAACTGACAAAAAGTGAATAAAATACATGTTCATTGTAGATTTATTAATAATATCAAATTTCGTACTTTAAAGCAATTTATGGAACATTCACAATGTTTCAAATTAGCTGCTAACATGAAATGTTTGCTCTGATTCTAGCTTTAGAAATTCAGAATTTATTAGAAACAATATTTTTTTTTTTTGTGTGTTTTTTTGAAGTTAAATATGTCATTTATTTATTTTTTTTATTTTCTGAGATTTTTGGCTCATTTATTTATTTTTTAATTAATATTTTATTATACCACCGTGAGATATACAAGTATAACTGTTCATGTTTGGAGGTTTCGGTCACATATTGTTCCAGCACTCCGCCCTCCACCAGTATTTTTTTTTTAATTTTTTTTTTTTACAGTTATAAAGATATACAATTAAAAAGTTCATATTTGGGTTTTGGTCATACAGTGTTCCAGCACCCATCCCTCCACCAGTGCCCATCTCCCACCACCAATGTCCCCGGTTCCCTTCCCCCCCCCAGCCCTCCTCCATGGCAGGTTCTTTATTTCTTTCCCCTTTCTCTCTCTTTCTCTTTTCCTCTCCAGACTATGGATTACAGAACATACATTAAAGGGTTGTCATGTGTATCTTTTGCCTCTATTTAATGCTCAGTTCTAGGTTGGCATTAGTACCCTCGGCAATTGTTAGCACACTGTTCCATTTTCTGTCTTACCTAGCCTCTGACTCCCACACAATTGTGATAATTTCCACCTTTAACAAGACCTCCTGATATATGTTTCACTTGACCTTGGATATTGGTATCATAATATGTACATATATATTTATGTTATGCAAATAAATGCAGTCATTCTGTATCTGTCTATCTCCTTCTGGCTAATTTCACTCAATGTAATCTTCTCCATGTCCATCCATTTATTGGCAAATTTTATAACTTCATTTTTCCTAGTAGCTGCATAGTATTCCATTGTGTAGATGTACCAAAGCTTCTTTATCCAGTCATCGATCTTCGGGCACTCTGGTTGCTTCCAGATTCTGGCTACTGTGAATAATGAACATAAAAGTAGGGATGGTGTTTCCGCTGCATATTTTTGATTTCCCAGAGTAGATTCCCAGGAGTGGTATGGCTGGGTCAAATGGGAGCTCCATTTCTAGTCTTTGGAGGAATGTCCATATTGTTTTCCAGAAAGGCTGTACCAGCCGGCATTCCCACCAACAATGGATGAGTGTCCTCTTTTCCCCACATCCACACCAGCACTTGTTGTTCTTGCTCTTTTGAATATGTGCCAGTCTCTGTGGTGTAAAGTGGTATCTCATTGTTGTTTTGATTTGCATCTCTCTAATGATTAGTGATGATGAGCATTTTTTCATATGTTTTTTGGCCATTCGAATTTCTTCCTTGCTGAAGTTTCTGTTCATTTCTTCTCCCCATTTTTTGATGGGGTTGTTTGTTTTCTTCTTGTAAAGTTCTACCAGTGCCTGATATATCCTGGATATTAACCCCTTATCAGATGGGTATTGGGTGAATATTCTTTCCCATTCTGTGGACTGCTTTTGTATCTTAGTCACTGTTTCTTTTGAGGTGCAGAAGCTTTTTAGTTTCATGTAGTCCCATATGTTTATCTTTTCTTCTAGTTGCTTTGTTAGTGATGTTTCACCTTTGAAGATGCCTTCAGCTTCAATGTCGTGGAGGGTTTTTCCTATATTTTCTTCAATGTACTTTATGGATTCAAGTCTGATATTTAGATCTTTAATCCATTTTGATCTGATTTTTGTGCATGGTGTTAGACACAGGTCCAAATTCATTTTTTTACATGTCGCTGCCCAGTTTTCCCAACACCACTTGTTGAAGAGGATTTCCTTACTCCATTTTAGACTATTTGCACTTTATCAAAGATTAAATCATCATGTGTTTGAGTTTGGGTGTCAGGATACTCAATTCTATTCCATAGGTCCACAGGTCTGTTTTTATTCCAATACCATGCTGTTTTAATTACTACTGCCTTGTAGTGCAGTTTGAAGTTGGGAAAGGTGATGCCTCCCATCTTCTTTTTCCTGAGGATTGCTTTAGCTATCCTTGGGGGTTTATTATTCCATACAAATTTCCGGAGCGTTTGGTCAATTTCTTTGAAGAATGACATGGGTATCCTTATAGGGACTGCATTGAATCTGTACAGAGCTCTAGGGAGTATTACCATTAGAAACAATTTCTTAAAAATTATTCTCACATTGAATTTAGCTTATTCAAAAAGAGGTCATTATAAACAGACTATCTTATTTATTGAAATATTATTTTGTAATTTCTGTTTTTATAAACTGAAGGCAGTGAGACAAATGTTCCCTTCTTAGATTCTGATCATGCAAGGGTTTTGTGGAGATTCGCAGATATCTGTCATAGCAGATATAATTGTCATAGGGTTTCACGGAGATCTGCAGATACCTGTCATAGCAGAGTAATTGTCATAGCAGTTTGATTTTGTAATTGCTGCCCTTATTTGCGCTTTGCTTCATTTTCATTTTATTTGATTTTACTAATGTATCGATAGTTTGATGACTCATTTTTGCTGAGAAAATAATGCAGTTTAGCCTCAGAGTGGTCAAAAAGTTTCTAGCATTATAAAAGTTGTTGAACAAGAAAAGTAATGGACCAAGTTCTTCCAGATCGTATGATAAAATTACCTGCCAACAAAATTCCGATTTAGTGTTGCTAGTGAATGCGGAGAGACATGCCTTCTGCAATCAATATTTCATGTTTTTTTTCTTTTGTTGTTCTCTTAAAATTTTCTCCCACATAGAGACTCTCTGAGAGGGCATATATGTTTGGGTTTGTTTGGGGGCTACACTTTGAGGTGCTTAGGACTTAGTCCTGTCTCTGTCCTTAGGGATCACAACTGTTTGGCTCAGGGGACTACATCCTCTGCGTGTGATGAACCCACCTTTGGCAGAGTGCAAGAATTACCTTATCTCCTGTCCCATCTCCAGCCACAGTAGAATATTTTCATTAAAATTTTTAAGCACATTTGTTTCATTAATTCAAGTTAAAGTAATTTTATAACAACCTTAGCATAGCATATTTACTGAATGGAGCTGTTTAAATTAGGGTTATATTCCCAAAGGAACATATGATGATAATGGGAAATAAAGACATTGTAGATAAAACATTGAACAACCTCTAATGAAGTTTATTTACTTTGGGTTTTATCTCCTCAGTAGTGCACAGGAAATACAGTATGAAACTGACTCTATGTCAATCTGATATCATCACTAATATATGCATTCAGTAAGATAAATATTTATATATATATATCCTTTTAAACTTGTTATTTCAGTAACTTCATAACTCACCATCATACATAACCTAATATTTATTATGGTTTAACATTTTAATAGACATTTAATGTCTCCATTATCCCATGTAAAAATGACAATAACTAAATTGCACTTAGTAAGTGGAAATATATTTTGCCTAGGTACAGTATCTGGATGACTGAGCTGTTCATTTATTTAAATATCATGTTTATATTTTACTCTTTGTCTTTTGTGTATTAGCCTAGAATACAGTCTTACATTTTAAAAACTCAATTTCTAGTTGTAATCAAATAATCTATAAAGATAAATTTGACTCAAAAAATTCCTTATATTTCTATAAGCATAATTAAAATGTACTTTTGTACTGGATGTGAATATAAGCCAGGAATGATGTCAGGCCATATTTTCAAAGCATTGGATTTCTGTCAATGTTTCATTTCACTTATCAAATTCCAATAATAGCAATTTGGAGTATCTGAAAGTTGATGGAACTTTTTAAGTTCTGAATCCTGCTGAATTTTTTACAATAAAATTCAAATTGTTATAAAAATAAATATTGTAATAGAGAAGGTCAAGCTAAGAATTGATAGTGTATTATCTAGCATAGATTTAAAAAAACCTCTAAATATGATGGATGTTTGAGCTAGAGACATACAGAGGATACGATTCTCATCTTACAAGTGACTAATCCCAGATTAATGCTTTCGCTGAGTAAATTTCCCCAGGTACTTATAGTTGTAGTTACTGCGCAGAGAACCAGGAGTAAATTCCAACTACCGCTGCTTTGTGGGCACAAAACTAAATGAAATGAAACAAAGTTTGCATATTAAAGTGAATTGACTTATCAGATTGAGAGATTGGGCCACTGTGTTAAAATGCTATAGAAGATCTGTTTTTTCATTTCTAATCTGTTAGGATGACTATAAAGAGTTTGGATGAAGGATATTTCTACTTGGGCCTAAAACTCGTTATTGGCATAGTTGAAAATCTAACAACTCTTTGCTATTTTTGGAGTGCTATTTAGTATAAAAGTAATTGAAATCTAGGAATTTTTTGTCAAGCTTAGAAATCATATATATTTGTTTTCCTTTTGTAATTATTCTTACTTTCATCTGAGAAAGGTATCATACATCACTATGTTTACCTGTCTAATAATTAAATTTGAAGAAATCAAGACCTAGTTTAAATAAGTTAAAAGTTATTTTCAGAATAAGTTATAGTCTTATAAGTATATATCATATACTTATATAAAATAAGTTATAACTTATCTTCAGAATAAGTTATATTTATAAAATTGAAAATTATTTTCAGTTTTAATTTTTTGTTTCAAAATTACTTTAATACTCTTTAAATACATAATGTGATGTGTGAGAAAAATGGAAAAGGTGTAGAACATTGTACTTCATTGAAAGATGTGCTTAAATTGACTATATAGGTTCTCTCTCTTTGTGGGACTCAGTACAGTTTTTGATTTGTATAAACCTTCAACTTAATGAGTCACATACTAATTGCATTATGTTCTATTTGTATTTTGAAAAACAGCATAATTTTACTGTGATGCTGACTTTACCATCATTTGTTATATTACTATAATCTTAGTGTTACAAAAATGCAATTTTTTCTTTTCTTTTTTTGTGTTTTGTCTTATTCAGGCTCTGTTCTTAGGGGTCACTCCTCAGGGATCATAGCCCTGTGTTAGGGGACCTTGGCTGGTGCAGGAATGAACCTGGGTCAGCTATCTTCAAAGCACTCACCTTTTCTGCTCTATTTCTCTTCATCTTAAGTACACTTAGAAACTAGAGCAAATACTGATGTTTAACAATTATTTACCATTTTATAGCTATTATTAAGTTCTATTAAAGTCAGTTAATAGTTATTTTATCTTCTCATTTCTCCCTTAACATTATTCTACTTATACTCACTTTTATCCCAAATATGTACTTTGCTTTTCTTACACTTATGTGTGGCAGAGAATTATAAGTTTTGATTTTAGGCATATTTTTTAATTTATGAAGAATAGAGAGCGAAATTGAAAACTAAATGACTATTTCTTACACAGTGCTGATGTATTCATCACATTATTGTGTCCTTAACTGCTTCTAGAGCATTTGCAGTCAACAGTTTATTTCCCATTTTAAAGGAAATTGAACCATGATAGGCAGGCTGGGTATACTTTAAATATACCTCAAAGTGAATTGAAGTCTCAGTTCCTTCTGTACTTCAAGGCTATAGTCACTGCTTTCTGGCAGTTATTTTGTGATACACTGATTGCCAGATGGTATCTGTTCTGATAAATCCATTTACAAAAAAAGTGGGAATAGAAAATATTATCATTCTGTCAACATTGGGTCTTATCACCCTCAAGGAAATGGTCAAACTGAAAGAGTGACCAGCTCATAAGGAGTGGCCCAGAGCAGATTAGTATAGCAGCTCAGCCATTAAGATAGAATCAGTTGCTAGGATTCATCTTTTCACCCTGGAATCAGTAACAGGTAATAACACAAACATGTCCTAAGAAATCCTCAAGCTCATGTTTCAAGTTGACTTCATATAATTAAGAAAGAAAATAGAATGTATTCTGCTGTTTCAGACCTCGGTCTGAACATGGGTAATATGTGTTGTTTTTATGCATGTAATCCTTTTCCACACAGTTCTTTGATAAGAGTTTGCATAAATTTGGGGACTTTTAGAATCTGAGACCAGCACGGTCTCAAATGGAGTGAAATTTGTCAGGGTATCTGCAATTTAAATACACAATTACAACAGTATTGCTAAAATAGTAATTCAGTTTTTTTCCCCACTATTTTTTTCTTGACTCGATTGGTCCAAGAGCAAAGGTGGCTTAAATGACTGTTCATTAGCAGGAATTAGAGAGTAATTTAATTTTTTTCATTTTCTTTTTTTTGTCACTATCGCTCAGTTGTAGAGTGAAAGAAACCAACTAAAGTTAAAATTATCCTCCAGGAAGCAGTAAAATATGGTTACATTCTACTTGTAAACTTTTTCACACCCTGTCAATATTTAGTGTTTAAGGACAATGCTGCAAACAAAGAAAGTCATCATTTTGAAGCCACAGTTATTTGAGTTTGGAGGTTTGGAGCTGAAACTAACTTTTGAAATAATATGGAACATTTTGCATGAAAAATCAACGATAAAGTAGGGTTATTCCAACTAGTATTTAGCAGACCCTTTCTCTTCAGGAAGCTGCTATAATATATGATGCCATTACATTTATTTTACTGATTTATTTTGTTTTAGAGTCTCACCTGACTGTGCTCTGGGCTCACCAATTTCAATGCCCTTGGGATCACTCCTGACATTGCTTGGTGACAATAAACAGTAGTTGGAAATTAACTATAGCTACTCATGTTCAGAGGAAGTAAGTGAAGCTCTGTACTTCAACCCTGACTACTGCAAAACTTATTACGTTGATAGTAAATATTAAGAATCACTGCACATTGTAATATTTTCTATGGATATTTTTCAAAATTTTGCATCTAAGTTTTTATTTTTTTTTATTATCACTTGTCACGTGTCTTCCTGTTGTTCATTGACTTGCTTGAGCACGTGCCAGGAACATCTCCATTCATGGGAATGAGGTCCATTATTGTTACTATTTTTGGCATACCAAATACACCAGGGGTAGCTTGCCAGGCTCTGCTGTGCCTCTGGGTTCACTCATGATTGGGCTTCAGTCATACAGTGTTCTAGCACCCATTCCTCCACCAGTGTCCATTTCCTACCACCAGTGTCCCGAGATTCCCTCCCATCTCCCCCCAGCATACCTCTATAGCAGTCACTCTTGTTCTTGTTCCTCCTCTTCCTCCTCCTCCCTCCTCCTCCTCCTCCTCTTCTTCTTCTCCTTCTCCTTCTCCTTCTCCTTCTTCTTCTTCTTCTTCTTCTTCTTCTTCTTCTTCTTCTTCTTCTCTTCCTCCTCCTCCTCCTCTTCCAACTCCCCATCCTCCTGCTCTTCATACTCCTCCTGCTCTTCATACTCCTCCCCCCCCTCCTCCTTCTCTTTATTCTTTATCTGTTCTTTTCCTTTTGGCTAATTTCACTCAGCAGAATCTTCCCCATGTCCATCCATTGGTAGGCATATTTCATGACTGTGTTTTACCTGGCAGCTGCACAGTATTTCATTGTGTAGATGTGCCACAGTTTCTTTATCCAGTCTTCTTTTCTCGGGTACCCTGGTTCTTTTCCGTTTCTGGCTATCCTGAGTAGTGGTGCTGCAACGTGAAGTCAATGCCTTTTGCCAAGGCTGCCAAGGAGGTTCACGAGCAGCTGACTCGTGTCACTGCAGTAAAGAGTACAGCCCAGTGTGTGGCTGTATATAAGGAATACTAGAGAAATTGAAAGGGGTGAGTCCAAGGGGACTTAAGTGGAAGCAGAGGTGGGTTTCACCTCCGTTAACATAAAAGGATAAAGGACACTATGTAGGAAAAGAATTTGCTGGCCTGAAGGAAGATGAATTCAGCTGGATAAGCGTTCACTGCTCTGTGCATGGACAATGAAACCTTGAGTTTGGGGTTAGCAGTGTTCTGCCATATGCATCTAAGATTTTAAAAAGTTACATTAGAGCCACTTTTCTTCTCATCAATATTTTGGACTTAAATCCTTGCTAATTGCTGATGTTGAGTTAGAGATGTACAAAACTGTTTTTTCAGTCTCTGACTTCACTATTGGGTGACAATCTCTCATTTGTATTTGCTAAATTTCCCATGGAGATTTTTGTTAGTTTGGTGGCACACCCCATGCTACTCTTGACTTTGTGCTCAGGGATCACTCCTCCAGGTGCTCAGGAGATGCCCTGTGGTGCCAGGGATAATGCCTGGCATGGTGCTACTGTTGCTCCCACCCCAGTGATTTTTTAAAACTATTTTTGTCCTTTAACCTGCACATCTATGTTATAGTCTTACTGTATATTAATGAGTACCTATGATTCAAAATAAACCTCCCAGTTTATATTCTGTAATATGTGTTACAAGAATAAAAACAGTGATTGGAGCTTAGCGATAGAGCAGTAAAGCACTTGCCTTGCTTGTGCAAGCTCTTGGAGTGGGTTCATGACATTAAAAAATTGAAAAGACAAACATTTTCATTTCATCTTTTTCAGTATATGTAAGTCCCAACGATCCTGATTATCTGCTCAGATTTTGGTAGAAGCTTCCCTTGAGAATCATCAGTCTTATGCACCTTTAAGAATAACAACAACAAAACATACGTGGCAGCGTTTTCCAATTGTATTTTAAAAATAAACAAGAGTGAAGACTTTGCATTATGTATCAGTCTCCTATATAGTATATTTAAATGGCCCATGTGATAATAAGTTTTGCATGAAGATGATTCTAAAAATGTTTGAAAATATTATTATAACCGTGTATTAATGAATCTCTTGGGATGTCACCCTTAGAGTCCAAGGGTCAGTGTTAATACTCTGTTATAGGAACTGGTTACTAACAATCTGTTACAGGAACTGGTTACTAGAAATGCTGGAGGTACAGCTGTTCCTAATGCTGTTTCTTAAGCAAATGAGACTTGCGACTCATATCTTAGATCACCTTCACATGTCAAAAATAGTAAAAATGTGGGTTATCAAAATTTACCATATTGAACTTTGTAGAGAATAAATGATAGCTTCAATGTCTAAAAAATAAATGGCTCCTTTTTATTATTCTTTCTTTCATTTTTGGTGGTGGTGGTGAGGGGTGTGGAGATGTCTGTCCATAAGGTGAGCCTCATCTGTGAGTTCAGGGACTAGTTCGGATCTGTGCTCAGAGGTGCCCCCTGATGGTAATCAGGGAAACATTTGATGTCAGGGATTCAAACCAAGGAGAGAAAGATCCAAGGAAGAGCCACATTCAACTCTGTAGTCTTTTCAGCCCAAACTTTCTTCCTTTAAAAACAAAATATTGGGGGCCAGAGCAATAGTCCCGTTGGTAGGGCTGTTCCCTTGTACACAGCCGACCGGGTTCGATGCCCGGCATCACATATGGTCCTCTGAGCACCACCAGGAGTAATTCCCGAGTGTGGAGCAAAGATAATTCTCAAACAACTGAGAATTGCTGGACGTGGCCCTCCCAAAAAAATTCCTGTTTCATAAGTCGCTTTCATTAAAATATACATTTTTATGACTTTTGTAGAAAAACTGTAAAAAAAAAGATGCATGGATTCCCAAGTAGTGATTATTCCATGTCAGTTTTAGAGTTTGCTGAGAATATATCTGCTATTATTAGCCAACTTAAAATATTAGGGTTTTTCTAGTCCATTTTGTAAATTTGTTTTTTTCTGTGTCTGTTACATACCAAGACTTAATGAGCCTTATTTTTCAGTTACCATGAAATGAATACTTGAAAGTGTAAATTCTACAGGAATTAATAAAATATTTAATTTCTCTAATGTTGGTTTCTCTCCCTATTCAATTTCTTTTTTGTCTCTTTTTAAATATAATTAGATTTATTCTGTTCCTAAAACCCAGATCTATAATTAATACTAGTGTCCTCACAAGTAATTAAGTACAGGACGATAGAGTGTCCCCATATTTAAATAATTTCCTTAGGGAGTCTTTCAAGAAATATGCCTTCACGTTAAATGATACACATTTAAAATGTCTATAATATGTTAAAGCAGTGTTGCTTCAACAGAAAGATAATTATAAAATTTAAAATGTCTCTAATTGTTTTTTTTCTGACATGACATTCATATATATACCCGTATGTTTGGGGTATGCATCTTCAAACGGGGGTACTGATGATTCTAAATCATTTTTCTAACAGCTCTGACTATTTTTCTAGATAAAACATACTTTGATACTCATACCATGAAAATGGTACATTTATGTATATATAGTTATTGATAATATTTTTCTAAGAGTGTAAATAAATCAATTCAAATTAGCTTCAAAACTTAATTATACATATGGTTGAGATTTTTAGTTTAAGTTCTATTTCTCTGATATTTTTGCTCTTTTGTCTGGGTTATTTTATTCCTAAATCATATTGTTTACAATTTGGAGGTAAAAGTTCCAGCCATCATGCTTATATTTTTAACCTAAAACTTACTTTGCAAATGCTACCAACAGAGATTGTATTGATCTGATATGAGACATAGGTTCTTTTTGATTGAATTAGCTTGTTTGCTGAGAATCACCTAGGGAAACCGTCACTTTACAGAATAAAGCACTAATGAAAAGGCAAATAATTATTTTCTTATTGCATTATTATATATTAAAACCAGTACTTTGTTAGATTACTGTATTTTTTGACATTTGGCATTTTACCTTTATTGACTGACATTTGGTGGAGGTGTTTGGGGCCTGACCTGGTTGTTGGGAGGGCTTAATCTGGCTCTTTGTTCAGAAATCACTGTTGTGATGTATGAGGGGCCATATATGTACTGCAAATTGAAACTAGGTTCACTCTGTGCAAGGTAACTCCCTTCCACATTTTTTCATTTTTTCTTTGGCCTCTTGGCCAAAAGAAATCCATCCATCCATCCATCCATCCATCCATCCATCCATCCATCCATCCATCCATCCATCCATCCATCCATCCATCCATCCATCCATCCCTATCTGTCCTCCAATTCTATCTCTATCTCTCTCTCTTCTTCTACTATCTATCTTCTATCTCTATCTATCTATCTCTATCTATCTATCTATCTTCTATCTATCTATCTATCTACTATCTATCTATCTATCTATCTATCTATCTATCTATCTATCTATCATCTACCTACTGACCGACAGACCGACTGACCAACTGACCAACCCACCAACTAACTGACCGACCTACCTACCTACCTACCTACCTACCTCCCTATCTACCTATCTCTGTTTCTACCTATCCATCCATCTATCAGTCTTGTCTATCTGATCATCACCCGATGGAGCAGGTGAAGCTAGCAAAAGTTCTTCAGATAACACATTGGTTTTCTTTTAATTCCTTTCATTATTGCTCATATTTTCTTTCTGCTTGTTTAGCATGGTTTCATTTGTTAAGACTAACCTTATCTAATTTTCTTTTTCTTTTTGGGTCACACCCGGCGATGCTCAGGGGTTTCTCCTGGCTCTGCACTCAGGAATTACTCCTGGCGGTGCTCGGGGGACCATATGGGATGCTGGGGATCAAACCCTGGCCAGCATGGGCCGCCACGTGCAAGGCAAACGCCCTTCCCGCTGGGCTATCGCTCTGGTCCCTAACCTTATCTAATTTTGAGTATTTATCTTGGAACCACATTCAAGAGTATTCTTGATTTTCCAAAAGAATATTCTTGATTTTCCAAACTTCATCATGTTGATCTATAGTTTTTATCACTTAAATATCAATGGGTAGTCATTGACTGATTACCAATCTGTGATTACGAATCAGTCTGTGATTCCCAGTTGATATTTAAGTGGCATTTCTGTTGAGGTACAAATTTACTTTAAGGCTATGCATTCACAGTCTTCAGCACCTGATTGGCTTGTTTGATGGTGAGTGTTAAAGAAATAGTTGTTCACTGATTCAGAAAGTATTTGAATAAAAGTATTTATCAAAGAAAGATTTAAAATAGCAAGACAGCAGTCTTTGATGAAAAACAGGGGTACAGCAACATTCCTACGCTGTGCTGATTTTGTCTTTCATTGTTTGATTTAGTCTGTGAAGACATATTGAGGATTCAAGAATGCATTAGTCTGTCAGTTAATATTTTCATGTATTCCTTGATTCATGTAGTTCTGT
Source organism: Cryptotis parvus (assembly GCA_021461705.1). Classification (NCBI taxonomy): domain Eukaryota; kingdom Metazoa; phylum Chordata; class Mammalia; order Eulipotyphla; family Soricidae; genus Cryptotis; species Cryptotis parvus. Next base: position 200,061 of record JAJIBD010021110.1, read on the forward strand.
CTTTTTGCCTTCATCTTAAGTTCAGTGAATACAGTCTGCATTTTATTTCATTGACTGTTTAAACAAGACCATGGCTCATTGGTTGCTATTAGGTATCACTTGTCTTCCTGCTGATCATTGATTTGCTCGAGCGGGCACCAGTAACATCTCTATATGTCCTTTCACAACTTAATGTAGACCAAGGACATCTGCTAGCTCCAGATAATAAAAAGCCTCAAACCATTTCATCAGATCATGGGAATGAGGTCTATAATTGTTACTGGCATTTGGCATATCAATATGACACGGGTAGCTTGCCTGGCCCAGGCGGGTGGGATAATCTTGTAATCACCTCTAATCTCAAGCACTTATTGGTAAACGGTGCGGCTATTAATATATAAGTGAAAAAGTCTATTCTATTTAATTTATGAATGAAAAAATAGGTGATAAGATGAACAGTATTGCTGTTTCTGCTTGCTGTTTGAGCCACACCTGTCAGTTCTCAGGGCTTGCTCCTAGTGAACACAGAGTTCTATCCTAATGGGGCTAGAGTAACCATATGAAGTGGTCGGCACTGAACCTCTGCTTTCTCAAGGCAAGTGTCCCAACTGCCATACTGTGTCTCCATTCCAAGATGAATAGTATTATCCATGCCCTTAAAATTACATTGAGAAATGGCTTTTGCACAGAGTGATAACTATCTGTTCAAATATTGATGGAAAAATTATCTCTCAGTAAATCGTAAGTTGGAGAAAAAGTTCCCTCTAATGCATGAATATTCCATTAAGCAAGCATGTATCATTCCACTTTCCTAAAATATGTGTGATCTGAAACTTGATCCTGAAGACATAATCAACTGAGACCCCTTCCACCAGAAAAAGAGTTAGGGATGTGAGACTTAGTCACCAAAAAATACAAAAGAAGAATTTAATGCTTCATATTCTTTTACTGTAAGACATTTGAACAGATCAGCAGTCATGCTAATTAGCGTAACTCTCAAAGGTTTTGCTTATTTCCCTGTCTTGCTTTTCGTTTCTTTTTAGACAGTTTGAAGACAATTGTCTTCTTATTTTCTTTCTTCTTACATTGATTCCTTAGTCCTTCCTCCCACAAATTCCTACAGTTTATTTTTTTTTACTCAAAAACACATATAAACTCTTGTTGCAGATGTATTGTATTTGCCACAGAATTCCAGAATTTCCACCTAAAATAATTTTTGTCGCCTAAATATTTCTCTGTAACAGTATTAGAAAGCACAGGATCATATTCAGTAGAAGCATTAATTAATGTATACCCCTTCCTATATTTTGGAGTTAATAAGCTCTACAAAAAGGTGAGTTATAATATTGTTTTGTCCTCTCTGTATTTCCAATCTTGTTTTGTATAATTTGTTCTATTTGATGTTTCTATTTGTTATGTGTTTTGTTTTTTGAGTATTGTAATATATTTTTCTGAAGTTTAAATATAATTTTTTTATTTAGAAGTTGAGAGTACTTTTAAATTTTATTCAAAGTCAAGATAATTAGGCATGCTTCTTCATTTCTAAATCTCTTTTATCTGTTCTTCTTAGCATAATGATTACTTCATGGTAATATTATAGTCCTTCCCTTACTTTAATTAACGTCACATCTCAGTTCTGAGTGCTTGTTTGTAGCCTCAGGGTACTAATTTCATATAGTGTTTCTGAAATTAGCTGACTCTAAGCTCAGATTTCTCATGGTTATCACAGTCATACAGCTATTTCATGGCCCCATCAATAACAAGAAATTAGTGTTTTAATGAAAGATTTCCTCCTATTCTGTTAGGCATTTGATTCTAAAGGAACTATAATATTGTTTTATGGACTTAAGTTGCATATAAAGCAGAAATTGCCTTGGTGTTAATACATTTTTATTATTGCTGGGATTATTTATGCACTGTAAAATGGTAAAAATTATACAAAACTTATAGGTACAATTAATTTATTTTAATCTTTATCCTATTTTGTATTCCAATGTAGCAAAAGGTGCTCATTTCTTAGTGTCTTAGGAGATTGGCTTATGAACTCAATTTTTTCTTCTATTACAATAAATATAATAAAAAGAGAAAAAAGAACAAATTTCGGAGACATCTTAGTAAGAATGCCTCTAGACTCTCAGTAAAAAGTCCAAATATATCTTATGACCTTAGAAATCAGTATTTTTCTTTTAATACAATATTTACAATTCAAAATGTTTATAATTATTCTCACTAAATATTTTTGAGATTCAAGAATAGTAGTTTAAATTTGATTTGAATGTTTGCAAAATCTTATTGAAAATTCCTCTTCATTAGTTCATAACCTACAATTTTACCCAGATAATTTAGAGTTTGACTTGTTGCCCAGCGTGTAGCGATGATTGTGTTAAAGATCCAGCCTTGTTATCACAATTGCTTTGGATGCTGCCTTGCTTAGCTCTAAGGTTTTTCCCACTATGTATAAGTTTTGCAGTAATTATGGACAGACAGTATAGGAATTAAGGCTTTTCACTAAACACTTTAATCTCTGAAACTGCCTGTGGCTCCCTGAGTATCACCAAAAAGTAATTTCTGAGCACAAACTCAGAAATAAGTCATGCATTAACATTACTGGGAAAACATCACCTTATTCTAAATGGGAAGGAAATGTATCATGGCATATTTAAGAATAATGTGTGTACTAAAGGATATCAAAGTTGAATACAGTGAAAAATTTCACAGTGTATATCTTTGTTCTCCATGTTTCCATCACATTTTCCTGTAGGTCATTGATGTTTAATGTTATTTGTATAGCTTTCTTATTATAGAATTTTATTTCATATCATAAACATGTATTTCTTTTAAGTCATTTGAATCAATATTAATTTCAGTGACTCCTAGTGACAGCATTAATATCTCTATTTGTCTTTTCTCTGAGATTTACTTTTTGTCTTTTGGTAGTTTATTGAGAATAATTATCAGAATATTGTATAAAATAGACTCTATACTTCTGGATTCACTAATTTAAGTTAAGGAGATTGGTTTATAGTGTCAGTCTACTTGTGTTTGCTATCCAATTTCATTTCAATGAGGATAATATCCCTTTGTCCCATTTTCGGTAGTCATATATCATGGATAAAAGGTAAAGTCTGATCTTGACTATTCACTGTATCACTGACTTCCCATTGTTCATCGATTTGCTTAGTGGGCATTAGTAACATATCCATTAGTCCTGTCACAAGCAAGTGTAACCCAAGGGCATCTGCTTGCTACAGCAACAGGAAGAGCCCCAAGTCATTCTTCAGGTCATGGAACTGAGGTCCATAATTGTTACTAGTTTTTTGCATAACAAGTAAATAAAAACACGGGTAGCGTGCCAGGCTCTGCCGTGTAGGTGGTAACTACTACTGTTGATCTCTTGACTATTATTAATAGTAAATTAGAGTTTCTTTAGTCTACTAGCTTTATTATTCAGGTAATATTTGTAGCAGTATGACCAATGCTAATTCTGAATACTTTTTCTCAAGATCTTCATTTATTATCACCATTTTGAGTTACAAACTTGACCTAACTAGCAATATACTAAAAGTTCTCCAAGTTGTTAGTGATTAAAACATTGACTATTATTTCTAAAATATATTTTGTGCTGAGTGTGTGGTGCATACCTAAACCCAAACGTGGTTTGGGACTTACTTTTGTATATCCAGTCAGCTGGTAGCCAGACCCGAGACTGACAGGATCTTAGCAGAGTCTAATTATGTCACATCCTCACAAAGTTCTCCACTTACATCCATCTATTAATCAGACAAATTTTAACAGTTTTGGAAGCATGGTTGATCTGTTTAACCCTGTGGCAATTTTTCTTGTATACTGGAGATCGGGGCAGACTAACTCAGAGTGAGTTAATAAGAAATAAGCTACATGGTTTGATAGGAAATGCTGTAAGTTGTATCCCAAACCACCTATTTTACGCTTCTATGACATTTGTCAGCAGCAGCTCAGTCATGTTGCCCTCCTCAATGAGTTTTCATTCAATTAAAAAGCAACTCATTTTCAAATAAACATTTCTGCAGGATATCGTCTTGCCAATAAGATTACAGATCTCAAGTAAATTTGATAACAAATTGTATAACAAAAACCAAATCAAGTAAATTTGATAAAATTTTGTTAAGCATATATAGTTTGAAAATTCTGCTGTGTAACACATTATTAAGTCATGAAAACATAGCCATAGGTTTTCTTTTTTTGGTCCAGTTAGCGAGGAGTCTCAAAGTTGTTTCTTCATTGTAGCAAGTAGAAAGTTAACATACTGAGAGTTCAAAAAAAGTAAACATTGATTTTTATATCTGTAAGATAAATTAAATTATAGGGTAAATCCGGCCAGGATTTATCCAGACTTGGTGGGGATTTGGGCTACTCCTCCCATCCTCCACCTCCATCTCAGAAGTCTGTGGCGAGCTCCCAACCACCATAGCCAGCAACCCTGGAAGAGAGACACTTAAGACCCACAGCTGGGCCGGCAACACCTGAATACTCCAGACCCAACCACTCCAGACCCACAGCTGTGCCCGCAACACCTGAATACTCCAGACCCAACCACTCCAGACCCACAGCTGTGCCCGCAACACCTGAATACTCCAGACCCAACCATTTCAGACCCACAGCTGTGCCGGCAACACCTGAATACTCCAGACCCAACCACTCCAGACCCACAGCTGTGCCCGCAACACCTGAATACTCCAGACCTAACCACTCCAGACCCACAGCTGTGCGGCAACACCTGAATACTCCAGACCCAACCACTCCAGACCCACAGCTGTGCCGGCAACACCTGAATACTCCAGACCCAACCACTCCAGACCCACAGCTGTGCGGCAACACCTGAATACTCCAGACCCAACCACCCCAGACCCACAGCTGTGCCGGGCAACACCTGAATACTCCAGACCCAACCACTCCAGACCCACAGCTGTGCCGGCAACACCTGAATACTCCAGACACAACCACTCCAGACCCACAGCTGTGCCGGCAACACCTGAATACTCCAGACACAACCACTCCAGACCCACAGCTGTGCCATTTGTCCCCATGTGGAAGCACCCATGGATCTGGAGAGCGGTAAATGGCTCGGCCAGCCCCTGGCCGAGTCAAACATAGCTCCACGCTCACTCGTGCGTGGGAGGGCCACGCTGGCCGGACTTGGAGTGGGGATTTGGTCTCCTCCTATTCCTCCACCTCCATGTCAGTTGGCGAGACTATGAGCACCCAGCCACCACAGCCAGCAACCCTGGAAGAGAGATACTCCAGACCCACAGCTGTGCCGGTGCCTAGCCAAGCGACAGTCTTAGATAATACTGGAAGTTAGGACCAGGTCCTCCCCATGATCTTTCACATTTACATCCTGTATACAGTTCTAGGAAGGTTCCAGCTGTGGCCCGTCATGCCAGTGAGCCTAGCAGGAAGCCAGAGGAAACCCCACACCATGAGGCCAGTCATTCTCAATATCCAGACTCCACAACTCCTCAGAGCTCCACCCAAGAGAAAAGCTGATCTCTCCCCCATTGAGGTTCATCAGTAAATCTCGAGATGAGAGCCTTCTACTGAGACTATACCACCTACATGGCAGAGCCTGGCAAGCTACCCATGTTGTATTTGATGTGCCAAAAACCAGTAACAAATATGGACCTCATTCCCATGACCTGAAGAAATGGTTTGAGGCTCTTTCTGTCCCTGGAGCAAGCAGATGCCCCTGGGCTACACTTGCTTATGACAGGATGTATGGATATGTTACTGGCGCCCACTCGAGCAAATCGATGAACAAGGGGAAGACAATGATACAAAGGATAGGGTAAATCACACTATCCTTTAAATTTGAAAGAATGACATAAAAAATCACCAATTACCTCACTAAAAGGGAAGCCAGTGTGTGGATTTAAAGAAAAATATATATAATTGAATAATTGCTGGATACTCAGAGTGGGCACATTCTAAATGTTAATTCAAGGACAAATTCTTCATTGGGGAGATACCACATTTTCGTGAATTTTATTTATTTTAATTCAACCAGTTTTCTTTTTTTTGCAATGAAAATCAGAGGAAACTAAATAAATTAAAATTTGGCCTTGAAATATATTTCTTAAAGAGTCTGCCCTCAAGAAAACTACTTAAGCAAGGTACTTAAGTAGTAATACTTCTGGGAATTTTTCAGGACTTCACTGAATTGGGAAAAGGTAAATATTCAGATCTAGTTGTTGGCAACATTCCTGTCCCACCTTAGAAGACGAGGTGTGGAGATAGGTGTGAGGAGCAAAGGGGTAGTTCATAGTCTCAAAGTACTCGCTAACTCCAAAACTGAGATATAATTTTAGTCCTACAAAAATAATTTCTAGTCACATATTATTATCACATTGTTGAACACTATTTTAGCTTTGTAGTTATTTTTCAGTTTTGGGGCCATGTCCAATATTGCTTAAGAGTTATTCCGCTTGTTCAAGGATCTCTCCTGACAGTGCTCAGGGCACCATACATGGTGCAAGGGATCAACAAACATCCTGAGAGCAAAAGATAAGTGCTATATATCTTTTGCCATCTCATTGGCTCTCTGAAGGCCATTTTAACACAATCTCTTTAGTTAGTAAATCATGTCTTACATCAATAGACAAAAGAAAAACATATAAAATAACAGACAACATCAATAAAGAAACTCATGATTCAGAAAACCAGAATAAGCCTGTGACATAGCTAACACATAGAAGGAATTTTGTATAATAAAACAAAAGATGTAAGTACATTTAATTAATAATTTTGAGTAATAATGGGTAAAGTAGACTAACCAAACTGAAAGTCAATGGTAAAAGAGATATCCTATGTAAAACAAAATTAAAGCTTGTGAGAAATCTGTGAGTTAGTACTGCAGGTAGGGTGCTTGCCTTGCAAGTGGCTGATTCTGGTTCAATCCTGGTACCCCATAGGGCCCACCAAGCCCCACCAAGAGTGACTGGTCTAAATTGAACATTCATAAATTGGAATGCAAAGAAAAATTAAATGAATAAAGAAAATAAAAGAATATTCAGGAACTATGGGACATCTACTTAAGTTATAACATCTGTGTATTTTAATTTGATTAAAAATTTCCCAAATTACTATCAAGACTGCACCACTAAATGAGAAAATTGTCATAAGAACAGGAAAGCAATACAGAAGTCCTTATCTGAAGAGAAGCGAAGATAAGAATTACAGAATTACGTCTGATTACAACTGGCTTCTCTTCAGAAAATAAATGAGATAATAACATAGATCATAGATCAGACAATATAATGAAATATTAATGTGTAGGAGCAGAGAAAAGTAAGACAGAATTCTGTACTCTGTTAAATTATCTTTCAAAAGTGTATAGTTTTCTTAGCCTTTTTTAAGATGAGCATGCATCAAGGAAATTTGTTGTCAGAAGATCTGCCTTACAAAAATGTTCTTTAGAGTCTAGGAAAATATTAAAAGTAATAAGTCTGGACCTAAGAAAGGTAACTAATAGTAGCTTAAGCAATAAGTTAAAATATGAACATTTGTTTATCTTATTATTAATTCATCTATTGGATATTGAATATTGTTATTGTCCAAAATAACAATAATGGACTTCAATATTTGTGACTACAGATAAACAAATGAAATGTTGTTTAACCCTACTTTTCATTAAGGAATTGCCAGTTAAAGCTACAATTAGATAACACCACCAAACTGTTTAAATTGCTGATATTCTGCAGAGCAGACAGCAAATAATAAGAATTCTCTCTCTCTCTCTTTTTTGTTTTGCTTTTTTTTGGGTCACCGGCAATGCTCAGGGGTTTCTCCTGGCTCCGCACTCAGGAATTACTCCTGGCAGTGCTCTGTGGACCATATGGGATGCTGGGGATTGAATCCGGGCCAGCATGGACCGGCCACATGCAAGGCAAATGCCCTACCCGCTGGGCTATCGCTTCCAACCCCTAAAATTCTCATTCTTAGAAAAATTTTTGTGGAATAATGAGAATTCTTATTCATTGGTTGTATGGAATGTGAAATACTTTTAATTTGTGAGATAGTTTCTTAAAAAATAACTAAACCTCGGGGCCGGAGCAATATCACAGTGGGTAGGGCGTTTGCTTTGCACATGCCCAATGCGGGTTCGATCCCTGGCATCCCATATGGTCCCCCGAGCACTACCAGGAGTAATTCCTGAGCAAAGAGCCAGGAGTAACCCCTGAGCATTGCCGGGTGTGAACCAAAAAAAAATACTAAACTTACTCATATTAAATTTGAATCACTTATACTGTTTGCTCTTTACCCAATGGGTTTGAAAGTAGATATTCCATAAACTTGTGCAATTATTTTTCTTGCTAATTTATTCACAACTCTCATTTCTTGAAGTCATTCAAATTATTCTTCCATATTTAAACGTATAAATCACCTGCATGTATTCAGACTGTGTATATTATTCAGCATTAAAATAAATTCTTCCTGAAGGAGCTATATTCACGTTACTAACTGAAATAAATCAGTCTATGGGGAGGATAAATTAGAAAAAAAAAGATAGATCAGTCTAAAAACAGTTATGTACTGTGGCATTTTTCCCCAAGAGTTAAAAAGATGAGTTGGATTAGTGGATGAAGCACAGAGAATCTTAAAGACAGTGCAATTATTCTGTAAAATACTAGCTATGGGTCATGAATTTGGTGGACCCCATCGAATATAGAATATAATTGTAAGCAGCACTCCGTAAACATTATAATGATGTTAGAATTTATCATTATCCATTTACACATGATGAAGTTGAGGCAAAGGAAAGTTATCAAATTTAAGAGTATTTCTGATTATTTTTGATAATTAAATATTTTTGCAAATGTAAGTTGCATGTCAAATACTAATCTAAATGGTGGTAGAGCAAGTTCCACTGTCTTTTTGTCTTTTTTCCACTGAATCAAAACTTTACTGTTTTGATACAGTCTTTCCATCCTTTTGTGATATTACCATGGCTCTGCCCTGCCCCTCAAGGTGTTGCAGGTGTGACTGCAGTACCTGTCTGTGTCGGTAGGTGGCCAACAGGAGACAGGCTTGTCTTGCCTATAAATGGATGGACATGGAGAGGATCATGTTGAGTGAAATTAGCCAGAAGGAGAGAGACAGATACAGAATGACTGCATTTATTTGCACTCTACCCCTAGGGCCCTGGATGGTTGATGGTCTGACATACTGCACCCACTTGGGTGAACCCACAGCCATGGCAGAGCCTGGAAAGCTACCCATGGTGTATTCAATATGCCCAAAACAGTAACAATAATGGATTTCATTCCCAACAAATGGAGATATTACTGGTGCCTGCTCGAGCAGATCAATGAACAACGGGAAGCCAAGTGACCATGGATCTTATACGCATAATCAGATATAATGCTATCTAGTTTTGCCTATATTTTGATCAGACAACTCAGATCTAACAGCTTTACATAAAGAAAGCAATATAATAATATTTTACTGAGACATCTTGAACTTTCCAGTAGTTGTGTATTTCTTAAATAAGAACTGTCCATGTTTTACTATTCCTATCCTTTTTATTAGCATTTGTAATTACTGAAATGTGTATTTAATATATTTACACTGGTGTTAATACTTCTTTTCTTAGACACAATGTTACTGCGCCACGTTCACTAATCTAGTGTCTATTCCTGCACACTCACTGTTGGTCCCTTTCCCTTCTTCTCTTCCTGCCCATCTCAACCCACACTTCTGCTCTGTGATCTTAGCTCGAATATTACAGTCTAAAGGATTATTTTCATCACCTGCTATTTAAATTTACCTATGAGTGAGATAATTTAACCTTTGTCCTTCTCCATCTAACTTATTTCACTTAACATGACAATCTATCACTGTAATAATTTGCAATATTCAACTATTGTTATAAATGTGTAGGATCCTACTGTATGTATATATTTTGTTTTCATTATCAGTTTGTCATTGAATACTTAAATTGCTTCCAGATTTTGCCTATTGTAATTGGTACAGCTGTGTACTTATGTGTTTATACAACTCCCTGAAGTGGTAATTTGTATGCTTCAGGTAGATAGAAGGATTGTGAAAAAGTGTAGTCTAGAAAACAGTATGGTACTCGAAAGGAAAGTGGAAGACACACTCTTTTCAGTACATAGTGTTAGTAAAACTGGGTAACTATATGCAAAAAATAAAATTATAAAACTGCTCACCTCATACACAGAAGTTAATTTAAAATGAACTTAAGACCATGATATTAGATTAGAACTTATAAATAAATCAACAAAAGCATGGGGAAATATTTCTATGGTACTGGCTTCTGAGATTCTTAACTGTTTCCACCCCACTGATGAAGAAAGCGAAAGCAAAAAAAAAAAAAGAAATTTTATCGAAAATGCCTCTACAATATAAAAGAAAATACGGTTGAAATTTCGAAAACATCCTACTGAGTTGGAGAAAATATTTAAATATCATAAATATCGCAGCATAAATATTTGTGATACATAATTGCATATGAACTCAATAACCGTAATAAGCAAACAGCATGGGGGGGGCCGGGGTACAGCAGGTAGAATACATGCTTTGCATTCTTGACCAGGAACTCTACCCTCAATACCATAAATGGTCTCTTGAACCCTGTCATGAGTGATCCCTAAATAAAGAGCCAATGCACGCCATGCACACCAACGGGTATATCTCCAAAATTTATATAATATGGCAGGGTGCGGGAGGGTGGAAACTGAAAAATGTTTTTCAGAAGAAGTCATGCAGATAGCCAAGTTACATTGGATGTGACCCCCAAATAACAAAAAAAAGATCAGATAATAAAATGAGCTCCTTTTTACGGACATCTTTATGGATCATTAATATAATCATATTTCATATTCAGAAAAAATGATGAGCTATGGAAAACTAAGTAGTGAGTTCATGCTGAGTCTAGGTATTGCTACTCATTCCATCAGATGGCTTTGCTAAATAGAGCTTGGAAGTAGAAATGTGGAGCACAGCTAATTTGTAACTGGAAGTTCCTTGGTCCTTTAAAACAGCAATAAAACAGTTTGAGGGCCCTATGAGCATTGTCACACACTGTGCTGGGTGTGAATATTTAAACAGCATGGTTGTTTGGCATCTGTACACAGCAGAGAAAGTGTTAGCCCTCTCCTGAATTTGTTCCCTATCAGAGTATAGAGTGAACTGTAGTGGTTTGAAATGCTAATGCTAGACTACAACTGAGTATTGAAAGTATGTAAAGAGACATAAAAGATTACTCTTCAGTGTCTGTATTACAAATCACAATGTACACAATGAAACAGTGAGAGTGAGAGAGAGATAGAGAAAGAGAAAATTAGAGAGAAGTGCTTTCAGTACAGACAAGTTGGACCATGGGATGGAAATTGGGGATATTGGAATTGGAAAATGTGCACTGGTGGAGTTATCAGTGTTGGAACGCTGTATGACTGAAATCCAATCATGAGCAGTTTTGTAATGGTCTATCTCATAGTGATTTAATAATAATGAAAGAATATACTGTGATATGATAGCTAGTTGCAGACTGTAATAAGAATTTTATTATAGAAAATATACATTATGCTATAGGAAAGCAAATATACATATATAATCTAATTAAAAATCACATATCTATATTTTTAGAGTACTTTCATTCATTGTTTATAGAAGGAATACTCTCTGCATCGTTATTACTCCACATTTACTTTAAATACTAGATTCAATAAAGGCACCTTGCTGTTTTTATGATCAATTTTATATAGAATCTACCATACAGTTATTTATGCTTTAATCATACTGTTATTGTCACTGAATGAAATGATACAGCGACATCATTGAATTCAGTGACATTGATGCAGTGATATCATTGATGAATGATGGAAACATTAGTTTTCATCATTCAAATATTTCCTTCAACTATACCACATAAATAAAATAACCATGATACTTGATTTCATTAATTCAATGACTTGTTGGGAATATATCTTGAATTTTATGCATGAAGAGTAGATTAATAGATGTATTTTGCTGAGGTAGAAAAAAAAAACTTCTATTTTTTAAGAACCATCCAAACTCCAGAAAAACCTAATTTTCAACATCTATTTTATTGGCATAAAATCTGTACAGCAAAATAGTGTTAAATTGAGCTGAATGAATTTAACATTATATTCATTTTAATATTTGATGAAAATAAACAATGTAATTGGATTTAGGCAAATAACTTATTCTCTGCTTCCTCAGGGTTTTAAATTTACTGAACAAAATTTTTTTTTTGCAATTCTGCATCTATTTTGTTGGTGTCAGAAATTCACAAAATTTGTTCTTACATGGTATTTGTATAATATGTATTTTAAAAATTTCACTCTTCAATTATGGCTCTTAAAATGCTTTTATGCTTTTTTATGAATATGTTTTTATGGGAAATTATAAGGAAATGATTTTTGACAGTTTACAGCAGGAACTTTAGGTATTATGAGCAAGGAATCCAGAGCTGACTTACCTTTCTGGTTCAATCATACAATATAAATATATTTATAGAAGAATAATTCTTTTAATAAGGGTTTTCTGTGAAAATTCATTTGGGTTTGCATACACTCAGGTTGTATAAATGGTGCAATATATGAAAATAGAGTTTAAATATTATTCAGTTACAATTAAATTGCAAAGTTATTCGTGATTTGGTTTTATGTTTTATCTTTATTTATTTTTAATATTTTATTATACTGTTGTGAGATATACAATTCCAACGATGTTCATGTTAGGGTTTCAGTCATACAGTGTTCCAGACCCGAACCTCCACCAGTGCCCATTTCCCACCACCAGTGTCCCCAATCCCCCCCCACCGCCAGACTGCCTCTATGGCAGGTTTTTTTTTTTCAGGAAGAAACTAAGCGCTCTGATGGCTTTATTCCACTGGACTGGTTTCCAGTCATCTCAGTTCAGGGTGATGGAAGGACTCAAGTCCGGAAGAGGGTCAAGTGTTGAACACTGGCAAGATGTGCTGGTTCTTTAAGTTGTGCATTCACATGATGACATACATAACAGTGTTCAGGTTTGTAGCGTTAGCCCTCCATCATATCTATTCATCCCGTTTACGGAGGGAGCTCTAGGAACAGAGAACTGGACCTTTCAGACCCTTTCTCTCCTTCTACCTCTCAGCCTCTGTGACTTCACACCTACTTATTTTGAACTTGACATTTTATTTTATATTGCTTTCTTTTTTTTGTTCTGAAAAACAGCTACATTTATTTTTTATTTTTACTTTTTTTTACTTTTTTATTTTTACAATTACAAAGATATACAATTAAAAAGTTCATATTTGGGTTTTGGTCATACAGTGTTCCAGCACCCATCCCGCCACCAGTGCCCATCTCCCACCACCAACGTCCCCGGTTCCCTCCCCCCTCCCCCAGCCCTCCTCCATGGCAGGTTCTTTATTTCTTTCCCTTTCTCTCTCTTTCTCTTTTCCTTCCCCCAGACAGTGGATTACAGAACATACATTAAAGGGTTGTCATGTGTATCTTTTTGCCTGTATTTAATGCTCAGTTCTAGGTTGGCATTAGTACCCTCGACAATTGTTAGCACACTGTTCCATTTTCTGTCTTACCTAGCCTCTGACTCCCACACGTTTGTGATAATTTCCACCTTTGACAAGACCTCCTGATATATGTTTCACTTGACCTTGGATATTGATATCATAATATGTACCTATATATTTATGTTTTGCAGATAAATGCAGTCATTCTGTATCTGTCTCTCTCCTTCTGGCTAATTTTGCTCAACATAATCTTCTCCATGTCCATCCATTTATAGGCAAATTTTATAACTTCATTATTCCTAATAGCTGCATAGTATTCCATTGTGTAGATGTACCAAAGCTTTTTTCCCAGTCATCGATTTTCGGGCACTCTGGTTGCTTCCAGATTCTGGCGATTGTGAATAATGCTGCTATGAACATAAAAGGTTTTTTTTTTTATCTCTTCTCTTTCTCTCTTTCTCTCTCTCCCTGTTCTTACAGATTGTGGATTGTAATGCATACATTTAGAGGTTATCATGTGTATCTTTTTGCCTGTATTCAATGCTCAGTTCTAGGCTGGTATTATCCCTTTCGACAATTATGAGCACACTGCTCCCTTTTCTGTCTTGCCTAACCTCTGACTCCCACACATTTGTGGTAGATTCCACTTTTGACGAGACCTCCTGATCCATGTTTTGCCTGGCCTTGCATATTGGTATCATAATATGTATATTGGCTTCAGACATACAATGTTTCAACAATGATCCCTCCACTTCTTACCACACACACCCACCATCCCTAGTTTGTCCTTCACCCCAACAGTCTACCTCTATAGGAGGAATTCAAATAAAAGAGAACCTGAGTTGTGGTGTGCAGAATTGTTTCTGCTAGGGTTTTGCACAGGCACTTCATCACCTTTCAGAATGTGTCCTGGTGCATTTTTTTGTGTGTGCAACATGTGCTTAGGGTTGTAATGTCCACAAATTGTGAAAAACATCTAATATATAATGTATATTTATTGAGGTACGAATCATATTTTACTGTTTAAATTGAAATTTCAAAGATAGCTACTACAGCATATTATGATCTATTATACTTTATAATAAATGACAGTAGGAGATGTATATTATAAACGTGTATCTGAATTTTACTCTTTAATTTTATCTTAATAATGTTTAGGGACTAAAATGGTAAATTGAGACATGTAGTATCTTATTTATTTTTATCAATTTTTATTTTTAGAGTTGGGAAACAGCAGTAGTGATGTGAGGCTGGTGCTCCCAGCAGTACTTGGGAACCTCACAGGAGAGCGTCTCAATAGAGCATGCATTCAGGAACCCCTTTTAGCTGTCGCTAGCCCTCTTATATTATTTCATTGCTAAAACAAGATCTAAGTTGTCACCATTATATACTTTTCACCGCTATGTAGGTATATTCATTTTATATACTGCTACTTGTTTTGGTTTTCAAATATTTTTAAGAAACTTCTTATATAAATTATAAAGATAAAGGATATGTGAAGTCACTGTTAATTTTGTACTTCAGTAGATGTATCAAAAGGCACATATTCTCAAGCAGCAAAACCAAAGCTGAGCATGGAGAGATTGTACATACGGCACCGAGACTCATACCATGCATACCCTAGACCCAGGTTAGATTCCCAGCAACACATAGTTCGTCCAGCAGCATAAAGTGAGCTCCGGTGAGCCTCACCACCACCAGGGTGAGTTAGACAATCCCTGGCACTACAGTATGAGATGCTGCACATTGTGACGATGGTCTTGTGGATAGAGAATTGCAGGAAATGGCCTTTGGGTCCCCTGAGTACTGTCATTACATTGTATTAAAATATATTCAAGTAAAAAAATGTATATATGTGGCGGTTGGAGGACACACTGGCTATGCTCAAGGCTTGCTTCTTGTTTTTTGCTCAGGGATCACTCCAGGCTGTGTTTGGGGAGATTCATATTAGTCTGTTCAACCTTTCCGAGAGAACACACAATGATATTAACAACTGGAAAGCCGGTTGATCCCCAACTCATTGATGTGATTTATATTTTGTTGTTGCAAATGTGACATATTTACCATCCTTTCCTACTGTCTGCCATTGTCCTTTCAAATGAAACCAAGAGCGTTATGCCAGGAGGGAAGTAGAATGACCACAAACTCCATGTTATTTCTGGAATGTGAGCATCAAAGGAGGTGAAGTCACTAGAAAATATATTGTGAAAGATGAACTGTATTAATACGGGAGTTTGGAACTGTTAGTCAGTCATAGAATTACAGAATGAATCACATTTTATGCTGGACTATTTGTTTCCTTTTATTTCCAGGACAAAGCTGCTGGAGTTAAATTAAGGTCTCTGGTTTAGGATTAAAATAGATACGTGACTGGGGTTTCCAGGAAATTTCAGTGTTGTACTTATCACCTTGACTTCTAACTTAGCCTCAGATAGAAAAACTTCATTGGCATGCAAATGACAGGATGACTGATGTAGTGAACACTTTACATAACATGATGAGAAGATAGAGCTCTCTTTTCAATGAAAGATTGCTTAAGCAATTGAAAAATACAAAATGAAAGAAATTCAAATTAAGCATTTAGTGCTATCAAAAAAGATTTTATATATTTTAGTTAAAACAAAGCAAACACATTCTTAACAATAATTTATAGAGTCTTTTGGCACATCATCTGATGTGATTCTCATTAAATATGTTGTGTGATATAAATCTACATCACTTGAATTTTTTAGGCAAGAAATTCATATCAGTTGAAAAGCACATTGCATGATAAAAAGTGGTTTGACATACGATATGATACTGAAATAAGACATCAAAACAAAATTATATTTATCTTGAGATAGTAAAGTCCATAATTGCTGGACAAATCAATCAGATTAAAGTAATAACAATACAACAATAACAAGATATCTGAAAATGCTTGTGTTTTTGAAGATCATGTGTATAGAAATACAAAAATAATAAGACATCTGAAAATGGTTAAAGATATCCTTAAAGATCTTATGTATAGAAAACCAAGGTACAAATAGCAAAAGAAAAATAATGAATTGCAACACAGTAAATCAGATGTAGCGAATTGCAGCAACAAACCGAATACCAAATTTTTAAATGTGTTTACTTGAAATATGAAAATGGAATTTTCAATGATTCAGTTATCCAGTTCTATAGCATTTGTGTGAAAAAAAAATAAAACTATTGTGTTAACAATCATTCCTATATATATTGCAACATTACTTACAAAAGTTAAGGGCTTGAAATCACCTGAGTGACTATGCACAGATGATTAGATAAAGAAGGTATGTTAGATATGTAATACTGTGCAACACAAAAAAGACTAATAAATCAGGATGAAATCATATTTTAAAATAAAATGCTACTTGCAATTATATGCATGAAACTGAGAATATAGTGAAATAAGTCAAATTTAGACAAACCATATAATTTTATTTTGTGGTATATAGAAGTATATATTTGTGTGTGTGTTCACTGTATCACTGTATTCCCGTTCATCATCGATTTGCTGGAGCGGGCCCCAGTAACATCTCCATATGTCCTGTCTCATGCTAGTAGAGCCCAAGGCATCTGCTTGCTCCAGGAACATAAAGAGCCTCAATCCATTCCGAATGAGGTCTATAATTGTTACTGGTATTTGGCATATCAAATACAACACGGGTAGCTTGCCAGGCTCTGCCGTGCAGGTAGCATACATCTTAATCACAGAATTAAGATATAAAAATGTTTTTAAAAAACCAAAAAACTTAAGGGCTGGAGTGGGTAGGGTAGGGTGCTTGGATGATTGCATGGCTAACCCAGATTCTATCCTCCGCCTCCCAAACTGTTCCAAGACCACCGGAGTGATCACTGAGTGCACAGAGCCAGTAGTAAGCAAGTCCTGAAAACACATACACTCAACATTAAAAGAATAAATGAACGAAGGCCAGAGGGATAGTATAGTAGGTAGGGCCTTTGCCTTGCACACTGGGTTCAATCCCGGGTCCCATCTGGTCCGGACCCCATCTGGTCTATCAGAAGTAATTAATGAATGCTGGGCCAGAGCGACAGCACACCGGAGAGGGCGTTTGCCTTGCATGCGGCCAACCCAGGTTCAATCCCCAGCATCCCATATGGTCCCCGAGCACGGTCAGGAGTAATCCCTGAGCATCGCTGGGTGTGACCCAAAACAGCAAAAAAAAAAGATTTAGAAAAAAAAGTGATTACTGAGTGCAGAGCCAGGATTAACTCTGAGCAGCAATGCAATGGGTGTTACCCAAAACAGCAAACAGAAATAAATAAATAAATAAAGATCCTCTCTTTGGACCAGAGTCACAGTACAGTATGGTAGGGCCTGCTTGCATGCTGCAGACCCCTGCTGGATTCAGGTTCGATTCCCAGCATCCCATATGGTCCCCTGAGCTTGCCAGGAGTAATTGCTGAATGCAAAGCCAAAAGTAACCCCTGAGCACTGCCAGGTGTGAACCAAATTAAAAAAAAAAATTAGGGGCTGGAGCAATAGCACAGCGGCATAGGGTGTTTGCCTTGCACGCGGAGGACCCTGGTTCAATCCCTGGCATCCCATATGATGCCCCAAGCACAGCCAGGATTAATTCCTGAGTGCAGAGCCAGGAATAACCCCTGAGCATTGCTGGGTGTGACACAAAGAGCAAAAAAAAATAAATAAATAAATAAATTGAGGGCCAGAAGGATAGTACAGTGGGGAGGGTATTTGCCTTACATGCTGCCGACCAGGGTTCGATCCCCAGCATCCAATATGGTCCCGGAGTATTCCAAGACGATGGGTCGACCACAGGGCAAGCCCTACTGGGCAGTATTCTCTTTCACTGTCCTGACGTGATGATTTTGTAATGTACGTGAAGAGGCATCTGAGAGAAAAGGGGGTGGGTGCTTTGCTTACACACTGCCTGGTGCTGCATGACTTTTATAAAAATCATCATCAACTTTACACTAAAACCAATAACTTGGGACTAGAGCAGATATATGATTTACCAATGAGAAAGGTAACGTGAGTCCAGAAAAATCTATTATTACCAAAAGTGTAATGAAGCCTCCAGATTAAAAAAAAAATTGAATTGTAACCCTTTAGGGCCGAGCGATAGCACAGCGGGTAGAGTATTTGCCTTGCACACAGCCGACCCCGGTTCGATCCTCGGCATCCCATATGGCCCCCCAAGCTCCTCTAAGAATAATTTCTGAGCGCAGAGTCAGAAGTGTTTGACCTGAGCATCCACCAGGTGTGACCCAAAAAGAAAAAAAAATTGCAAGCCTTTATAGTAAATATAGCAATTGGCCAATTTCATTCATATACAGAGTTATGAATATACTACGACATCTATAACCTAGTCGGCACACTAAAAAACACACGCGATAAAGAATAGTACATTCTAATCAGGAGCATTTGAAACCAATTCTTTTTTGTAAAAAATTCTAACCTGAAGAAAAGTTCAGATAATATCAAGGAAAGTATGCACTTAAGATTTAAGCAGTTTTGGGCCGGAGTGATAGCACAGCAGGTTGGGCATTTGTCTTGCATGCAGCCGACCTGGGTTCGATCCCGGCATCCCATATGGTCCCCTGAGCACCAACAGGAGTAATTCCTGAGTGAAGAGCCAGGAGTAACCCCTGAGCATTGCCCGGTGTGACCCAAAAAGAAAAAAAAAAGATTTAAGCAGTTTTGCTTGGGGTTTCAATGTCATAATGTTTGAGGGACTAGTCTCATTTTTTTCAAATATTTCAACTTCATAATAGAAAAAAATTAAAAATCAAGTAAAATTTGTCAAGCAACCTCACTGAGTTCTCAACTCAATTCTAAATTCATTAAAATAAGATTATAGAGGACACATTCATCAAAATATCCTCAAAAGCCCCGCATTAGTTATTATTGTAATTAAAGTATACTAAGATAAATGTTCCCTATCTACAATTTTCACATGTCGGTAAAATAGGATTCAAAATTTATCCACATCAATAAATCTGGAATAGCACACATCCAAGTTAAATTGCATTTACAGTTTGAGGGTTCTCTGGGTCTTTGGGGGTCCTCTCACTGGCCAGGAGACCCGGGAACTGGCTGGCGCCCTGCGTGCACTGGCTCACGGGCCCTCCCGCCTTTGTGAGTGAGCCTCCACCTCCTTCCAAGGGCTGTTTTTTTAACCCTCTTAAGAATAAGAAACTATTTAAAAGTCTGAAAATCCAAGATCAAAACATGTCTAAAAATAAATGCAGACTCTGGGAGAAGCTGACTGAGGGGAAGGCACAGTCTGAGAGAAGCTGCTGAAGGAAGACAGTCTGGGAAGAGCTGCTGAGGGGAGGCACAGAACGGGAGAGGCTCACTGAGGAGAGACAGAACGGGAGAGGCTCACTGAGGAGAGACAGAAAGGGAGAGGCTCACTGAGGGGAGACACAGAACGGGAGAGACTCACTGAGGGGAGGCACAGAACAGGAGAGGCTCACTGAGGAGAGGCACAGAACGGGAGAGGCTCACTGAGGAGAGGCACAGAACAGGAGAGGCTCACTGAGGAGAGACAAAGAGCGGGAGGGCTCACTGAGGAGAGCACAGAGAACGGGAGAGGCTCACTGAGGAGAGACACAGAATGGGAGAGGCTCACTGAGGGGAGACACAGAATGGGGAGAGGCTCACTGAGGAGAGACACAGAACAGGAGAGGCTCACTGAGGAGAGACACAGAACGGGAGAGGCTCACTGAGGAGACACACAATGGGAGAGGCTCACTGAGGAGACACAGAACAGGAGAGGCTCACTGAGGAGACACAGAACGGGAGAGGCTCACTGAGGGGAGGCACAGAACGAGAGAGGCTCACTGAGGAGAGGCACAGAACGGGAGAGGCTCACTGAGGGGAGACACAAAGCCCCTAACAACGGAGAGGCTCACTGAGGAAGACAACGGGAACCACTAAAAAGAAAAAGAGGCTCACTGAGGAGAGGCACAGAACGGGGAGAGGCTCACTGAGGAGAGGCACAGAACGGGAGAGGCTCACTGAGGAGAGCACAGAACGGGAGAGGCTCACTGAGGGAGAACAGAAAGGGAGAGGCTCACTGAGGAGAGACACAGAACGGGAGAGGCTCACTGAGGAGAGACACAGAACGGGAGAGGCTCACTGAGGAGAGACAGAATGGAGAGGCTCACTGAGGGGAGACACAGAACGGGAGAGGCTCACTGAGGAGAGACACAGAACGGGAGAGGCTCACTGAGGAGAGACACAGAACGGGAGAGGCTCACTGAGGGAGAGACAGAACGGGAGAGGCTCACTGAGGAGACCAGGGAGAGAAAGGAGGCTCACTGAGGAGGAGACACAGAATGGGAGAGGCTCACTGAGGAGAGGCACAGAACGGGAGAGGCTCACTGAGGAGAGACACAGAACGGGAGAGGCTCACTGAGGAGAGGCACAGAATGGGAGAGGCTCACTGAGGGGAGACACAGAACAGGAGAGGCTCACTGAGGAGAGACACAGAACGGGGGAGGCTCACTGAGGGGAGACACAGAACGAGGGAGAGGCTCACTGAGGAGAGACACAGAACGGGAGAGGCTCACTGAGGAGAGAGATGGCACAGAACGGGAGAGGCTCACTGAGGAGAGAACAGAACGGGAGAGGCTCACTGAGGAGAGACACAGAACGGGAGAGGCTCACTGAGGAGAGACACAGAATGGGAGAGGCTCACTGAGGAGAGACACACAGAACGGGAGAGGCTCACTGAGGAGACACAGAACAGGAGAGGCTCACTGAGGAGAGGCACAGAACGGGAGAGGCTCACTGAGGAGAGGCACAGAACGGGGAGAGGCTCGCTGAGGAGAGACACAGAACGGGAGAGGCTCACTGAGGAGACACAGAATGGGAGAGGCTCACTGAGGAGACAGAGGCTCAGAAAACACAACGGGAGAGGCTCACGAGGAGACACAGAAAGGGGAAGGAGGCTCACTGAGGAGACACAGAATGGGAGAGGCTCACTGAGGGAGACACAATGGGAGAGGCTCACTGAGGAGAGACACAGAACGGGAGAGGCTCACTGAGGAGAGGCACAGAACGGGAGAGGCTCACTGAGGGGAGGCACAGAACGGGAGAGGCTCACTGAGGAGAGACACAGAACGGGAGAGGCTCACTGAGGAGAGACACAGAACGGGAGAGGCTCGCTGAAGAGAGACACAGAACGGGAGAGGCTCACTGAGGAGACACAGAACAGGAGAGGCTCACTGAGGAGAGACACAGAACGGGAGAGGCTCACTGAGGAGACACAGAACGGGAGAGGCTCACTGAGGAGAGACACAGAACGGGAGAGGCTCACTGAGGAGAGACACAGAACGGGAGAGGCTCGCTGAAGAGAGACACAGAACGGGAGAGGCTCACTGAGGAGAGACACAGAACGGGAGAGGCTCACTGAGGAGAGACACAGAACGGGAGAGGCTCACTGAGGAGAGACACAGAACGGGAGAGGCTCGCTGAAGAGAGACACAGAACGGGAGAGGCTCACTGAGGAGACACAGAACAGGAGAGGCTCACTGAGGAGAGACACAGAACGGGAGAGGCTCACTGAGGAGACACAGAACGGGAGAGGCTCACTGAGGAGAGACACAGAACGGGAGAGGCTCACTGAGGAGAGACACAGAACGGGAGAGGCTCGCTGAAGAGAGACACAGAACGGGAGAGGCTCACTGAGGAGAGACACAGAACGGGAGAGGCTCACTGAGGAGAGACACAGAACGGGAGAGGCTCACTGAGGAGACACAGGTGTGTTATATAGAGGAAATTTGAAAAATTGCTGAACAAATTAAATACATATTTTTAGATTTAATGTTTCCTGAAGGAAGGACAGTGGCTAAATTTGCTAAAAATTACCATCTTCACCTTTATTGTGCAGGATTCATATTGTATTTTTAGTGGTGAAATTGCTATATGATATGTATGCTAATTTGTAATTGGGAAATTTGGAATGAGATTTAAATTTTCATGAGAAATTCTAAACTTACATAAAGTTATAATGCGACATTACTTCAATAAAAATGACCTCTTAAAATGTGTTTGAATTTTTGTTTGTTGGCTTTGGAGCCACATCCAGCTGTATTCAGCACTGACTGCTTGCTTCATGATCAAGGATACTTCTGTTGGTCAGAAATAAAATGTGGTTCTGGGATTAAAACCAGAGTTGGCAAGGTTAAAACCAGATATAACCAGAAGGCAAGTGCCTTGATCACTGTATTGTCTCTCTGTTACCTAAACTTTTGTTTGTAATAGCAATCATAATCTCTGCATGAAAAAATGAATTTAATATGTTGATATTCAAATGCACATTCATTTATTGATCTTGCAGATCTT
Source organism: Cryptotis parvus (assembly GCA_021461705.1). NCBI lineage: Eukaryota > Metazoa > Chordata > Mammalia > Eulipotyphla > Soricidae > Cryptotis > Cryptotis parvus. The sequence goes on from JAJIBD010021110.1 coordinate 222,920, forward strand.
TATATAACCTTAATAGTATTTGAAAACATTATACTGAATATATCTGTTGCTATACATTTCCTTCATCAAGCATATTATTTATTAGTGCAAATAGTATTTTTAAATATAACTTAAATAAATGCTATGAATAGCTTTTAAATTTAAAATGTCCAAGAATGCTGATAAAAATATTCAGTAGAAGAAATCTTCTTGTTCGATTTATTTTCAAAATGTGCTAAATTCATTTTATAAATAATCTGCATATTTTATAAGAATTTACTTGTTGACTTCTAGTGGTACTGGTGGTTTGAATTCAAGGAAGATGGTGCTTTTTAAAATGTAGTTACTTCACCAGAACCAAATAGTCTTTGCACGGGATATTATTTGAAGGTCAATCTGTTTTAAGATCACTTTCTTTTACTAATTAGTGTGTATTTAAGAATCTTCCATGTCCTTTATGCCTTGAGTGTCCTTTTTACTCATAATACTGAAATATTCTGCTCTTGGGATTACTGCAGATTTGAGGGATTTGGTTTCAGCATATGCATGTTAAAGGGCATGTGCAGATAAATGGAATCGGAGCAATTGAGCCCTTAACAGTAAGGGCATTTGGATTAAGGCTCTTTGCATGATAGTTCTTGTTGGGTTAGAAATTCATGACACACCTTCTAAAAACAAATAGAAAGGTTGGATTTGAGGTCTAATAGGAAAATAGAAGAAGGAATATAAATGCAGGAGCAGAAGTGATGTGGTCAGTTCAGACATCAGGAAATACTACCAGTAGCTTCCAGTGGCTACAAGATATAAGAAAGAAATCCCTCTCTAAAGTATTTTAGCCCCTTAACAGAAATATATTTCTGTTTTATGTGAGTCTTGGAAAACAAATCCAGACTTTAAATATCTCTATCTTGAGTATTATTCCTGAAGATTTGAAAGTTTTTCTTGATCATGCTTGACCCATTTAGTTTTATCTGCAGAGTTCTAAAAGGAAATTATATGCAAAATGCACAGAAATATTTATTAACCTGTCTAATGCAGCAGTCATAAATATTTAATCTCTTCTTTGCATATATTTAATTAAAGATAAATATTCAGAGGAATTTTTTGCCTTAATTTTAGAATTCAAGATGTTAAAAGAAAGGAAATTGGATATATGTACACTGAAAATAATTATACAGTGTAAATTAAAAAAGAGTTGCCATAGTCTGTATGCACATTGATGTATATTTTGGCATATTAAAATGCTAATGGGTAAATGGATATTAAAGTTTTTTGAGGAAAATATAATATGCCCTTGTTTATTCAACTGATCATTCCAGGATTATAATGATTATTATTAAATTTTTATAATTAAGTATCAATGCATCTACATTATTTATGATTATATTACACATATTTGTCTTGCTGGAATTATATTGATAACCTCTATGAAAGCATTCACCAGAAAAAGATAATGTCCCCATGCGATTAGAACATAAAACTACAGTGATGGTTTCTCAGACTTAACTAAAATTTCTTTTTAAAGTGCATTTTCCTGTGGCTGTAATGATTTCTCTCGTTACTCTTTAGAAAGTGAGAAAAAGATTATTGTTCACTTTTAAATCATTATAGTAGTAATAATATTATTGCTTGTTGTTTGTTTCAGCAGTCACAAAAGTAATCAGCACGAGTAACAACAAGTCTTGGAAAATAAGTGGTCCTGCGATTTTGAACTCTGTTTTGTGGACTATTAAAGCAAATTACTGTCCACATCTGGGCACTGAACCTAAACATTTCTATTTCGCTAATGTTGGTGAAGATATCTGAAAACTCTTATTGGGGCCGCCTCTGGGCACAAACAAAACCACCTCTAGAAAAACACATCTGCAGTAAATGAGTCTTAGTGCAAATAAAACTGTTAACAGAAACACAATACTAGTTATCCCATCATTAGTGCAGCTTTCCATTGGGCTTCATTACTTATTCCATAGATGCTAACTAAAAAAAAATGAATGCTAATCTAAAAAGTATACAATAGGCAATGTGTTCTCTTGGCAGTTTTCTTCAATCTATTTCATCAAGGACTTCCTTCTTGTGACATCACCAAGGTCCTTAAACATGTACTTTTATTTACTGTGGTTATTGTATGTACCTAGAGGTACAAAGTAAGAGGTTTAATCATATTTGACGTGCTTTTTCATTTTCGTCTCACTTTTGTCGACACCGCTATCTAGAATACTTTGATAGATAGCTTCCAAGTTTTCAACATATTATGTATCACTACAGAGAATATTTTGAAGGCACCATCTTTACGGCAATTTAAGAAGCCATATTAATTAATAAAAGGTCTGCATATTATCATGCAGTTTGTAGTGAGCATGAAGGATTGATAGAAACTAACTTCTTTATTTCACCTGTTTTGGGTATGCCCTCTCTTGAGGGTATTTATCCAGTGTTCATAGTATATACGTAGTGAAATGTAGAAATTACAAAGTAATCTATAAATTCAAGTCGATCTGGAAGATATCCCTAATGTACTGTATGTAAGAAACTGCTCAAGACATCCAGTTACTAAGATGAGTGACAAAGATTCATTTTTAGCCTTGGAATTTCAGCCTTGTAGGAATGAGAGAACACAGGCAATGACTCAGAGTAGAGTGTGATACCTTTAGCAATTGCCTCGTACTTAGGGAACTGGATAAGACTGTGATTAAATTTGCCCAAGGGAATAGAAGAGCCAGTACGGCTTCACAGAGGAGAGGAATTTTCTGGCTTGCAATGAACAAAGAGGGCAGTATCTTAAAAAATCACAGTTGTGTGTAGGAATTTATTGCAAAAAAAAGAGCACATTTTCCTCTGATCTCAAAGTGCAATAATAAAGTGTGGAGTGCTTAAAGTAATTTCATTTCTCATCTCATAATTTATTTCAATTGTATTTTGGTAATATGGTGGTAATAGTGTAAACATTTATGGTATTGATGTATACAATTGCTATACCATTTTTACCACCAATAACATTAAAGATTCTCAGTCATTTTTTATCACCTCTGACTTATTATGCTTAAAATGATACACTCTACTTCCAAAAAATGCATAGTATAATTTTCATTTTATATATTTTTAGTAGAAATGCATAGCATTTCATTGTGCATACATACCTCAATTGATTAATCCATTCATCTATCATTGGTCATTTGGGTTACTTCTGTGGCATTACTATTATTTTCACCTCCACAATGATTGAGATGTGATAGGAATGTTATCTGGTTTAACATCTACAGAAAACTATATGGATGTTCCTCAAAAAATAGAAGTAGGATCCTGTGAGACAGCAATTTTTATTTCTTGAATACTTAAGAAACTAAATGCTGCTATAAATATACATTCAGAAAGATAAGATTAAAATATAGTCTCTTGAATAAAACATTTCAATGATACCAGTATTGTTATCATTGATAGTATCATTGATACTACTATTATTGGTGATACCATTGATTCTGCTGTTACTGATTCTGCTTTGTTGCCTCACCAAGCACAGGATTTACTCCTGACTGTGCTTATAGATCACTCGTAGAAGGGCTCAGGAACTTAAAATGGTGTGGGGCTAGACCCTGGGCCAGCTGTATCCAAGGCAATTGTCTTTCCTGCTGTACTCTCTCTCTACACAGAAAATAATATTTTAAATATTATAATTTCACACATTTATTTTAACTAGACAAGCTGGTTTATAAGTCATAGCTTCACCTTTGCATCCCACCTTTGGTTCATATTTACTTTTAATTTTACATTGTGAAATGTTAAAAACTACAATTAGTTATGACATGAATTTGGTTTTATTCTTTTGAGTAGAAATTTAAGTCTACTGTTTTGATCTTATGTACCCCATATGAGTTGAAAGTGCTTAGGACTTGTGCTTAAATATTAATGCTTATTTTCTTAAAAAGAGCTATACAAAATGTTAGGTATTATGGCTTGAATTGAAAGTAGTTTTTGGAAATGTTTTCACTAAGAAGTATTGCACAGTTAGTGTTATATTTTTTGACTGCTTTCTGAGCACATGAACACTCTGGAAATAATCGTTTCTCCTTTAAAAAGTTACTGCCAAATGGAGTGAGTTCTTTATCTCTCTGTTGTCTGTCTGTCTGTCTGTCTGTCTGTCTATCATCTATCTATCTTTCTATCTATCTACTTACACACCCATTTGTGCTCAGAGTTTCCTTCTGACTTTGTGCTCAGAGATCAGTAGCAGCAGGCCTAGGGGACCAGATGGGGTTTCAGGGATCCTACCTGAGTCTTTTGCGTGAAAGGCAAATACTGATCTGCTGCTCTCTAGCCACCAAGTGGACTTTTTGAATAAAGTCTCCAAAGGAAACTTTTTAAGTAAACCTGAAACAGGGAAACATACAACAGAAAATACCCCCAAACCTCAAATTTTCTTTTGTTGTCTTTAGAAATAGAGAACATTTATTTTCCTGCAGGTCTAACTTTTGTTTCTTGAGGAAAGCTTTGTTTAGGTACTGCAGAGAAGTATCCACATGTACTTAAGTTGTCAAAGTTATTAATAGTTCTGAGAATTCTCCTAGGCTTTCCAATATATTCACTTGAAATTTAAAGAATTACATTCAGGTTCACTTAAAATTTGCCTCTTGATATTATTTGAGTAGAAATTAAGTCTTTCTAAAATTTGAAATTCTGGTCAAGGAGATAATATGCTTGCTTTCCCAGCTCCTTAAATGATCCCTAGAGCCTCACTAAGAGTTAGTCTTCAGGACAGAGCAGTGTCAAACCTGAGCACTTCCTAATGTCCCCAAACCAAAAAAATATAGTGAGATATAAATTTAGTTAATATTAATATTAAGTTGATATAATTATTAAGTTAATATTAAGTTTCTGATTCTAAGGTATCTCAAACTATTTAGTTTAATACCTGTTTTCTATTATTGCATACATAGTTAGCATTTGTTTTAATAAGTGGGATTAATGCTTCTTCTAACATTAGTAAAAGGCTATCTCTGTGTATTAGATGTTAAAGAGCATTAATTTTCTATATATATATTTATATATGTCTAATTCCATGTTATTATGTTAATCTAAGTTTCTAATCTAAAGTGAATGGCTTTGATTTTATATGCTTACTATATAGATCCTTTGAAATTTTGCTTTGGCTATTCTAGGATAAAAAAAATTTCCTTTCTATAAACAAATATTTAGAGAGAATTTCCTCAAATTAAGCATGCAATAAGGATTTAGGAAGACGGTATTACATCTATACATACATTACTATAGAATTAATGTTTTAATTATTTAAATCATTAAAACATCTTTATTGGGTGTTTAATTTTATTCATATATTTTTAACAAGATGTCAGAGGTCATATACTTTATTAAATGTCTTCACAAACATATTTTTATATTACTTTGAAGTGCCTGTGTTATAACAAAGGATCATTTCTTTAAAAGCATGCAGAAATGTAATTTGACATTTTAATAGGAAAAATTAAAATTGGGACTAAAGAGATAGTACAAATAATAGAAGCATCCTTGCATGCAGTTAGCCTGTTTTGATCCAACGCTACTATGTGGTTACCATGAACACCAATAGGAGTGACTCGTGAAATCAGTAGCAAGAGTAAATCCTGAGCACAGCCACAATGACCCAAAACTAAAACTAATTGAAATAAAATGGAAATCAGATGTGTATCTATGTCTTATGGATTTTTCATATACAGAATTTTCTTTTTAACACATGACACTCTTGTTAATTATCCGTGATTATTCATCATATCATTGTGTCTATCACACTAATTTAATCTCATAGAACCGTTAGATGTTTACTAAGTAATTGGTTTATTATTAGAAAACTTGAGTTTGTGAGTTTCCAATTTGTTTAGTGATGCAATTATTTTTTGGAATCATATAGTTCAATAGATATACCAAATAATTTTGGATTACCAAAACAGAGTATTCCTAACCGCTTATGAGAAAAGTTTATGTGAATGTTTGCTGTTCAGATTTTATCATCTTCCTCGATTTTCTACCTAGTCTATCCATGTGCTCTTGTTCTTTATTATTTTTGTTTGATTTTTATTTTTTGTTTCTGGACCACTTATGCGAGTCTCAAGGGTTTACTCCTGACTTTGTGCTCAGGGATTACTCTGAAAAAGTATCCCTTAATATCTAGTACTTATTCATCTGTTAATAAATACAGATTTAGGGCCTAGCTGACCATGGAACCCCGAGGAGGGCAGATGGGCTTTGGGAGTGGCCCGTCGCCTCTGGGGGTCCCAGAAGCAGCCGGATGAGACTCGCCCATCACACTAGCCACCTTTTTCGCTGTCCGGAGGCTGGGAAACTGCCTCACGACCAGTTGAACAGAGCAAAACCAGTTCGAGCCCAGGTAGGCGGCTCCAAGAGGCAGGAATCACTGGGAAGTCGCCATATGGAGGCGTGGTCGCCCTTTCCCCCTCCATTTTGTCGAGCCTGGTGGCCCCCACACAGGAGCTGCCCGCGGGCCAGCACCCAGAGGCTCAGAAGTGGGTGGGGAGGCTGGAACTCGGCTCGCGCTGGGCCTAGCTGACCATGGAACCCCGCGGAGGGCAGATGGGCTTTGGGAGGGGCCCGTCGCCTCTGGGGGGTTCCGGAAGCAGCCGGATGAGACTCGCCCATCACACTAGCCACCTTTTCGCTGTTCGGACGCTGGGAAACTGCCTCACGACCAGTTGAACAGAGCAAAACCAGTTTGAGCGCGAGTCCACTGAAATAGTGAAACAGTGATTTTTTTTTAATGCACTGCATTCCACAAAGAGCAGGAAAGTTTGGTGGGAAGGAGATACCAGAGGAAAGAAATGACATTCAGAACCCGCCGAGTGGTTGAGGTGTGGGAGGGGGAGGGAGGTGGGAACATTGGTGATGGGAGATGGGTTAGGGTGGAGGGTGCTTGTTGTAACACTGTAGAACCAAAACTCTACATGAGAATCTTTCAAATAAAAAAAATCATGATCACAATCACGTTCTTCCCGTTGATCATCTATTTGCTAGAGCGGGCACCAGTAATATCTCCATATGTCCTGTCTCATGCCAGTAGAGCCAGGGTCATCGGCTTGCTACAGGAACATAAAAAGCCTCAAACCATTATATTAGGTCATGGGAATGACCTAATATAATTGTTACTGGAATTTGGCATATCAAATACAACACGAGAAGCTTGCCAGGCTTGCCGAGCGGGAGGCAAACTCTTTTAAACACCTCCAAATAAAGCATTTATTGATGAACCGTGCAGCAGCTTGCGGCCGCGCGAGCCGGGCTGTGATGGGCTGGCCTGTTGGGTGGAGTTCTGACGAGAGGAAAGTCCAAAAGTGGAAAATGACGGTGCCCGTGGAGTGAGGAGGGGTGGTGTGGCTTGTTGTGAGGCTCTGCTGAGGTGGTGGGCCAGGTCTAGAACCTGCCATGTCTCCCTACTGCCTCTTGAATGGCTGTGCACAGGGAGAGCAAGGAACAGCTGTGCCCCATGTGTGAGAGTCTCTGGACCAGCATACCTGGGCGGATTGAGGAAAAGCGGCTATAGGGTGGGTGTCAGTGATCCGGGCTGTGATGGGCTGGTCTGCTGGCCCACCACCTCGGCAGAGCCTCACAACAAGCCAGACCACCCCTCCTCACTCCACAGGCGCCACCATTTTCCACTTCTGGACTTCCCTCTAGTCAGAACTCCACCCAGCAGACCAGCCCATCATAGCCCGGATCACCGACACCCACCCTGCAGCAGCTTTTTTTCTCAATCCGGCCCAGGTATGCTGGTCCAGAGACTCTCACACATGGGGCAGAGCTGTTCCTTGCTCTCCCTGTGCACAGCCGCTCATGAGGCAGTCGGGAGACATGGCGGGTTCTAGCCCTGGCCCACCACCTCGGCAGAGCCTCACAACAAGCCAGACCACCCCTCCTCACTCCACAGGTGCCGCCTTTTTCCACTTTTGGACTTCCCTCTTTTCTAAAAATAAATAAATAAATAAATACAGATTTAGTATTAGGAGATTATAGTCAGTTGGTTTTGTGCTGCGGAACAAACGGAAGTGTACTTGTATAAGATGCTTCCTAAACTATATGTCAAGTCCCAACTGGACATTTAAATATCTTTATTCATTTCACAACACCTAATTATCTTCAGAATTGAAACAAAACCTTCCAAAACAACACTCAAAAATTCATAAGGTATTGAAAATTAACGTAATTTATTTAGCATATGGGTTTGTCTTTATTCCAAAAACAGATTTGGAGTAGCATATGGAGCCTTAGTCATAAATTCTTTGTTCATAGAGAAGTTTCTTCTCAGTTGAGTTACATACTAATTGTGGATTTGTGATAATACATATATTTCACTGCTGAATTTGATTCAGTTTTAGGAAAATGCTTAGTGTTAATCCAATCCAAACTTAAGTTTGATCAGTCCTTTTTATAAACCCTTATATAAGAATATCAGAATAAATATTCTGAAATTTTTGCCTCAATATTAAAAATGGGTAGTGCATTTTCTTGTAGTCAAAAAGGAAATAAAAACAATATAAGATAGCGCTCAAATTTGTATGTTTATATATCTATATGTACAGGAAGAAAAATTATATTCTGACATTAAGTCATTTCATATTATGAGCCTATTGTAGTTGGGAATTATTTGAAATTTTGGTACGTGATACCACATGTTTATTTCTTCCACTATCATGAATAGCAGATCTTAATTCTGGAAGTAAGTTATAGATATTGTGTCAGGTATGAACGACATCAGCACCACTATATCTATAGATTTAAGTATAAGTATGTTTGATTTACAGAATTACTTTATATTTTATATATAGTATGTGTTATTTTTTTGATGTGTCCAAGATATAATCAATTAAACTGAAGTCAATTGGTCTTACTAAAAGTTTTCCCTTGGAAGCCCCAATCTTATATACATCTATAAATATATAAAGCTAAAAATATGATCCAGGTGTATGTTATTTCCTAAAAATGAACAAACAAAAAAAAAAAAAGAAAGACTCAAGAAAATGTTTTGCCATATTAAGAACTCATTGCCTACATTTTATCAGACCTTTCATAGTGGCATTCAAGTCCTCATTTATATCAACTATAAATAATTTCATTTTTTAATTGAAACACCATGTGATGCAGTTAGAAGGCTTTTCATTACTGGGTTTCAGTCATAAAAATACCAATGCCATCCCTCCTCCAGTATAGATTTTCCACCACGAATCCCCCCTTCTACCTTCCATGGCAGGCGCTTTCTTATTTGCTCCCTGTCTCTCACTCCCATTGTACATTAAGGTTTGCAGAAAAGATACTGAGAGATTATCATGTTTGTTCCTTTTCCTAATTTCAACATGCAGGTCTTACACAGAGTGATCATTTATAACTATCATTAGCATATAGGTTACTTTTCATATAACAACGTTCTTTTCCCCAAGCAGTTTAAACAGGCTTCCAACCATGAACCAGAATAAACCATGTTTATTCTGTCCTGGGGTATTGGTTTCCTATTGTTTTATTACATTTTATTATATCTCATAAATGAGTGCAATCATTCTATGCCTGTCCCTCTTCTTTGGACTTGTTTCAATCAGTATCCATGTCCATCTATTTAGAAGCAAATTTCATAACTTCATTTATCCTCAGAGCTGCATAGTATTCCATTATTTAGATGTACCACTGTTTCTTTAACCAGTTGTCTGTTCTCGGGCACTTGAGTTGTTTCCAGATTCTGGCTGTTGTGAATTGTGCTGCAGGGAATGTAGAAGTGCAGATGGTACTTCGTCTGTGTGTTTTTGAAGCTCTGGGTTATATTCCCAGAAGTGACGTTGCTGGGTCATATGGTAGTTCAATTTCTGGATTTTTGAGGAATGCCCATATTGCTTTTCATAAAGACTGGACTAATTATCCCTGCATCAATGCATGAGTGTCCCTTTCTCCCCACATCTGCACCAGCAGTGGTTGCAATTGTTTCTTTTTCATGTGTGCTAGTCTCAGAGTGTGAGATGATATCTCAGTACTTTTTGATTTGTGTCTCCCTGATGATTAAGTGGTGTAAAGCCTTGTTTCATGTGTCTTATGTCCATTTGTATTTTTTCTTGAAGAAATTTCTGTTAATTTCATCTCATTTTTATGTAGTTGGAGTTTTATTAAACCTAAATATCAGATGTATATTTGGTAAATAATTTTTCCTAATGTGTAGGCTATTGTTGTACCTTGGTCATTGTTTCTTTTGAAGGGCAGAAGCTTCTTAGTTCCAGGAGTCCCAATTGTTTATGTTTATGTTTGCTTTCACTTTGTTGGTTAGTGGTGTTTCATCTTTGAAGATGCCTTTAGGTTCAGTGTCATGTAGGAAACTAGCCACACTACCTCCATGTACCCTATGCAGTCAGGTCTGATAATGAGGTCTTTAATCAGTTTTGATCAGACTTTTTGCCTATTAGAGAGAAGTCTGAGTTCATTTTTATTTTTATTATGTAGCCATCCAGTTTTCCCAATACGACTTGTTGAAGATGCTTTCCTTACTCCACTTCATATTTCTTGCTCCTGTACTAAAGATTAGGTGATATGTTTGAGGGTCTGCATTAGGATATTCAGCTCTCCTCCATTGGTCTTCAGGTCTGTCTTTATTTTAATACCATGCTTTTTTAATTTCTACTACTTTGTAGTTTAGTTTGAAGTTGGGGAAGATGATGCCATCCATCTTTTTTCCTAGGATTTCTTTGACTAGTCATGGGTGTTTGTGGTTTCATATGAATTTTAGGAGTGTTTGATCAATTCATTTGTAAAATTCCATGGGTATTCTTATAGGGACTGCATTGAATCTGTAGAAGGGAAATTTGTTTTACCATGATGTTCCTTACAATCTATGTGCCTGGGATGTATTTTCATACTTTGTGTCCTCTTTTATTTCTTGGGAAAGAATTAAAACTATATCCCATTTACAGTTGTGCCGCAGAAAGGCAAGAACCTTGGGATCAGTTTAACTGAAGAGATCAAGGACATATAAAAAGAAAACTAAAAACAATCTAAATAATTTCTTGTGGAAATTTCTATTTTCTTTAAATCATTTTAAAATTTTTCACAGAGAAGATGTATAGCAAGATTGCCTCTCACAACCCCATTTTTTGTCTAATAGACATGACCATGCCTGCCACGCACATCTTCCATAGCCCCATGGAATGAGTTCTCTATTTATCTATGGGCTCATGGCTATATTATTCACTCATCTGATGTGTTACTCACGGCTGCTATAAAATAATGGAATTAAATCCTGCCCAGAATTTTGTCAGGAAGAGTAATTCTCTGCTTGTATCTAAGCTAAAATTAGTTTTCACATTAAAAATATGAACACCTCGTTCCAGCCTGTGCAGAGCTACTAAACATTTTCTTGGCTACACTTCAGTTTATTGTTCACAGTTTCTTATGGATTACAGTAGCTCTATGATTTAGTATGGATCATCATATTTGCACATTGTCAAAAATATAGTGAATTAAGTTCATCACTCTTAATAATATTTACCCTGCTATAAAATTTCTAGAATAAGAACTTTTTTTATGGAATCATCTGATTTTTAAAAGAGAATCTTCATAAAGCATGCAATAAAAAGCTGCCTATATTTGTAGCTGCAAATCTGGAGTATTTCAGTACAGAGTTTAAAGTGAAGGTTAAAGTATTCACTCAGGGAAAAAGTGAAGACATTGGAATTTTTTTTTATTTGTTTGATTGCTAAACTAAACCTTCTAAAAGGGTCCTCTTTTGTTAGTTGCAAGAGTGGAGTACCCGGAAGTGATCTTTATTCTCTCAGAAGACACTATACTTAATGAAATGAACCATTTTGTTCAAAGTACTAGACTCTGAATTCATCTTACTCTGAGTTTGAATCCCACCTCTCAGATTTACTGGATTTCTAATATAGGTAATTAGAACTTTAGTGTTTTTTATATACTTGTTTGTTAAAAAATGATGAGTGGAATTAGGGATTTATAGTATCACTTGTATCACTCACCTTCTTATTTATTGATTTGCTCGAGCAGGCACTAGTAACATCTCCATAAGTTCTGTAGCATGCTAGTGTAGCCCAAGAGCATCTGCTTGCTCCAAGAGCACAAAGAGCTTCAGACCATTGTTACTGGTTTTTGGCATATCAGATACAACATGGGTAGCTTGCCAGGTTCTGCCATGCTGATGGTATGCTCTCAGTAGTAAGCTCTCATCTTGTTCATTTATTGATGAACAGGGAGAAATCAGCTTTTCTCTTAGGTGGAGCTATGACGAGCTGTGGAGTCCAGATGTTGAAAACGGTGACCCTCATGGTGTAGGGGTTCCTCTGGTTTCTTGTGAGGCTCTATTGGAATGGCGGAGTAGGGCTAGAACTTGCCTTCCTTCCAGGTACCTCATGATCAGCTGAACACAGGGAGAGCTGGTAGCAACACCGCCCTATGTGTCTGAGTCTATTGTACTATTAAAGGCTTTTTTTTTTTTTTTTTTTTTTTGGGTCCACACCCGGCAAGCTCAGGGGTTTCCCTGGCTCTGCACTCAGAATTACCCGGCGGGCCGGGGACCATATGGGATGCGGACAGCCCGCCCTAAAAGGCTTTTTATACCACAATCCAATATAATGAAAGAACTCTAGCTTTGGTCAGAACTTAGACCATACATGAGAGCCCAAGTCTCCCACCAAAGAGGATCCCACTAGAGGAGTCCTACCAAAGGGGTCCTACCAGAAAGGAATACCACCAAAGAGAGAGCAGGGATTTATAGAAAATGCTGAAAAGTATATATTCTTGGCTTGTAATACAATAATTTCAAACAATAAGTAAAATATATGTAATATATTGTGTTAAAATATAATAAGTATGCTTTCTATGTGAATCTTTAAAACTCATTTACATAACTGCCTCCATACACATAGGTTTGCTTGTCATTTGAAAACATTCATATTATAACTTTATATTATAACATTCATATTATAAACATAGAACTGTTTCATGTTGCACTTAATTAAGCTCTCAAGAAGTATCCAGGGTGGCTAAGGGTAACTCCTAGCAGTTCTTAGCCAACCAGGCTGGGCTGTTGAATGCTAGGGCCAGCGGAGGCGGCACTGCACAGACTGTGTGGGGGAGAGTACCAGGGCTACCCTACATGCATGGCACTATATTTCAGTATTTCATATTTTAATATGCACATTTATACCACAAATGAAAACTTTATATTTCATCTCTATAAAATAACATACATATTAAACTCTCATTTGAGTTGAATTAAATATGTGAGTATATAATTGATAAATAAAGGCATTAATTACTGTCACAGTAAGGGGCCACCAAGAAGCTAAACATTATGCTTATCCTGTTTTAATACATTATAGATTGTGGATGATAATTAGACAACTAGTAGTTTTATTCCCCATTCTAATTAACTAGCCTAACTTTCTGAGTAATGAAATTTTTCTGATTAGTTTATTTTGTATTTATTAATTTTTGAAACATAAACATGCAGTAGAATTATACCATACAAAGGTTAAGAAAGTTTAAAATGATAGTTCACATAATAATATCACTGAGCATATAATGCCATTATATAAAAAAAGTATGCTATTTCCTTGGAACATAAAATATCTTTTTTAAATTCATGTTACCATGTTACCATAGGCAAGAATTTACCAAATGTAGTTTTTAGGGAGGATTTGTTCAAACAACAGATAAATCTGTTTAAGTATAGCTATTTGAATAAAGAAAAATATTTTATTTATCCCAAACAAAGAATTTTAAAAAAATGTCATTATTTTCTAAGATAATTATATTCAAGTTCAAGAGAGCTTTGAAATTAGTTGAACCAAATGTAAATGCCAAAGGATTTGGGACTATACTCTCTAAAAACTGAGATACCATTTGTGCAAGTTCTTATTTCCTTACCATTCCCTTTCAAAGAAAATTTACATCCATATTACATTGCTCATGTAAGAAATTACTGAATAAAGTAAAATGCCAAACATACCCTAACAACTTGAATTAAAATGACAATATGATTTTGTTTTATGGAACATCTGCATTCCACATATACTGAAATATGAAATTAAAAACCTTCCAACATTGCTATTTCAGTCTTAATTTACAAGGAAATTTTGTCTCAATAGCTAAAATGTTGAGTATTAATATGTAGTATGTGGGCTGGGGCGATAGTCCAGCGAGTAAGGCATTTGATTTGGCGTGCAGCCAACCCAGGTTCGATCCCCAGCATCCATCTGGTCTCCCACGCAGTGCCAGGAGTAATTCCTGAGCGAAGAGTCAGGTATAACCTCTGAGCATCAATAGGTGTGATCCAAAAAGAAAATAGTAATAATAATAATAATTAATAATAATAATATGAAGTATGTAAATAAGCACAGGTAAACTGCAAAATATTGATTTTTAAAATTGGTCAGTTCCTGTTATTGTTACTAACATATTAAGTTACGTTACTAAGTCTTTGAGCGTTAATATTACTTTATGCATTCAAAAATATTTCGAGCTAGATAGATGTGTGCTAAGGCACTTACTTGCCTTGAGGCTTCAGACCTCAGTTTGAATCTAGGGCATTGCATATGTTCACGGAGTACCATAAGGACTGAGTACAGAACTAGGAGAAAGCGCTGATGACCACCAGGTATGACTGAACACCTTTATCAGCAGCAAATACATAAATATAATTCTTTAAAAGATTGTAAATTTTGTAATATCAACAATCCTATGGATTTTCTGTTGCTACCTACTATACCAACATTATAATACATAGAACAAAAAATTCCATGTGACTTTTGAAAAGAGATATCTAGATAATTGAAGTAAAAATCTAGTACTTAAACAATTATGTATTGCTACTGACTAGGTCGAAACCAAATATCAACAATTCTGGAGGGGGCGGAGTTATAGCCCTAGCCTTGCATGCACGTAAGGCATTTGCCTTGCACATGGGTAACCCATGTTCCATCCCCAGTATCCCATATGGTCCATGAGCACCGCCTGAAGTAATTCCTGAGTGTAGATCCAGTCGCACTATTGAACACTGCTGGGTATGAGGGAAAAATGAAAGCAAAAATATTATGAAAGAGGATTAAATTATGAATGGTATGACTATAAGTATTTCTGCTTTCTATTTACTTACATACTTTTAATTTTCAACAAATATGTGTTGAGAACTTAGAATCTTCTGAGGTTTAGATAATTTTTTAGGAAGTCAGAGCTGTTTCATTACATTTACTATCAAATGGTAACTGAAAGTTGTTTCTAAGTCCTAGACTTCTATGTTGACTAATAGCATATTGAAGGAAAGTTGTCACTTGAATGATTGCACCACTCTTACGCTTATTTATGGATATCTGTCATACGATTATGTAGTGATTTCAGTGAGTCTAAAGAATCACACATAATCTAAAGATAATATGAATGTCTTGGAATCTCCTTAGAACCAAAGACAAAATCTTTCTAAATTCATATTTTGAATAGCTGCCACCATTTCCATCATATTTAAATTAAGGTTATTTGTGAGAGGTTTTGGCTATGAAGTGTTCAGGAATATTGTGTGTACTTTAGAACAAATCAGTTGACAACATAACATGTTGTAAGTAAAAAAAAAATCATCTCACACCACAGAGAATGGCACATATCCAAAAGAATAAGAACAACAAGTGCTGGCGTGGTTGCAGGGAAAAGGGACTCTCATCCATTGTTGGTGGGTATGTTGACTAATATAGCCTTTTTGGAAAACAATATGGACGTTCCTCCAAAGACTAGAAATTGAGCTCCCATTTGACCCAGCCATACCACTCCTGGGAATATAGCCTGGGAAGCCAAAAAATATGAAGCAAAAACACCATCCACATATTTATGTTCATAGCAGAATTATTCACTATAGCCAGACTTTGGAAACAAGCAGAGTGCCCGAGAATAGATGACTGGATAAAGAAACTTTGGTACATCTACACAATGGAATACTATGCAGCTGTCAGGAGAAATGAAGTTATAAAATTTGCCTATAAATGGATGGGCATGGAGAGGATCATGTTGAGAGAAATTAGCCAGAGAGAGACAGATGTAGAATGACTGCATTTATTTGCATGACATAAATATATATATATATATATATATATATATATATATATATATATGTACACATTACAATACCAATACCCAAGGTCAGGCAAAACATTGATCAGGAGGTCTTGTCAAAGGTGGAAATTGGGGCTGGAGAGATAGCCCAGTGGGTAGGGGCGTTGACCTTGCACGCGGTCGGCCTGTGCCATCCCGGGTTCGATACCTGGCATCCCATATGGTCCCCCAAGCACTGCCAGGAGTAATTCCTGAGTGCAGAGCCAGGAGTAACCCCTGAGCATCGCCAGGTGTGACCCAAAAAGAAAAAAATAAGATGGAAATTATCACAAACGTGTGGGAGTCAGAGGCTAGGTAATATAGAGAATGGAACAGTGTGCTAACAATTGTCAACGTGCTAAAACCAACCTAGAGCTGAGCATTGAATGCAGGCAAAAGATACATATGACAACCTCTTAATGTATGTATTGTAATCCACAATGTGGAAGGGAAGGAAGAGAGAGAGAGAGAGAGAGAGAGAGAGAGAGAGAGAGAGAGAGAGAGAGAGAGAGAGAGAGAGAGAGAGAGAGAATAAAGAACCTGCCAAGGGGCGGGCTAGAGGGAGGGGGAGCGAATAATCAGGGACATTGGTGGTGGGAAATGGGCACTGGTGGAAGGCGGGGTGCTGGAATATTATATGGCGAAACCCAAATATGAACATCTTATGAACATCTTTGTAATTGTGTATCTCACGGCAGTATAATAAAATATTAAAAAAAAACACCCCTCCTCTCCCCACTGATGGGCAAAGGAACAAAAAGCACAGGCTGCTTGGTAGGAACAGGCTGCTCTTATTTTAGCTCTCCTTTATATCTCTCTCCAAGTCAAGTAACTAGTGAGCCTCTCCCTAAAAGTTGCAAGTTGGGAGTTGCAAGATGTGATGGACTTTGATCCGAACAATGAGAAGGTTCCTCTCCCTTCCACTGCAATCTACCAAGGGACTCCCCGGAGATGGAAACCTGCCCTGAGGCTGTAGACATGCCCAGGTAAAAGGCGGAATCCCAGTGTGCTTTTTTTTTTCCTTTTTCTTTGTTGGTTAGCAATTATCTTAGTAATATTCCTAGTCTTTTTTTGTATAAACACAGTAAAAGATACAGACATTTATAAAGGATAGCTTTTCCTGGGGATATCTGACTAATATTCCAAACTGCTGTCCTCAAGTCAGGTTAATTTTATCCTAAAGGTCCAAATTCAGTTGCTTATCTTTGGCCAGGACAGTGTCTTCATGACCTTTCTCTTAGTTTATTATTCTGTTTCTGACACATAGTCTGCCCCAAGTCTAGGCCAGCGTAGATTACTCATTGCTTTCCCTGGGTCCTTCCAAATCCCATAACAGGATCCTTCTATTGGAGTGCAAGGAGCTAGAATCAATCTGAGGGCAACTGAGGTTTTTGATTAGGGAATATGACGGATGCCCAGGAGTAAATATTTCATAGTTAATTAACTCCTATGTCACAAATGCGTAGTTTTCATTGTCTTCCTGTTTTTAGACAAAAAGGCCTTTCCTCTAACATGAGAAAATGCAAAGGGCATACAGGAAAGAGAAAAACAATATTTCACTTGCAATACAAAACCCAGGGATGGCAAGGAGACAGTGGGCTATGAACAGAAGATAACTCAACATTCGTGTGTCTGAAAATGTAATGAAGACATTGATCTGCATTTGCTGATTCAAAGGATTGTTACATTTTCATGAGCAATTAAAGTTAAAATTGTGTTTATGTACCAATTAAGCAAATTGTTAGCATATAATACAATAATCTAAGTAGCCGGCCAGCTAGCTTTGAAGAACCACCGGGAAGCCGTGACTGTTGGGTTCTGGATCCTGCAGAAAGTGGCCTACAGTGACCTCTGAACAGCTACTGGAAAAAAAATTCATATAGGACTATAATGTTTAAGGTTTCTGGAATATAGTTAGATCACTGGAAATTATGTATGAGTTAACACTCTTTTCAAGCTTAGATAAATATTTGCTCTTCATATTGTGTAAAAGCCCAAATTTTGAGTTGGCCTAATCAAACTTTATACTTATGTACTAAAATTATTAGAAGCTTGCGGAAGGAGAAAATGTATTGATATGATTGACATCTACCAAGGTACAGACAAAAACCTATAAAAAATCCTTTAAGATTACCCAGAGCTCTAGAAGGCAAGTGATCATTAGTTGTAAATTTTATCCGCATCCACACTGATCTGAATCTATGTTCTTTGTTGGTGAAAAATCCAAGATGACATTTAATCTGTCAGAAAGTCTCATGAATAAGTAGTTGAAGTTTGTCACTTGGAAAAAAATTTGGCAGTTCCTGTGAGGAGATTAAGCTGCTTTTATGAGTAGATAAAAAGGGAAGTCCCAATTGCTTACTCAGTCCTTGTGCTTAAAATAATAAAGTGTCCAATTAGCATTTTCTTTCATCCTCTTTCCTAAATAGGAATGTTGAAGCAAAGAGCGACATTTATGCAATCACATATTTCTGTCCTTGATGTATGGCATTGAATTAATGATGTCAAGAATACAGACTAAAGAATAAGCTCAGCAGTTCCCCTGAAGAAGCTTATACTCCAGTAAAAATAAAGATAAATGCGTTATTTCTCTGGTGATGACCAACATTGAGGTCAGTGATTATCTATGGGATAGAGAGTGATTAAAGCTCTTCAAAGGCAGTTTGCTAAAAGAGTAGACTCAAGAGGTATAGGAGAGCATACTGTATTTCCACTGCTATGTCTGCAGTTAACAGAGAAATCTTCCTTTACTGTGCTAAAGATTTTAATCAGCACTTTCCCTAGTGAAAGATGTCTTGTTTTAAAAAGTGATATTTTAAAGTTTTAACTCTATGTCACACACTTCTTAAAAAAAGACACACCCACATCGTACCCACCCAAGGTCCTCACTTATTTAGTTGACTTTATTTTTCCCTTGCTTAAGAAAATACTTATATTCAAAATATTTCATCATTATATTTCACTTTTCTTTGATGCGTTGCTTGTTGTAACATAGGTGAATAAGACATTCACACATTTAAGTTATTTTTAGAATGATTTTATGTAGTTTGCCAATAGAAGATAATAAGCAGTGACTTGTTTATTGAACTATCATAATTGTTTCTCATATTATTAATGCACTTTATAAGAAAACTATTAAGAAAAACTTCAATGTTGCACTTACATTAGGGTCAGAAAAAATTAGTAGATAGAAGTTTAACTTTTACTAAGTGAACGCTGAGATAGGATTCTGATATTTTGCTTCCAGAATATTGTGGTCTGGCACTTATGTATTCAGTAGCACCAGGTACGGTCTTAGTGACCCTATATATATTTTTTTTAATTGGCCCCTTTGTATAGTATCCCTGAATGAGGAGACTCAGTAAAAAGTAAAATAGATTCCTGAAATCACAGTAGGTGTGTTTATAGGATGTCTCAGCCATCACACCAACACCAGACTTATCCTCTTGGGTAGTTGAGCGAGAGTGGACAGTGATGCCAGCAGATGGTACCAAATGGCACCCAGAGACCCATTCAGGCAAGTCCAGCCCGATTTACTGGTCTGTGGTTTTCCATATGGAAAATGTTTTGGGTCCTCAAATTTGTTTATGGTAAAGTTTTCTGTTGTTTCATTTGAAGCTGAAAACAAATTCTCAAGCACATTATTGGCTATTTAAAATTATTACAGGCCGGAGCAATAGCCCAGCAGGTAGGGCGTTTGTTTGCCTTACACGCGACTGGTCCATGCCAACTGGTCCATGCCAGCCCGAGTTCGATCTCTGGCATCCCAAATGGTCCCCCGAGCACCGCCGGGGAATAATTCCTGAGTGCAGAGCCAGGAGAAACCCCTGAGCATTGCCGGGTGTGACCCAAAAAGCAAAATGAATAAATAAATAAATAAATAAATAAATAAATAAATAAATAGATAGATAAATAAATAAATGTAAAATTATTACAAAATATATTGGGAATGCCATATTTGACGTCTTGAAATGATCAGAAATGTTCATGGACGTTAAAAGCTAATCACAACAATAGTATATGCATGTTGGTTTTCCATTGAGTCATACCTAAGACCTATGATATTTCAGTATTAAGTAAAATGACAAAATTAATTGAATCTAAAATTATGGAATGTTTTAATTCCCTGACCAGTTGATCTTTTAAGAAGTATATATGGTGACGCATTCCCGCATGGCATTCCAGCAATGTTGTCTTGGAAAACTGCCTTACATTCTCTGTTTACAGGACAGAATGTGCTCCTTTACTCTTCTGAGAAAAAATTATATTTTTCTAACTTTCAGTTTTACTTATGTTATCATAGTTTTAATTCTTAATTATAATTTTTTGGTATTTAGAATAAAATGAAATGAAGTCTTTCCAATCCAGTAATTTTAGATATATAATGAATTGATAGTTATATTTTAGAACTATTTCTTAAGCTAACTTATTAAGTATTTCCCTCTAATGCATGCTTGTTTTTATTAATAATGGATAAAATAAATATATCAGTTACTATATACTGGAATTAGTGAATATTCTATCATTTATCTTATGCATGGAATTATGTAGAATTTTAGAGATTAACGGCCATAACAAAGAATACATTTACTAACAAAATAAACAATTTCAGACTGTTGATTGAGTAATTAGGAATTTTCCAGCTAAACTAGTTCAGATAATTTAATTATTATTTTAAAGCTACAAGTATGAGAAAGATTTTAGTGTGTTGAAGGCAAGCAGAGAGACAATTTTAAATGATGAAGTAGGTGAAAAGCATCAAACTATATTAAATTGTGTGTGTTGTGTTTGTGCCAAAGATTTGAATCAGGTTCAGCCACATCCAAAGACAGTGTCTTGGCCTCTTGCCCATCTTTTCTGTCTCTCATCCATCTCTCCATGACATCCCCTAACATGGATAAATATGATGATATAGATTGTAAACTTTCTGAACACCACAAAGATTTTATGATAATAATGCCGTATACTTTTCCAGTTCTTACAAGTGCCAAGTACTCTTAAATACTATTCTCGTAGTATTCTTATAGTTTACTAAGTTTCTACAAATCCTTCTTGAAAAGAAGATTATTCTAAGAACTATCAATTTGTCTCCCAATAACCAACCTAGTTCTTCCTTTGGATTGTAAAGGATTATGTGAAATATTTCTCAGCCTGTTCACTACCATACTGTGTTCTAATTTAACTTAGAGTTAATCAGTCATGCTTTTACTGTAGTAATTTATTTTTATCACAAAGCAAAACAGTAATAACCATAGTTGTATTTGTTATGCAACAGTGGTGTCATATATTATTTTACTATATTTATAAGCAATATTCAGTGCATGTCTTAAGCATTTGGACTGCTTATTTCTGTTCCAAGCCAGCTGGAGCTAAATAAGTCAGTCTGACTTAGTCATTGGTTTCTATTGAGATTGCTTAATAGTAACCACATCCAAATGACATTCATTGGCTGTATCATAAGACATCTCGTAATATGACTTAAATTAATATAATTCCCAATGTATTTTGGATTTTGTCTGTAATGCTTGCTGTTCTGTTCACAGCCAAAATCCATTTTTTTACTATTAAGTGTAATAACTTGATGATAGCAAAACAATAATGATAGTGTTTATGCACGTAATCTTGGTAAATTGAACATTCAGTTCTTACTTTGTTCATTACAGTCAGGAATCTCTAATTACAGTCCTAAGTTTTCATAGTTATGTAGTGATTAGACTGCTAAGATGTATAAACCACATTTTCTGATAACCCTGGGAAATTATTCCTGTGAGGTTTTTGATAACTTAGAATGATACAATTTTAGTAACGAACCAGCAAAGGAAGAATCAAAGAGGTCAGTTATTACTCATACATTATTAGAATTGTACAATATCACCAGAGCTTATCATCCTATTGTATGAGTAAGATGTCTCACAAAACCTTGCAACTTAAGTTTATAGACTTTTGCTTAAATTTGGAAAGTTCTCAAATTAGTACATGTAAAGACAAGGCTATTTTCTTGCCCTTTCAAGCATTTCATATAATTTTTTCTGTGGAATTTCAGAGTTTGAAAAATCTAGGCCTGCATAATTAACCATTTTCTGCCCATGGAAATATTTCTTGTCATCCCCAATATTACATCTCTTCCTGAAGGATTTGTTTGGTAATAGAAATTGTGTAGTTAGTTACAATTTTGAGACCTGATCTCCATTTCCTCAGGCAGAATAGGTAACTGTATAAAACACTTAAATCCATCAACCTGTTGAGAGGTCTGATTTTTTTTTGTCTAAACTCATGTGATTTATTGATTCATTGTCCCATTTTCTTGTTTTGTTTTATTTTATTTTGGATTTTGGGCTATACCAAGGGGTGATCTTGGCTTATTTGAGACTCTGTGTCCAGGGATTGCTCTTGGTGGCGCGTGGCTTCTGTGTGGGATGAAATATGCTCAAAACAATAGACTTGTTGAAAAAAGTTCTAAGCCATCATAACCATACTCCTTCCTTTGATATTAAGGATGCTTAGGCACATATGTTGGCTTTAAATTTTGATATTATAGATTACATGGTCAATTAGATAAGGGTGTGGTAATACATTTATAATGTGGCATTTTCCACCTCTGATGTGATTAATTACCATGAATTAACCGTTGACTGAGGAACTGCACTGAGTAATGATCCTGAGGTTATTACTCTTTGAACAGGGCTCTAAACTGTGAAGAGAAACTATCTGAAATTCCAAATGCCTACACCGCAATGCTTCATCAAAATTGCGGAATTATAATAGTTAAAACAAGTGACAACAACTTAACTGTTCTAACATCCCATATATGCCAAATGCTGGTGGAAATAGACATCTCATGAAAATTGTATTTAATCCTTCAACTTTCCCTTTTTGGTAATGTGCATTCTGTTCCATTTTGGCATTGAAGAAACTGTTAAGTGCCCAGATTCAAAGTAAATTGCCCAGAACCGCACAGAGGGATACTGTTGGAATCTAACATCAGAGGTTTTTCGCCAGCGCATGCTTTGTAGATCTTTTATCATATTGTCTTCACCTTCATCTGCGGTGCTGGTGGCACTCCTGACCGATCACTATCACTATCACTATCTTCCCGTTAAACATCTATTTGCTAGAGCAGGCACCAGTAATATCTCCATATGTCCTGTCTCATGCTAGTAGAACCCAAAGGCATCCGCCTGCTCCAGGGACATAAAGAGCCTCAAACAATTATATTAGGTCACGGGAATGACCTAATATAAGTGTTACTGGTATTTGGCATATCAAATACTACACGAGCAGCTTGCCAGGCTTGCTGTGCGGGTGGCATACTGTTGTAGTCACCTCTAAATAAAGCATTTATTGATGAACCGTGCGGGCGCTAGCAGCCGCGCGACCGGGGCTGTGATAGTCTGGTCTGCTGGGTGGAGTTGTGACGAGAGGGTAAGTCTAGATGTGGAAAATGGCGGGCCCCATGGAGTGGGGGATGGTGGTCTGGCTTGTTGTGAGGCTCAGCTGGGATGGCAGGCCAGGGCTAGAACCCGCCATGCCTCCCGGGCACCTCACGAGCAGCTGGGCACAGGGAGAGCAAGTAGCAGCTCTGCCCCATGTCTGAGAGTCTCTGGTTCAGCATACCTGGGCTGGATTGAAAAAAAAAAAACTGCTGCAGGGTGGCTGTGGATGATCCAGGCTGTGATAGTCTGGTCTGCTGGGTGGAGTTGTGACAAGAGGGAAGTCCGGATGTGGAAAATGGCGGGCCCCATGGAGTAGGGGAGGGTGGTCTGGCTTGTTGTGAGGCTCAGCTGGGGTGGCAGGCCAGGGCTAGAACCCGCCATGCCTCCCGGGCGCCTCACGAGCAGCTGGGCACAGGGAGAGCAAGTAGCAGCTCTGCCCCATGTCTGAGAGTCTCTGGGAGGAATGGAGGAGGAGTGACTGCACTCCTGACCGATACTGACTTCAAATACAGAAGCAGTGAGTTGTGAAGGAATTTGCAGTTTTTCATCTTCTAGCTAAGAAACCATTGGAGGTAACGGATTAATAAAGTTAAACTAAACCAAACGAACATTGTCAGCAATGTTTGTGGAGATCAAAGATTGAGTACAGTTGATCAATTTTAAACATGTGCCACTCTTGGAATTATAATAGTTAAAATAAATGACAAATTAACTGTTCTAACATTCCATATATGCCAAATATATATAATGATATATAATATATGATACATGATACATGATATATGAATATGATATATGATACATGATACATGTATATGATATGATATGATACATGATACTGTATATGATATATGATAATGATACATGATATATGACATATAATATATAATAATAACATACATTATACAATATCCCTGGAATTACTCTTGGAAAGTAATGGGGTCTAGTCAAATAGAATAGTTATTTTGTGTTAGCTACTGAAAAGTGAACATAATAACAGGTTTCTATACTATTTATAACATATTGTAATAATTTGTGCCCCTATTTTTTTATACTTCATTTTTTGCCGAAATAATCACCTTTTAGGCCGTTCCCTCCCCTCTGTGGCCTTAAAATATCAGCATTGCAAACATAGAATGCGACTTCTCATTTTTATTTATTTTTGTCTTACCAAATATACACCTTTAAAAAAAATCATAGTGCCCTATTTAAACTTATTTTTTTTAGCCAGCTTGCAGTAATTCCCGTTGTTTTCTATCAATGTAGTGACAATCGTCAGATTTGTACATTTTAGGGAAAAGTAACAGATTTCTACATGATGAAGTCTTGGTATAAATGCTTTTTAAAAATTATCTACACAAATCACAATATTATATAAGTATATTATAATAGATCATGATATACTATAAGCCACAGTAGTAAAATGTTTGAGATGCTTGATCACTTCATTTGATCACTTGATATCCCATTAATCATCGAGGTTGCTTGAGCGGGCTCCAGTAATGTTTCCATTTGATCCTATCACGTGCCAGTGCCAGTGTAGCCCAATTGTATCTGTTTCTGGGATATTAAGAACTTCAAACTGTTTGTTTAGGGTCCTGATAAGGAAGTCTGATCATCTTGCAGGTGGCGGTCATGTGATCTTTTGGCGTCCCGTGGGATCCAATTGGTAATGGCTTTAGTCCAATGGTTGTCTCCAGATCGCATTATATGACAAGCCCATGTGGACATTGAGATGCTTAGTTTTTCAATTTAGGAACATTTTCGGTATCACACTATTGAAATGTCAAGTCTTACCTTTTAGTATGAAAATTCTCCTGTTAAAAAGACACATCACAATAGCTCTTTCTGGGAGCCAGAGTGATAATAGAGGATAGGGTGCTTGCCTTGAGCATGTCCAATCCAGATTTGATATTGAGGACCACGCTCATTAACCCAGCTCACCAGTAGTGAGGGCTGAGTATGAGCCAGAGTAAGCTCTGAGCAGCACCAGGTGTTCCCCAAGCAAAATCAAAACAGATGGAAATTATAGCAGCTTCTGGGGTGCGTAGTACATGGGACAGGCTTTGCCCTTGTATGCTGCAACACGTTTCATCTGCAGCACCACCTATGAGTCCCTGAGCATTATCAGGACCCTGAGAACTACTGGCTGTGACCCAAAACACACCAGAAACACACACACACACACACATACATATATATGTACATACATAGTTATTTCTTAGAATGTACTTCCATGTACATTGCATACTGCACAATTTTAGTCCTATGCAGATGGGCAGTATTTTTGCCATTGATAAAAGTGAGCAAAATTATACAGGAGAAGCAAGTTCATTAATTTAAAATTATATCAACATTTAATTGGGATAAAGTGTTTTAATAAATAATGATTTCAGTTTCACCTAGAGCTGTGAACAATTTATTAATACTTTAGTAGATAAATATGGAACTTAAATATTTATTTCAGTGCAAACGAAAGATATAAATAGTATCAAACATGCTATGTACTGAGTTTTTTCTTGAAATATAGTCATCTGAAGTATCTTCATGTAGATCTCATAAAGTTTATTTTCAGAATTCATGTTTTATTGAAAATACTGAAAAAATAAACAGTAAAAATAAGACAGTTGTTTAATTCATTTCCCCTATTTTATACTCTGATTCCTAAAGTTTTTACCCTGAACTATTATTTATGAGACTCAATAATGGTAGACTTGACTAATGACTACAGTGTAAAATATATCTTCACTTTGCTTTCTTGCATGGGGATTTGTGATTGCAGAGTAATGTAAATAATTAATGTAACACAATGCCTGGAGTAAAGGGAGTATTCAAAAGTTATACACATGAATTATAAAAATGGTGGCATTTCATATTTAGTAGCATGCAAAAGAATCTCACTCTAGTAGAAATACACCTCAGAAGAAAACTAGTATTACTCTGCTGCTGGTACTTTGCTATCCATAGGACATAAAGTGGACAGTGAATGGAAAAATGTGGTGATGTAATGAAGATTTAGACAGACACTCATATATGCATGCATATCGCTTGTCACTTGCGCTCGAGTGGGCGCCAACAACGTCTCCATTCCTTGGGAATGAGGTCCATTATTGTTACTGTTTTTGGCATATTTAATACACCACGGGTAGCCTGCCAGGCTCTACTGTAAAATAACTACTTCAAAGGCTGGCATGAACTTGCTTGGACACAGATTATAATTTATTTTTCTTTTGGTGTTTGCATTTGATAACAGTGATGGTGTTTGTTACTTTGCTCATGACCGGGAGGTCAGAAATGATATTTTCTGACGATCTTCATAAGCTGAAGATTGAGGACTGCAGAATTCCTAAGTACATCATGAGAAACACGGTACATTGACTATTTCATTAATTTTCAGTTTCCTGCAGAACATAAAGCACTAGGTTTTCATCTTTTTTAAAAGAGAGGTCTTTTGTGAGTAGCATAGGGAGTTTAATGCAGATACACTAATAAAATATCTTATATAAAATTCTGAGACTTTTTAATTCTTAAAATAATGATGGGTGAGGCGGAGCGATAGCCCAGCGGGTAGGGCGTTTGCCTTGCACGGCCGGCCTGTGCCGCCCGGGTTCAATCCCCCGGCGTCCCATATGGTCCCCCGAAAGCACTGCCAGGAGTAATTCCTGAGTGCAGAGCCAGGAGTAACCCCTGAGCATTGCTGGGTGTGACCCAAAAAAAAAGCAAAAAAAAAAAATAAAATAATGATGGAAATGTATGAAGAAATGGATATTCAGTAGAGATTTCACACCCTCTGCCCTGTCGAGAGACTTATGGAAATGAAATAGGATCATCTGAGTGATGTGTTTTTTAACTAACCTAGACCTTAAAAATCCATGTATCTGATTGGCAACTTATCATATTCAAAACTTTGCAAACCTCAATTTGATACAAAGTTTCTAACATTTGGTCTTTAATATCACTTTTCTTTAAGGTCTGGCTATTCATCCATGTTCTATAGTTCACTGTAGGACACTAAGGAAGCAAATAAAAACATAGCTATCTGGCCCAATATGATGAAAGATTTATTTGTATTGTTTATCAGAAATGTGTTAACAGAACCATATGTTAACATTAATTCAGACATAGCCCCCATATAGCCCTGTGGTTTTTTTTTGTTCTTTCACATTTCTGCTTACAGTTGTCCTCCCAAAAATGAGTAACATATTCTAATTCATTGATACTATGCATTCTTCTATATGTTGCTATCACTTTTGCTTAGGAGACATTCTAATGACTGTAAAAAAAACATTTCTATTGGGAACTTTACGAGATCAGTACATATATTAAAATGTATGTAATACTTGTTCAATGTTTAGCCGAGACTATAGAATTGAGAATTAAGGATGACCCAGAATTTTATATTTAGGATTAGTTGCTAGGAGTCATAACAGTGAATTTCCTTAGGGGAAGATTTGATAGGAAAGGTTTGTGAAGTGAAATCATGCATTATTTAATATTAGTGATAAATTAATGTATTCTGTGTGGATCTTCTAATTGCTTCTTAGCATTTTCATAGTCTAGAGAAATTCAACTCTTCCACCTAAGATTCAAAGCAACATAGTTTGTCAAGTCAATGAGAACTTTGCTTATTTCCTCAATAGTTTAGTGTACAACATAAAATTTTTAGAGTTAACTCTCTCTTTAAAAGATTGTTTTATTTGCACATGGTGTTGTAAAAAACAGAAATGAGGTAGTTGTGATGCAATTCTGAAAAGAACAAGTCACCGTATAATAAAAAATGCCTTTATATTATTGGATTTTGAGGAAAAGGGTCTTTGCATTGCTTTTACTTTCTCAATAAGTTGACTAGAGATCATTGATCAAAACAGTTATTCTATTAAGTCTATATTGATAACCTCAACAACATTTTTTATTTTATTTATCTTAAACCAAAGTTTTTACAAGTATAATTCAGAGAAACATACTTAATTATAGATATTATCAAATTCAAGTATAATTTCCAACGTCTGTATATCCTTAAACTATCCTCTTTATGGTGATATGTATTCATACTGGACTTAATTATTACTATCCATCTTTCAAGACCCTGAACAAACGGCCTGAGGCTCTTCATATTCCTGAAGCAACCAGATGCCATTGGGCTACACTGGCACGTGATAGGGTCAAATGGAAATGTTACCGGCGCACGCTTGAGCAAATCAATGAATAATGGGATGTCAAGTGATCAAGTGATCCATCTTTCATGTACATTTGATAATTTGCTTTCGCAGATAATACTGATTTTTTAGGATGAGGTCCTTCCCAGGATCTTTCATATTTATATAGAGCTCCATCCAAGAGAAAAACCTGATCTTTCCCCTATGAGTTTCATGCTTGAGATGAGAGCCCTCTACTCATAGTATACCACCTACATGGCAGAGACTGGCACGCTACCAGTGTTTTATTTGTTATGCCAAAAACTAGTGACAATTATGCATCTCAATTCCATGACTTGAAGAACGGTTTGAGGCTCTTCCTATCCCTGGAGCAAGCAGATGCCCTTGGGCTACTACACTTGCTTGTGGCAGGACATACGGAGATGTTACTGGTGCCCGCTAGAGCAAATCGATGAACAATGGGAAGACAATGATACAGTGATACAGTGAACTTGCTTTCCATAAATTTGTGGCTGATATCAATTTGGTCTTTAGAAAAATATTGAATCTAGCATTTTAAATGTAAACGATTCATGATAAATTACTATAATGTAATTTTGTAATGGTAACAGCTCTAGTCCAAAGGTTGTCTCCAAATCACATTACATGTCCAGCCCATCTGATTTTTAATGCCTTGGCAAATGAGACAGCATCCCTGATTGTGGAATAGCAACGGAGGTCAGTACTCCGATTCCTTTTCTCACTTGAGTGAGGCATGATATTCCAAGCATAGCTCTTTCGATTCCTCTCTGGGAGACCCAAATAACATTCTCATCCTGCTTTCAAGGGCCCAGGTCTCTGAGGCCTATGTTAATGCAGGGAGAATGGGATCCCACAGGATGTCAAAAGATCACGTGGCCGCCCACCTACAAGATGGTCAGGCTTCCTTGTCAAGACCCTGAAGGAACGGTTTGAGGCTCTTCATGTTCCTGAATCAACCAGATGCCATTGGGCTACATTGGCACGCAATAGGGTCCAATGGAAATGTTACTGGCGCCCGCTCGAGCAAACCGATGAATAACGGGATTCAAGTGTTCTAGTAATCAAGTGAATGTAATTTTGACTAAGGATAAACTAAGGCATACTAAAATCTCAGCGTGTATTAAAGAGCAAAACAGATTTGTCAGAATTCAATCCATCATATGGAAAAGATCTGGAAAAGAGCTCTTATAAACGATAATCTTATATCAGCTACTGAAAACAGGAGAGAGAAGTCATATTAGACATATGTGTGGGTTGTTGATTGCAAGTTTATTTTCCTTGAGGTTATGTAAAAGTCTATTAGATGGATTGCATTTTTGGCTTAGCATCATTTATAGATTCATTTATATCTACGAATGGTTTTTGCTTGTTTTGCTGGAGCAAAATTAGTAATGTCATAATTTACTCCTGGTTCTGTGCTGGAAAGTTTAGGAAACCATATGTCACAGTACACATCAGGCCCAGATATGCTGCGTCCAAACCAGTGCCTTAAACGCTAAACTATTACTTTAGTCGCCCTATTACTATTATTGCAAGGATTAGCTTTGAAAATCAAGTGCACTTGGCTTTTTTTTAATCATTTGACAATAATTTTTATCTATCGTGTCAAGAATTTTATCTATCCATCCAATATCATCTTTGGTTGTTCATGTCTGAGAGAAAGAATCAGAATAGTTAAAGAAGGAGGAAAACCACACAATAAGATGAAAACCTAAGGATTTCTGTACCGCCTTACTTGTGTCAAACCCCATTTGGATCCCTGGTACTGCATTCAGTCCTCCAAGCAATACCAGGAGTGATCCGTAGTACAACCGATGAGTATAACTGGATGTGGTCACCCGCAACCTCCATAAAATCTATATTGTTTATTTGTATTGTCTTGCCCTTGGAACGTTTCCTTAAATCTTTCCAAGAAGATATCAGGTTATTTTTCTACTCTACATACCTACTTTTTATTCTAGAAGAGAAAATCAAAAGAAAAGTTTCTACTGGATACTGAGTATCAGTCTCCAGTTTGGTCAGCTTATGACCACAGGCCTACTTAAATGAAAACAAAACAAACAACTTTTGGAATATTTTGTCAAATTTCAGCCAGGATTGGGAATAAATTTATCTGGCAGTACTGTACAGCCACGAGTCCATGAAAGCCGTTGGCAGATATAGCACTAACAAGATCCAGATCCTCTGCAAATAAATCCAAAAGAATGAAAAAAGAAAAAAAATTAGCCCCATGAGCTCTCACTAACAGTTCACAAAACTATTGTCACAAATGGAGTCCAGCCCATATTTTTTGTATCCATATTTTGCAACCTCTACCAACAGCTCTCCCTCTTCCAGATGTCATGATTGCCTAGCTGTGGTTGGAACACAAAATAAGACTAACATAAGCACAATAGCTGTTCCTGAAAAACACATATCAAGTGTCAATAAGTAACTTTAAAAAGCATTCCTTGAATTGCAGTTCAAAGATAAAACTCCCATGAACATTCAGACTGCTAATACCAATATTGAAAACAGACAAAACAAATTTTACCTGTTCTCTAACAAAATGGCACAGAGAGAGAAATGTCAGGAATAACTGATAGTAGTTAAAATTCTCACCTTTTTGGCTTTTGCCATTTTTGAAAGGATCCTCTCAGCAACTGTAGGTTGAATAGGATGTCCACATGGCTTCATGCTGATCAGCAAAATCTCATATGATAGGACAACTAATATTTTCTTTACCATTTATTGGGGGTAGTGAAAAATATATGAAATTTGGTTTTGGTTGAGACAAAATTTTCATTAGTGTATGTTGCAATTGGTTAAGTATAACTGGTAAGAAACTCCAGGAATTGGACACTAAGTCTAAACTCTCTTTGGTTAAAATTGCCTTACTTGTTCAGCCTAAAAATGTCTGATTCCATGTGATCATAATTTGGACTCACATGTATCTAATCAAGTTTACATTGTACCCTTTCAAACTCCTAAAAGTACAAAGTTAAGAAAATGAAACGCTAGAATAAAATTTATTAGTTCTGGAGACAAAACTGCTTTCTTGTTGATTCCAGAGGCAACCGGAAGCAGGCAGGAATTCATATTCCCATATCTGGTTGCACTTTTCTCGTGAAAATTGCAAAGAATAAGTAAAGGTGGTTTGGTTCTATATTCTGACACCAAGACTTCTAAAAATGAAAACTCATGTATTTGAGAAAAGTTCGTTTTTAATCAAGTAGCATCCATATTCACTGGTGAGGCAAGATATGAGGAAGTGTCTAAGATGCAAACTTCTGTGCGCCACCGGATATTTTACGAGGCATAATCTAAATTCTTTGTTACAAGGTTGTTTTCCTTTGGTGGGTGCCAAGCCAGACAAGAGGATTGCCTGGTGGATGCTGCTCAGTATGTTCCCCGGTTTCAAACTCCATTTCTGAGTGATAAAGCTATAATGATGTTCCAATCTCAGTGTGATGGCATTGGAACTCAGCAAAAGCAGCTCAGCTTGGGTGTAGATTATTTTTAACAATCACTTGAATCCGTTATTCATCAATTTGCTCCAGCGGGCGCCAGTAACATTCCCATTGGACCCTATCACATGCCAATGTAGCCCAATGGCATCTGGTTGATTCAGGAATATGAAGAGCCTGAAACCATTCCTTCAGGGTCTTGACAAGGAAGTCTGACCGTCTTGTAGGTGGGTGGCCATGTGATCTTTTGATATCCCGTGGGATCCAGTCAGTAACGGCTCTAGTCCAGCAGTTGTCTCCAAATCGCATTACATGTCCAGCTAATCTGATATTCGATGCCTTGGCAAACGAGACAGCATCCCTGATTCTGGAATAGCGACAGAGGTCAGAACTCCGGATTCCTTCTCTCACTTGAGTGAGGCGTGATATTCCAAGCATAGCTCTTTAGATTTCTCTCTGGGAGACCCGAATAGCATTCTCATCCTGCTTTCCTAGGGCCCAGGTCTCTGAGGCATGTGTTAATGCAGGGAGAACGCTGGAGTCGAAGAGATGTGCCCGGAGCTGGAGGTTCTTTGTCCTTTTAGCTATTTCTTCGATGCCTCTGAAGGCATTCCATGCCACTCTCTTCCTCCTGCGCAGCTCAGGTTTTAGGTCGTTGATCATGTTGACTTCTCTACCTAGGTACACATAACTGCTCCATTCAGAGATGTTTGTTCCATTGAGAGTGAATGGGGCCTCAGGAACTAGTTCATTTTTCATGAACCAGTAACAAAAATGTTTATTTTCCTGACCCCATTTCACCAAAACTCTTCATTTTAACAATGAAAAGGACAAATCAAAAGTATTAAGTGGGGGCAAGAGCAATAGTCCAGTGGGTAGGGCATTTGCCTTGCATGCAGCTGACCTGGGTTCGATCATTGGCATCCCATATGATTCCCCAGCGCCACCAGGACAATTCCTGGGTGCAGAGTTAGGGTGTGACTCAAAAAAAATAAGTGAAAAAGTTTAGAGGAAAATAATATTTATCACAGCACCTATATACCAGAACTGCTACCGGCTCTCTCTCTGCCCAGCTAATCCCAAGGTGCCAGGGAGGGAATGTGGGTTCTAGCCCTGGCCCACCACCCCAGCAGAGCCTCAAAAAAGCCAGAGGAACCCCCCACACCATGAGGGCCGCCATTTTCCACATCTAGAGTCCCCACTTGTCAGAGCTCCACCTAGCAGAAGAGCTGATACAAGCCCGGCTCATCAGAGACCCACCCTGCAGCAGTCTTTTTCATGCCCAGCCCAGATATGCATCTAAAAACTCACATACAGAGGGCAGAGCTGCTACATGCTCTCCCTGTGCCCAGATGATCACGAGGCACCAGGGAGGGAAGGCAGATTCTACTGCTGGCCCATCACCCCAGCAGAGTCTTGCAAGAAGCCAGAGACTCTCCCACACCATGAGGACACCATTTTTCCTCATCTGGACTCCCATTCATCAGCGCTCCACCCAGAAGAAGAGCTGATCACAAACCGGGTTCAACAATAAATGCTTAAGATTGAGAGGTGACCACAGGAGTATCCCACCCACACATCAGAGCCTGGCAAGCTACCCATGTTTTATTTGATATGCCAAATACCAGTAACAATTATAGGCTTTATTCCCATAACCTGATGGAATGGTTTGGGACTCTTTATGTTCTTAGAGTGATCAGATGCCCTTGGGCTACACTAGCATGTGACAGGACATATGGAGATATTACTGGTGCCCACTCGAGCAAATCGTGATCAACGAGAAGACAAGTGACAAGCACCTTTATGTATATATGTATACATATAAATATGTATACAATCACTGTATCACTGTCTTCCCATTGTTCATCGATTTGCCTCGAGCGGGCCCCAGTAACATCTCTCCATATGTCCTGTCTCATGCTAGGTAGAGCCCAAGGGCATCTGGTTGCTCCAGGAACATAAAGAGCCTCAATCCATTCCAGAATGAGGTCTATAATTGTTACTGTGTATTTGGCATATCAAATACAACATGGGTAGCTTGCCAGGCTCTGCCATGCAGGGAGCATACTTTTGCAGTCATCTCTAAGTCCAGCATTTAATGATGAACCCGATGCCATAAGCGGCCGTGCAAGCCCAGAGTGTGATAGGCTGGTCTGCTGGAGTGGAGGTCTGATGAGAGAGAAGTCCGGATGTGGAAAATAGAGGCCCTCATGGAGTGGTGGGTCGTCTGGTTTGTTGCAAGGCTCTGCTGGGTTGGCGGGTCAGGGCTAGAACCCTCCATCTCTTCTGGGCTCTTTGTAAGTGGCTGGGCACAGGAAGAGCAAGTAGCAGCTCTGCCCCTTGTCTGTCTCTGGATCAGCATACCTGGGCTGGATTCAAATATGGATACAATATATACATATATACAATATATACATGGGGTCTATAATTATTACTGAATTGCTATATGCATTTTGTATATATACATCAGTTTGTTACTGAATTGCTATATACATATATGTTGCTATATGCAAATATATGTTCACATATATTTACATATGTTCTTTAACTAAAATAGAGATGTTTTAATTGAAGTAATACAGGTTTATAAGACTATTCATTTTAGGTCATAAATGAATATGTCTATTAAATATATAAGACCATAATGTGTTACTATACAAGTACCAGTGTACTTACTACTATTCTTTGTACCTTTAGACTTCAGGTTGATTTCTAGTATATTTTATCAAACTTGGGGGGTGAGAAAAAACACGTTATTTATATTTGTTTGTCTGAGTCCTAACCTAAGATATATCTCAAATTTTATTTTTAAAATTTCACTATTCATAAAGAATGCTTAATTATTTATATACAAATATTTTTGTGTAGATTTTGAGAACAAATATTTGGAAAATTAATATGTCGTATAGATTTTATCATATTAACATAATTGTAAAATAGTATACATATCAATAAATGCAAATACAGTATAATATAAATATATGATACAAATTTAATGTATGCTATGACTTCAATAAAAATGCAAGGTATCTTGTACTTTAACAGCTTTTGTGTCATGAAGGTATCATATGCACACTGTAACCATAAAATTTAAAACGTGGTAGAGGTTGAGAAGGAGGGGGGGTATCCCCCCCCTTTTTCGCCCCCCGCCCGCCGCCCCCCCCCCCCCTTTTTCGCCCCCCGGCCCCAAAAAATTTTTTTTTTTTTTTTTTTTTTCATTTTTTTTTTTTTTTTTTTTTTTTTTTTTTTTGTATATAATTTTTGAAAAAAAAAAAAAACAAAAAAAAAAAAAAAAAAAAAAAAAAAAAAAACAAATTTAAAGTAGGCAAACTATAATGTATAATTTTCTTTATGTAATAAATATTTACTACTACTAGGTAATTGCTGTGCTAGTTATTTATTGTCTAGTGTCATAGAGTTGGTAGAATAATATAAAAATAAAATACAAAAGACTGAAATTAAAATCTAATGTCTTTATCTATTATAGCCAAATACTCGAAAATAAAAACCTCTAATATTTATTAAATATGTGAATGTCCTACTGAAATTCTTGTATGAAAATTCTGTTATTCTAGTGCTTGTTTTTTCATTGATAGATCTAGGGGGTGTGACTTGTTGGTTAACTTTCAGATGGGAAAGTACAGGTGCCTGTTTACTGTTTTTTCTGCAACGAATAAACTTTGTGGCACAAGAGTATGTTTCGATCTTCTAGTACACCTCCAAAGAGACAAGCAGACTTAGCCAGAGAACGGAAATGCATTTATTGAGCTTTTTGTAGAAGTTGTTGCCAACCAGCATATTTTTAAATTAATAAATTATTTTTACGGGCTGTAGCCACAGCTCTGTGGGCTAAGTGTGTTTCACATCTTGGAGGCCCCGGCTCAATCTTCAGCATCATGTGGATCCCTAGTTCTGCTCTGAAAGAACTGGGAATAGCCCCTTCGCTCCACTTGGATTTAGCTCCCAAGCAACAACAACAACAATAAGACAGCAGCAACAACAGCTGCTTAATTGCAGAGATATGATTAGCTTTAGCAGAATCACAGAGATTGGTCACAGCCCATATCTATTATCTCGATGTTTTATTTTTTTAAATATCTATGTGCTTTCTTTAATTTTCCCTTTAAGTCCCTTCACCTACTTTCTAAATGTCAATTGCCTAAAGGCTTTGCCTTTGAGATCCATAGTGATAGCTCAGGGGCCAGTCTCCCATGCATTGCACAAATAAAAGGCCGAGTTCTGTACCTTGGTGACCCCAGAGTATGTCGAGGTGTGGCGCTGTTGACCCTCAGCCTGAGCACTGCAGACTATGTGGCATAATGCGCTTTTGTAAAGAACAGCTCTCCGGGAGGAATTGAAAATAATATATGAACATTCCACTTTGTTTCTGACACCCTATGAATTAATGGGAAGAAAAGGAGGCGATCTAGAGGTTCGGGAGAATAGGAGTAGACAGCTTCAGGACAAGATTGACCCAATGGAATTCGGGTATTTGACCTTCTACGTTAATAAGCAGAGAGTATTTTTACTGAAGGAATAGATTATAGAGGATTGTTCTCTGTTAAATTCAACCTCTTTTCATGGACTTGGTCTTCTCACCCCTTTAAAGTTCAAGTTGGAATAACCATGGTGGTCTTTAGTGTATATACCTTTGCGGGTAGCTTCTAAGGAAGTTAGGATTTCACGGAGACTTACTAATGTTATTTTGAATAGGGAGTAGGGTCCATCTGTTCCCCAGAAATCAGGTGTTTTTCAAGGGGTCTTTTCTCTCTCCTTGTTTGATACTTTTCAGAGAGAGGGAGAGGCTTGCCACCTCTTCATGATGAAATGCTTACTTACAGTTTTTAAGCAGGAAGACAGACACCTCAATTGGGGGATCAGGGGAGACAGATGGACTATTTCCTGCCCCTGATGCCAACCATAGAATATGTGTCCTGCTTGTGGCCAAGAACTGCACGTTTCTTGGGAAGCTCTCCATCCTCTAGTTATATTTTGTGTATCTCTAAATCAAATGTATACTTATTCATGATGTTTCTGACTGAATTACTAGAATATCTAGTAACTCTCTCTTGTATTCAGTGTAGATAATGAGTTTAAAATGCTTATCAATCAGTATTACTAAATCTATTTTTATATTCTTCCATTTGTAAGAGTAAATAGTGATACTGATAATAGTATGCTAATAAATTATAGTGCTATTTTAAACATTAGTTTACTATGATTATCAGATATACTGCACACACATTTAAAGCCAATAAATAAAGAAAACCATATACTTAATTTTAATGAAGAATCAAATTTGCATCCTTTAAATTAGTATAGCGAATTTTAGCACAGTATATTGGCAGGACATGGCTTAGTAACATCTGTTTTTTTTTTTCCTTCTGCTGTCTTCGTTTCTTTTTTTTTTCTTCTTCGATAATGATTGCCGGATTTCTGCTTCAATGAATGACTTCTACCCCATCCTACCTTTCATTTCCACCACACTGTTTTTGTCATGGGATTACATTACTGCTAGGTAAGTTTTTAGTTTATAATATAAGAGAGGAATTTTCTGCTTGATTTAATGTAATATATGTTTGTATATAGGAAAATAGTTTGCGTTTGTGTTTACATTATTGTTGATCAAGATTTCAGTTCCATTTCAGTACTTATTGTTTTGAAAATTCCATTTTAAAATAACTCTTAAGTGCAGAGTTCATTTAAGCATATGGGAATCAAAACTGAGTTACATATTGAATGTTATAATACTCTGCCTCTTACTATAATTCTTTGCATACTTTTTTATCACTAAAGTAACTACTCTTAGATGAATTAATCTATATTTTTAAATTCTGATACAAAAATAGTCTTGAATTTCATCACCCTTTCTTGGTTTTCTTATGTTATTTTTTGGTAAGACTCACTCTGCAGTGCTCAGAGGTTATTTTCCCACAAAGTACTCAAGGATAATCTCAGGCTGGCAAGGAAGACCATGATTGAACCTTGAGCTCCACTTAGAGCTGTCCTATTCTCCACTCAGAGTTATCTTATTCTTCACTTAGAGCTATCTCACTTTGTCCATCTATACTCTGTTTCTGTCTTTGTGTGTATGTGTGTAAAGGAGAGGGAAGGAAGAGAGGGGGATATGGGCTATTTAATGTGCTCAAGAATCCGATACTGTAAATATATTTTGTTTTCATTTTAAAGATTCAGATTGATTCACTCTATTCTTTACTGCTCCAGCATGCCATATTTAAGTCTATTTCATATAAACTATTCATTCAGTTTATAAAAACATTGATTTTCTGAGTTTTGTCTCAGTATGAAAAAAAGGGTATCTAAGAAAAATTTAACAAAAGATGATACTATCTATCTGAGCCCACACTGGAATAGAGAGTTGCATTTGATATATTACCTTACATTTTACTCTAGAATAGAGAAATGCAAATTTTTATAAAGTCTGGGCTACCTGGGATGAGCCCAGAGCCACAGCAGAGTCTGGCAAGCTGCCCATGGTGTATTCGATATGCCCTAAACAGTAACAATAATGGACCTCATTCCCAAAGAATGGAGACATTACTGGCGGCTGCTCCAGCAAATCGATGAACAATGGGAAGACAAGTAACACAAGAGACAAGTGATTTAGATTTATATCTAATTCAACTGCCCCATATAGTTTTCTGAAATAATCTTTCATGATTCTTGAAACTGGTAGAATTTTTTAAAATATTATGGTTGCATGTTTTTCGATAATGTTTTTTTTTAATTTTTACGCTTTTAATAGATTATTGTTAAAATATGAAAAAAAACTCTTAGTTGAGAGGCTTAGGCCTCCATTGTGTAGAAAACTTTCATTTTGATTGCTGGTCTATGTTAAATATTTGCATAATTAGGGTGAAATGGTGTCATCTCCCATGTGTGCTCCTTACAAATATCGCTGCCCCTGTGAGCATTGAACTTGAGGGGAGATCATGAGAGAGCCTTGATTATGAGGGAAGACCATGAGAGATCCTTTTTTATGAGGGAAGATCATGAGAGAGCCTTTATTATGAGGGGAGATCTTGAGAGAGCCTTGATTATGAGGACACAGTATCCGAATGTTGTGGAGACTAACTCACAACATGGTATTACTAGTTACTTCTCAGACTTACTTCTGAGCTACTTGAAAATGACTTCATGAAACTAAGTTTAAAATAGTCCTTTGTTCTAGTGAACTTCCAGACAACAATACGTTTATGCCATACATAGTTGTAACCATTAGATATTTTAAATGATTTCTTGGAGTGTGTACTAGCTACAGTTTCTAATTTCTGTTTTGTTGTGGTTGCTTTGGTTAGCACTTGCCAGTGCTCAGGGCTCAGTTCTGCAGCCAGAGATCACTCTCGGTGGTTCTTAGAGGAACTTCTGGATTGCTGGGATCAAGCCCAGGTTCGCAGTGTGTCAGATGACCTCCCTATGTGCCATACTGTCACTGTGGCCAGCTAGTTATATTATTGATGCTATGGTAATTTATTTGCTATTTTTTTCATGTTTTGTATTATTTATATTGTTGCTTTGGCCAACACACAAAAAAGTCTGTTTTCTGGACTTATCCCTGCAGTCAGGAAACATTCTTCGAGATGCTAAAGAGACAAAATAGGTGCCAGGACTAGAAACTGTGCCAACTGCTGCAAGGCAAACACTCTACACACTGCATTGTTTCTCCAGCCTAGATGCAGCCTATTATATCCTTTAACGAAGGTCAGCAAAATCACACATAACCCAAACATTATGAAATTTTACAATCTCTTTCTCCCCTAATGCACACCTTTACCTTTAGAAATTACCTTTTATATTAGTTTGTTTTTCCCTTTTTGGGGGTCATACCCAGCAATGCTCAGGTGTTACTCCTGGCTCTGCACTCAGGAATTACTACTGACAGTGCTTGGGGAACCAGATGGAATGCTAGGGACAGACCCTGGGTCCACCGCGTGGAAGACAAACACCTTCCCCACTGTACTATCACTCCTGTCCCAGAAATTGTCTTTTCTCAACAAGAAAGAATAAGAAATTATTAGTCATTGCTTAAATAAACCTTCCAATGGGTAATGGCTGTTATCTGTAATATTGTAGCAATTATTTCCTTCTATGTACAATATTTATAAAAAATTCTCTTTTTTTCTCTTATCATGTATTCCAATATTCACATTGGAAAGTGTCTTTTGCTAGTTAAAGAACAAAATATCTCTAGTTGTTACATCTGTTATTTTTGTGAGTAGTATGCTTAGTTTTGTTTTGGTTATACTCAGAGCTCTTAGGTGTTGTTTCTAGCTCTGTGCTTATGACTGGTGTTACTGGTGAGCCATATGGCATGCTGGAGAAATAGAATATAGTTGGCTGCATGCAAGTGAATCACCCCTTACAGCTTTTCCTCTCTAGCGCCTATGTATTTTATTACAGTGAGTCTTTTTCTGTAGGCATGTAGGGACGATGAAATAATTACAGCATAAACTTTAATGTCAGACCTGTCCCTAGGATAGACACAGTATCATCCTCAGAGAGACTGATTGAACTGTTATTTCAATTTTACATTGGTATATAGCAGAGCGTTCAAATGTCATAATTTTTAAGAGAAAGAGCTTGTTAATCATAATGTTGTTGGTTGCTTGGGAATTCTCTCGTTTCAGAGCTTGGAATACCTTATGAGATTCCAAGGATTGAACCCAGATCATATACTTGAGCAAGTGTGAGTCAAGCTCCCTGCCAACTATACTGTCTATTCGGTCTTCATCTTCTATGTACTTTCAGGTGGAATTACAAGATCCAAAGTATCCCCATACTTTTTGTAATTGCTGATAGATACCCATTTCAAAGATCATTTGCTGCATTTAGACAGGGACTTTATTTAGCCTCAAATTGGCTTGATCTCAACAATACTTAGGTTTCCTCACAG
This sequence comes from Cryptotis parvus, assembly GCA_021461705.1. Lineage (NCBI taxonomy): Eukaryota > Metazoa > Chordata > Mammalia > Eulipotyphla > Soricidae > Cryptotis > Cryptotis parvus. The sequence goes on from JAJIBD010021110.1 coordinate 263,994, forward strand.
AATGAAGAATAGATTACTATTAGGAGTTCTAAAAAGATATTTCAATGGCTGATGGCAAGGCTGTTCAACTTTGACCACCCTTGATCTTCAGAGTCACACAATATCACTCTTGTCACAGTTAGTCTTTCTGGGAATGTGGGTTAAATATTAGAAGGAAGGACCAGAGGCATCAAACAATAAGTAAGGCTCTTGCCTTGCATGCAGCTGCCAGGGTTCAGTGTTGGGACTCGGTTATGGTCCTTTGAGCTCCACCAAGAGTGATCCCTGACTACATAATCAAAGTGAGCATAATTGAGTGTGTCTGAAAAAACAAACAAAAAAATTGGGGAAATAGAAGAAATGAAATTGCTTTGCCTCTGTCTGACTCTGAATATAGGCAACTTATTGATTCAACAGATGCTAATTGCTTGTTATGTTGAAATCATATACATTTTTAATGCTTGAAGGTTAATTTTAGCCTACACATTTATGAATTCTTTTGATTTACAAAAGAATAAAATATATGTTAAGTGTGATAAAATTCAAACAACATAATAAACATCAACTCACTCATGTAACTTTTAGGTGATAGCAATTACCTATATTTTCATTCTAACTTTGGCTTGTGTAGGAGACAGTATATATAGCTTTTCTCCTAATCTCTATTTCCAGTTATTATTATTTTCTAATGTTTTAATATAAATTTTCTAACATATCTCAAAGTTTCAATAATAATTTTTTAAAGCTGAAGTGATTTTGATAGGACTCGGATGTAGGATCCTTCCCTACTCGATTTTTTCAGCTGTTCAATTTACAATATATTGCACACATAGTTGCAAGCAAACCTATGTGCTATGAAGCAAAATCTTTTTGATACACTTATTTCAATTGGGTTTTGATGGAGATTGTCACGAGAACTTAAAATAGAAAGTATAATTACTACTAAGGTGTTTAATTGTCATTCCAAATCATTTGAGTAATTTTTTCTCAAAATGATCTCTAGAACATATAATATTCTTTCAAATAAAATAATCTAGAAAAGTATATAGAATTTTAATAGTCTTTAAAAGAAAATTTGACAATGGCATTTAGAATATTGTATTACATAATGCAGTAGGATTAATTATGCCACCCAGCATCTGTTGTATATGGATTTAATGATATACTTGCTGCTAATGTGGGAATATAACAGAGCCACCTGTACTGAGGTATAAACCTATTTTAGACACTTTATGTTTCATAAGTTATTTTATGTACTTTGGACAACATTATACGGCAGGGTGTTAGTTTGCTATTTCCGTTTTACAGAGAAGAAACTCAGACACAGCAAGGTTAAATTATTTGCCTGGGTCATTAAACTGATAAATTATGAAGCCAGGATTAAAATGCCTGTGGTTTGACCTGGGAGGGCAATCTCTTAAACCGGATGCTATGCCGCCTTCCGCATAATTGTGAATAACAGAACCTCTGAAGTTATTGCCCGTGAGAGAAACACACAGATCTGTGCAGTGTTTTTTTTTTTTTTTTTTTTTTTTGCTTTTTGGGTCACACCCGGCAATGCTCAGGGGTTTCTCCTGGCTCTGCACTCAGGAATTACTACTGGCGGTGCTCGTGGGACCATATGGGATGCCAGGGGATCGAACCGGGCCAGCATGGGCTGGCTGCATGTAAGGCAAACGCCCTACCCGCTGGGCTATCACTCTGGCCCTGTGCAGTGTGTTTTATGGAATGTGTAGGAGACTCGAAACACAATCAAGAATCCAACTTTGGGAGATAAGACATTGAGCTGAAGATAATAGGTTAGAATAGAGAAGTTTAATGTGTTACATTTCCTGACCTAGCAAAAGAAAAAAAAAAACTGTGCAAGAGAATACATGAAACTGATACTATTGGAAAGAAAATCTGTCAGCTGGGATATGTAAGCAAAATCTTTGTCTCATTAGATTGTTAAATCTATAGAAATCTATTTTGGGGATTTCTTATGTTGAATGTAGATGAATAGGAAAAAACTGTTTTTGTGCCATTTCTTGACCTAAGAGGGCTGAAACTAGCTGGCCAAGGAGAGGTAGCTTTCAAGATCTTCTGATGACATCGCATTCAAAAAATAACAAATATTTTGGTTTATTTATTTTATTTATGGGGAGTTTGCAGAACCAAAAGTTTTATAAACCCCCAATACCTCCACATTCAGTAATACAACAATTTAAAAGGCATAAAATGAATGTTATGACAAAATTTAAAGTCTGTGATGATTGGTATTTACAATGTTTTTCTTATAGAATATATTAAATAGAATTTTGAAGAAAAAAAAGTCCATCCATTTGCATATATATTCATGTCTTAGTTTTTCTGACAGCTTCATAGTATTCCGTTGTGTAGATGTACCATAGTTTCTTTAGCCAGTTTTCATTTCTCAGGAATTCAGGTTGTTTCCAAAATCTGGCTATTGTGAATAGTGCTGTGATGAATATAGAAGTGAAGATAATGTTTGTGTTGTGTGTTTTTGGGTCTCCAGGCTATACTCTTATGTGTGACTTTGCTGGGTCAAATGGAAGCTCAATATCAAGTTTTTGGAGGAATGTCCATATTAATTTCTGAAAGACTGGACCAGTCATTATTTCCACCAACAGTGCATGAGATTGTGTGATTCAGAATCATGTAGGGTCGGTTTTGGAATCAAGTTTAAAATGTATTGTTTCATAGAGGGATTTCTAAATGGCTTATGTCTGGGTTGTTACTCTAGATTAAATTTAATTATTTATCAATACAGACTTGGGCAGAGGCAGTGAGTTGGGTGCTCTCCGTGATACAAATGCTTAACTGATGTCAGCTCCTCATCTTAGGATCCACACTGAATTATACTTGGAAATATTATTTGCTGTGTAAAGTTAATATATAAATCTGGGCTTCTCTGCAATGTTATGATTTCTTGTATTTTTTGTCTTAGTAAATAACAGTTTGTCAATATTTAAGGAAACAATTCTTTGTTTCTAATGAATTTAGCAACTCTATCAATATTGAAACACTGTTTCTAGAAAGAACAGATTAAATATCTTCTGGACACTAAAATAGTTATTATCATTTTAAAACTTTTGTAGCAGTCATTTTACAAAGTGAGGGAGTGAAGTGGGAAATAGATTTCTTTGTGACTGCCTTTGTTAGAAGTGATAACAGAATCAGCATTAATGATCCTTGTGGACAATAACACATTATCTCTGTGGGAGGAGTAATAGCATATGCAAAATAATGCTACATTTTCCAGAAACTAGTTTCAAATAGTAAGTGAATATGATAACTAGCCCTTTATTATTATAGAGTATAATAATTTGAAGTCTTACATATGGTCATTATTGTTTTAATTTTTATATTTACATATGCAGATCAGTAACCAAGTACATAAAATTATATGCATCCAATTTGTTCTAGATGTGGTCCTCTAATATGCATATAATTTTGAGCATTAAATAAGAGTTGTGCTGGAGAGTATTCTAGTATACGGCCTAGGGTTCATGACTGGTTTCTATTTAGATATTAAAATTTTAATTTCTTGACTTAACTGCTCTTCATATTCCTTTCATACATATTTCTTTTTATTCTAAATAGCGATCATTTTCCTTTTTAGAATTATTTTTCTTTTATTGTAGAAAAAATTAATATTCTCTCACCCTGTAATAATATAGTTTTCAAAGTTTATTTTGCCTTTAACTTCATATGTTTTCCAACCAACTACTTAGAAAAATTGTTTGACTTTAACTGCCAGATCTTTACTTGTTCTGTATGATTCCTGTATCACTGTCTCCCGGTCACGATTTGCCGGCGGGCCCCAGTAACATCTCCATATGTCCTGTCTCATGCTAGTAAAGCCCAGGCATCGCGCTCCAGGAACATAAAGAGCCTCAACCATTCGACTGAGGTCTATAATTGTAGATTACTGTATGATTACTGAGATTTTCTATCTCAGAAATCAAATGTGTAAGTTTATAGCAGCACAATTTAGGGTAGTTCCAAATTGGAGACTGTGGGATTACAATTAGTATTAGAATAGACAAATAAATTGAGTAATTTTAGTACAAAGATAAACACAGTTTGGTGTATAAGCTAGGGAAGTTTTTTTATATACTACATAAAAAAAAGAAATAAGACAAAGTTTTTAAAACGTTATTATGTAATATGCAGTAAAAATGAAACTCAAATGGCTATATTATTTTGGAGACGAGATAGTTTTGATTAGAGTCTGTGACAGTTGCTAAAGCAGTTTTAAGTGGCAGTGCCTATAAGCAGTTCTACAGGGCACCGTCCTGCCTTGCTTTCTACCTACATTACTCACTTTCATTTACAGAATTTTTGAGAATTAATGTTGCAATACATGCATTTTTCTCAGCTATTGTACTTTAAGAAATGTTCAAAGTAAATATCCAGATTTGTCAAAATCTGAGTAACTAAGCAAACACAAACATAATTTTAGCTTTTCGGTTTAGGGATCACACCTGGAGTGCCCAGAGTTTGCTCCTGGCTCTGATTTTGGGAATTGCTCCCAGTTGTCCCCAAGCCATCCTAGCGTTCCGTGAGGGAGACCAGACCATTTGTGAGCAAAACATGCTCTGCCTGTGAAATGATCTCTCCTATCCCTCTGTTTTGTTTTTTAAGTTCCAGTTTCTTTCTTTGACAATATTCTAAAACACTGAATAAACCCCAAAAGGATGGAAGATGTAATTATTGTAAAGGGCACAGCTTATGTCTGCATGCTTAAAAACGTCAATATTTCACAAGTAAAAAATCAATTATTCCTTGACTTTTATATCTATGGTATTTGAACTACAAATATAATGGTTAATGGAATTTTTAGTAATTCATGTGTTTCACTTTGAAGCTAGGTATTAATTCTGCCATCATTCTATTTTTCACATCTAATATATTTATTAAAATTTTGAAATAAAAGGTGTTCAAAATGAGAATTAAAGTACTTGATAAATGATAAAATGAATCTTTAATTTTTATAATTTATTATAAAGCTTTCTTTTGCTATCTAGTATGTTCTATTTAGGTTTCATTATCTAATTCTTAAGTTATTGAGCCAGTTTTATATTCAAAATTTTACAAAATTGATAAATGGAAATGAATATCATTTAGAAATCATTATTATACTAATATAATTTCCTGGTTTTTCTGTCCTAATTTTAATTAATCATTGAAATTAATTTCAATATCTTTCTTATAAACAATAGATTTTAATATCAAAGTCAATTAAGGGCTGGGCAGGTAGGAGACAGAAAAGCTATCAACATCTTCACACCAGCATAAAGAGCTGTATTCATCCTTCAAAACAATGTCTTTGTGTATCAAAGCGAAGATAAAGAAAAACAACAAAAGTTCTGTTCTAGACTCTCAGAGCATGTAGCAACTTTCAAGCTGCTGCCTAATCACTCTTTAGCTGAGCTAAAAAGAAACACAGAAACAAAGCCAGAATTTCAAAGTATGGATTTTCCTTTTTCTTTTCTAAATTCAAACTTATACTAAAACAATAACTTGGTGTAATTCACAATCATTTCCCTGACTCAATCAACATCTTCAAGACCTCACAGTGTAAAATAACCACAGTTCCAAGTCTTACAGGACACAATTTCCTTTCAGAATTCCACAGCACAATACAGACCCCAAGTTGTTCCACACAGGCCAACAGAGCTTACAATTGACATGGTTGCCCTGTGTGAAATCATTCCCATCTTGATTCACTATTTCATGGAGAGTCAAGAAGAATCAATCCAAGCGTTTCCTACATGGAATCTTCTGCCAAAATGGAGATGGGAACGGTCAAATCAATGACTTAGTCAAACTTCCTCTCTGTTCCATATCTCTTCAGTCCTGTGAGAACCTGTTTTTCTGAGAATTTGGGGGCAGTCTCCTATCAGGTAACTAAGGCAGCACTTCACATATTTGGCATGAATTTCTTAAATCCACCCTTCTTGATTGTCCCCTCACCATTATGACAATCTTTGGTTTTAGTTCCACTATACTACATCATGAGAGACTCAAAGACACTGGCTCTGAGTCTAATGGCTCTCCTTGTGCCCAACTGATAATGAGGCACCCAGGAAAGTAGGTGAGTTCTAGTCCTTGTCTGCCATCCCAGCAGAGCCTCACAGTAAGTCAGAGGAACCCACACACCATGAGGGCCACCATTTTCAACATACAGACTCCACAGCTCGTCTGTGCTCCACCCAGCAGAAGAGCTGATCTTTCCCCGTTTCATGGGCTTCAAAGTGGCCGCACGGTTTATCAATACATGCATGAGATGAGAGGCTACTAGAAGAGTACCCCACCTGCACGGCAGAGCCTGGCTAGCTACCCGCGTTATCTTTGGTATGCCAAAAAACAGTAACAATTATAGACCTCATTCTCTGACTGAAGGAATGTTTTGAGACTCTTTATGTTCCTAGAGCGAGCAGTTGCCCTTGGGCTACACTAGCAAGGGACAGGACATATGGAGATGTTACTGGTGCCCACTTAAGCAAATTGACGAACAACGGGAAGACGAGTGATACAACTGATACCACATCATACTCCCCAGAATAAGTGCATCTTCTCTAGTCTAATTTTCTTTGTCATTGACTGAAATGCCTCTAGTCATTGCAGCAATGACAAAATGATCTGGTAAATTCCAGATCATTTTCTTCCTAACTGACATCCCACTAAAAATGAGATTATTTTCAAAGTTATTAAAGTGCAGAATTTTAACGTTATGGTATGGTTCATCTTTATCATACAGTCCTTCATCTGTGTCATACTCAACCACACGGCCATAGGCAATGGTTCATTATTTGTCTGTGGCTTCTTCTCAAACTCTGTAATCACTGCACAGTGCCCAACTGAGGTTCTTTCATATTCTTTCTTCAGATTTGTTCAAAAACACTGCCGATTTCTTCTTTTCTTGGTGTGTCACGCTCATAGCTCTGAAGGTCCACTAAGACCGGTCCATATGGTGAAAGTCTCACATTTGCAAAGCTGCCGATTTTGATGATGTAGGTCACTCTATAGCCATGGCCCTGCCTGGTGTGCACTGCTGCTGCCAGACTCTGCTCCTGGATAATGTACTGAAAGCCTGTTAGAATGACCTCCCATCAGTCTGCAGAGCCAAGGCTGAGGTCAAGCACTGTGCCATGGTGAGGGGAAACTCTGGGCCAGGAGTAGGTGGGATGGAAGCCGCCAAGGGGGAGTTGTCACGGTGTCACAGTGTTCCTGCTTTTTAATGCCCATTTTTTCAGCACTGGTCATTAGAAAGGTGAATCATAATGAATTCAGTAAGCAATATTTTATTTGTTTTCCATGAATAATAGAATTACAGAATTCTGTGTTTCTAATGTATATAGTGTACATCAGAATTGCTTAGAAATGATTTAATCCTAACAAAATGTTTATTATCACAGCCTTATAAAGATACTGTGTCTTTTTATGTAATTTCTTAAGAAGAGGTGATAATTGAAAACATTCTTAAGGTTTTCAATTGTATACAATCAATGTGATGATTATACACATTGATAGGATTAGAAATTTATGATTTCACAGTTTCCTGAAAATTTACTTTCTATATATCTTATATATTAAATAGTTTCTATATTGTATGCATTATTTCAATATAATTTGAATACATGAGGGCATAGTATTCTTAGGAATGGGGATGAGAGACAAATATCTGTTTGTGAGAGGTGATTTATATAACTAAAATAAATGCTATACCTTAGAAATATGTGGCTGGTTTAAAAGCCTGTTTTTAAAAGGTTTTGAGTTCTTGACAATGTTTTTCAAGTTATTTTATATAACAGAAATTGGGTTCCGGGAATTATGCTTCTTATTTTACTTAAATATTTTTATTTTTATTTGTTTAAAAGCTTTTCAAGGCCTTCGATTTTTTTTTTTGTTTTGTTTTTTGGGTCACACCCGGCGATGCTCAGGGGTTACTCCTGGCTCTGCACTCAGGAATTACTCCTGGCCGTGCTCTAGGGACCAAATGGGATGCCGGGGATCGAACCTGGGTCTGCACAGGCTGGCGCGTGCAAGGCAAACGCCCTACCCGCTGGGCTATCGCTCTGGCCCCAAGGCCTTCGATTTTTATTGAACACTACCTGTATATAATGCTACATTACCTAGTTATTGTTCCAAAATGTAATATCATAATATTTATAAATAACTAAAACATATATTTTGCTTGACATACTAACAATGCTTTTCTGGCAAAACTGCATAGTATTTTAGTGTGATGTATTCAATGTTAACCCATTTTATTTTGAAGAAATAAAATTGAATAATCAAGAATGTTAGAATTAAGGCCAGAGCAATAGCCCAGCGGGTAGGGCGTTTGCCTTTCATGCGTGCTGGCCCATGCTGGTCCGGGTTCGATCCCCAGCATCCCATATGGTCCTTCGAGCAGCGCTAGGAGTGATTCCTGAGTGCAGAGCCAGGAGAAACCCCTGAGCATTTCCGGGTGTGACCCAAAAAAAGAAAAAAAAAGGAATGTTAGGATTAAGAGGTATATTTGTAACCAGTTAAATGAGGAAATCTTGCCTTTAGATAGGTTTAAACTTAAGATTTTTAGTATGGATTTATATTTGTCTGAAAACTGGGTTGATATTTGTAAATTTTGCCTATATTAAAGTCTATAAGGACAACTATATGAAACAAACAAGTTTTTTTTCCACATTTTGGGTTTACTTGTATTTATCATTTTTTATCTCTTGCTACCTCAGATGTTGTTTTTAGAGAAACTTTTAGGTGCAGACAAAACAAATCATTATTAGACTCATTATAAAGAGATCTGATTTAGTACCCAGATGGGATAAATGACTTTTTGAAGGTCACAAGGGTAAAAGTTGCTTGATTGAAGATCGAGATAGTTCTCTGTCTTTGGATATTTTTGTCTCTACTCTAATTAGCTTTAACTTGCTGAGGATGGCAAGAAGTGTATAGAACAAATGATGTAAATATTTTTCAAGATTGTATTAGAAATTTGCAGTGTTTGGCAAAATAAATGAAAAGCAAAACAACTGAATTTTGTGCTTTAAATTCAATTAACACTTTGGACTAATTTCAAAATTATACATTCAAACTCTATTGAAACCATTATATATAAAACTAATATTTAAGAAACTTACAATTTCTGACAACAATCCTTTTATTTGAAGCTTATTCATTTTTAGTATAAGTTCATTATGTGAAAATGATTCTTACTTGTACAGATAATTATTTATCACAGATGGCCCCTATCTATATTATTTTCCATAATTTATATCATTCATTTGTAAAACTTTGCTATGGGTTATATAGGTGTATGACTTATGGCAATGTATCTTCATAAAATAGTTTAGCAAAAGGAAAACATAATTTTCTTTGAAATTCTTGTCAAGTTGCCTTTTAGAATATAATCTGCAAAGAGAACTAAATTATCCTCAGTCTTCAACCAATATATGTAGGCTGTATTTTTAAACATTAATTATTTTTGTTTCTCTCTTTGAATTATGCAAATTTAAAAGTAGAGGATTAACTAAATTATATTTAGGTGAATATGATTTCTATATGATATATAAGGAATAAGTAAAAGGTCATGGCACAATGATTCTATTTATGAAAACTTTATCCCTTCCATGAATTATCCATATGAGTTAGTATAATTGTTGTGTCTTGGGTATTCATTAAACCTGACTCCCCAGAGAACGAGCATATTAGTAGTGAGATAACAGATCAAATTGCCTTGAGATTTTAAATCTATTGAGAATATTGTACCATTAAGGTCAGATATATAATATTGCTAAATGTTCAGGCTTCATATAAGATGTAATGTATCTTACATTATAATTATACATTATAAGGATAACTATCCTTATTTAATATTGGATAAAATGCCTACTATTCTCATAATTAATACTCCTATTTTAAAGAAATTTTCTCCAAAATGCAGTATATTTATTTTTTTCTAGTTCTGGTTCTGGTATATTACAGAGTTAAAGTTGTGGAATTATATAACTTTACATGACTTTGTTACCAATTATTTAAACCCCACCAGTCCAAATCCAATTTTAAATTTCTGTACTATGTTTAAGTTGTGCATACAGATGTACCATAAGGCTCTCCTATATACTAAGAGAAAGAAAGTGAATATATTAAGAGCAAAGGGGGAAACCAAGAAAAGTTAAATCAATAAACATTTTAATTTTGGTTAATAATGGCTTTTATTTGATACAAAGTGCTGATCACTCACTAGATCACTAGATATCCCGCTGTTCATCGACTTCCTCGAGCGGGCACCAGTAACATTTCCATTTGACCCTATCATGTGCCAGTGTAGCCCAATGGCATCAATACGAAGAGCCTCAAACCATTTGTTCATGGTCTTGACGAAGAAGTCAGACCATCTTGTAGGTGGGCGGCCACGTGGTCTTTTTGACATCCCGTAGGAACCAGTCGGTGATGGCTCTAGTCCAGCGGTTGTCTCCAAATCGCATTACATGTCCAGCCCATCTGATTTCCGATGCCTTGGCAAATAGTCTAGTCTAGTTATCTAGTGATTTGATACAAAGTGCTGATACAAAGTGTTGTTACTTTTATCAAACATTCAATAATATATTAAAATCACAAAATAAGAAGATATTTATGCTACTTCCTTGATAAAGACATAGAAATATAGTTATCAACATTAAATTATTTAAAAATAAAATTTTGGAATAAAATGGATTTTTTCTATACAATATTAAACTTTCTATGATTGATATCATTTTAAAACAATGAACAGAGTATTTTCATTCCATTACTTTTATCCCTAAGGAGAAATATTATTAAAATAAAGATGTATACAATTCTGCATAAAAATATCCCATTGAGTATCAATAGGGTGCTGTATTAATATGTGTTTGATAGATTATTTAAGAAGTCATTGAATTTGCCAGTATTTTTTTTTTATTATACCACCGTGAAACATACAATTACAAAGGTGTTCATAATTGGTTCTTGGTAATACAGTATTCCAGCACCCATCCCTCCACCAGTGCCCCATTTCCACCACCAATGTACCCTCCCCTTCCCGCCCCCAGGCCGCCTTAATAGCAGGTACCCCAGTTTCCTCTCTTTCTCTCTCTATCTCTCTCTCTGTCTCTGCATCTCTCTCCCTCTTGTTTTACACATTGTGGCTAGCCCTGCAGATATTTAGAGTTTATCACTTAAGTCTCTTTGTGTATATTCAGTGTTGAGTTTTAATCTGCCATTACCATTTCCCATATTTAGTAAAACACTGGTATCTATTTATATCCTATTAATGAATGCAGTCATTCTATATCTGTCCTTTTCCTTCTGACTAATTTCACTCAGCATGATAGACTCCATGTCCATCCATTTGCAGGTAAATTTCATAATTTCATCTTTTCTGACAGCCGCATAGTATTCCATAGTGTAGATGAACCACAGTTTCTTTAGCCAGTCCTCTGTTCTCGGGCATTTAGGTTGTTTCCAAATTCTAGCTATAGTGAATAGCGCAGCCAGTATTAAGACATTGTGTACCCTCGTGCATGCATTTGTAACAGCACATGTTAGCACAGTCAGTGAGTTGAAGATAAGGGTAGAGATTATGTGCTGAATTCTGTAATTCATAAGAGACACAGGGCAAGATGGTTCTCTCCAATGTGAGATGATTCTTTGCATTTACAGAAACATAGCACAAAGAGCAATATATATTCAGTATTCTTCTTTTTTAATTAGACCTTTTCACTATAAAAACTTTGTCAAGTACAATTTTGTGTCGAGTCCCATGGTACATAAGGGATAAAAAGAGGGCTGATTAACATGGGGCAGGTGTCCTGGAAACCAGCCCAGACACTGTTGAGAAAGCTCCAGGGATCAAGCATACAACAACACTTGTGCGCTTTAGATCGCACAATGTTAGACCCAATAAAACTGTAACATTTATCTAGTCATGCTCATTCGCACAAATTAGATATTGAATTTTGTCAGGTTTGGGGTTTGTTTTTTTTAATTCTACTGAAATATCTATCAAGATGTTCTGTTACTGAAACCAAGTCATGGGTACACACTTGTTTATTTTAAAAAAATCTGTTAGCCCCTAGCTTAATTTAGTTTTAGTTCTGCTTAGTTTTGGTTTTTTGGACCCTGTCATTCTGTGCTCAGCACCTGCTCTTGACTCAGCACTCGGGGATTGGAGTTCACAGTGCATGGGGGACCTTATGTGGTTCCAGGGATTGGACTAGGTTTCGCCTCTTCTTTACTATTAGCCCCCTGTTTTAATAGCATACATTTCTTTGTATAAGTGAAGTTTTTATTTAACATAATATCATAATAAAAGGCTTCACCTAATAGTTTGGTTCTGAGATTAATAACAACTAAAACTATAATCCTTTTTACTTCAATAAAGAATTGAAAAGTTGAGGAACAGAGCATATATTATAAAGCTTGCCTTGCTTGTAGCTATTTTTGCACAGCCGGAGTGGACCAAACACAAAAGCAAAAAGAGAAAAATGAAAGAAAATCATTATGTGAATCAGAGTTAGGAATTGGTTGTAAGACTCAAGATTCAAATAGACATCATGATTGTAACACAAACCAGAGTCAAGACGTGTTTCAGTAAAGTTTTTCTAAGCTTGGCTACTTTGGGTTTACTCTTGGATTCTTACCAGCTAACTATTGGTGTAAAAATGATGAATCATTTAAAGTGTGGGATAACCATATTTTGGAAAGTGGACTTCTTTGGCTAAAATTGCTGGGCGGAGCGAGAGCCCAGTGGGTAGGGTATTTGCCTTGAACACGGCCAGCCCTTGCTGGCCTGCGTTCGATCCCAGGCATCCCATATGGTCCCCTGAGCATTGCCAGGAGTAATTCCTGAGTGCAGAGCCAGGAGTAACCCCTGAGCATTGCCAGGTGTGACCCAAAAAGCAAAAAAAAAAAAATTGCTGAGTGGGGCATCCATATGTTGCCCTGAGCACCACCAGGAGTAACCAATGTGAACTCCAGGTGTGGCTCCAAAGCAAAACAAACAAAAAACTTCTGTTTGGAATTTAGCCCTTCTTGACTCCTTTACTCCCATTAAAATGTGGGATGACACTCTGATGTTCTCTGATTCCTTGCTAATGGGACCCTTTTCCAGTAACTATAAGAAAAAAATAAGAAGGTGTTTCCTGATTTCCAGAATCATCTTTAGGAAAACAGATGAAAAAACAGGCTGTCTGATAGAAAAAAGGACATAATTGCTAAATGTCAGCTATATTGGATTTTATCTATGAGAAGACTGGATTTTTATTAACCAGATTTGGGTCAGGCAAGAGGGTCACAGTGGGATTGGGGAGTGATTCAGTCTCTGTTCAGCAGAGCAATAAATATTGATCAGAAAGAAGATGCAGAAACCACTGATTTAAATATTTGAAGTGAGTAAGCATTATCTGCAAAAGTTCAGCAAACAAGAAGCCGCCAAGTAGTGCCAAGTGAGCTGTGAATACTTTTGTGTTAAATAAATTCCAGCTCTAGAACGCACAGAGCTATTTTCACAATTTACCAATTAAATGAGAAGTTGTTTACCCTTATTCATGCATCTGTTTCAATCTCAAAACCGTATCAAAGGTATAAGGGGGAACTTCTCTAACAGAGTTTAAGATGAGAAAAAAAATAATAAAAATGACTTTTATCATTAACCCTTCAGTTCTACTTCTTCAGTTTTCTTATTTTTTTATGAAAATACTTTACTTTTGGTGCTAACAAAACATTAGGGAGCAGGATTAATAAACACTTCTAGTTTAAAATGATTGTTCTTTCTGCTTAACTTCCACTCACTTCAACATAAATAACATCTTATTGTTACAGTTTGCTTATCCAGAGAGTAGGCATAAAATTGGAGCCTTTTATTAGTGCTCTTGCCAGAAAAAGTAAGTTGAATTCTCAGTAATGCAAATTACATGAGGATTATTTGTTATTGCAGATTTTATAACTGAGAATTGCTAAGCTGGATATCTTGTTACAGTGTTATCTCAAAGTCCATACGTGTTTATTACAAACTGTCAAAGAATTCCGTAGAGGCTCTTAACAGATAATTCCCACTAGATTTAAAGGGGATTATGTACAGAAACCATGAAAAGGGAAACACTAGGAGGACTCTTCCAGGTAAATGGTAGTTCATGGAGACTCGGCAGCTTTGAAAGTTATTTAGAAGTAATATACAGGACAGGTGGACTATATGACCTGTTTGCCCTGAGAAAATTGGTGTTTGATATGACCCAATTCTCAACCTGAGAATTAACAAAGTGACAAATTATGCTCATTTGGCTTTTAATGATGTTCTCATTATAGGCCGTAGACCAATAATGGATTTCCTTTACTTCTTAATGTTCTGTTGTGACCTTTCCATATCTCATCACGTAGCTATATTTTCAGACATTGCTAAATGTTTCATAATTATATTTTAAATGTATTTTAATAAGTATATTTATTTTCCTGAATTACATTTACATATTTTTTGTAATCAGTCTTTTTTCTAGCTTTATTTTACAAATACTCCTTTAATATGCTTACTTTAAGGAGTATGTCATAAAACACTTTAAGGAATTACTAATTTATCTTTCCTTTGGTAATATTTGTGGGACTCTGAGTCATAGATACATTAAACTTGCACAAGTAGAAGACATTTCTTTGTTTCCATTATTTAAAAATATATATTGACTCCAAGGTCTAGAAACATAGTAATGTGAGCAAGGAGCTTGCCTGTCGGGCGCTCCGCCGGGGTCCCCGACAGTGCCGGGAAGCGAAGTTCCCTTCTACCTCCGAAGCCGGCGAGGAATGGGATGAACACTCAGGAATCCGATACAGTTTTAAAAGGCTTTACTTATCACAGGTTCAGGCATACAAATCAGCAAAAGGAAAAACCCGATGCTTAGGATTCCAGGCTAGAACCCCAGCCACGTGTAGGCCAAGATGGCGACCACCACGTGTAAAACTTCCAAGGGGAATAAACGCTCACAAGGCGAGATCCCACAGGGAAGAAGAAGCCCAGGAGAGCGGGAACCGGCAAGTTTATATATACCCCCCCCCCGCAACTCAGACCTTCCTCCCATTGTTATGGAAAGCAGGGAGGGTCCAATGCCCTTAGGTAGTCCCTCCCTGCATCTCACCTAGGGCCTTTACTGTGCTAATGTTTTGAGCCGGGAATGCCTTTGAAATGTAGAGAAGGGGGTTTCTGAGATGGCATGTCACTGTACCAAAGACCAACACCAATGCCAGTTAAATATTTCTCCAAGCCTTCACAAGTCTCCTCTACTTCATTGTAGTTTTATATTTTATCAGGGAGCCATGCTTGTTTGTTTGGAAGCAAACAGCATTTCTCTCTGGTCTAATTACTTAGGTGTCCCTACGTGGCCAGGCTAATATGCTGGTAAGATCTAGCTAGTCCCACGATGATTGTGATAGCATGGGAGAATATTTATACCAGCTAGTACAGCATACATGGTCGGATAAACTGCCACATTTAGACTACCCCCTTATCTACGGAGTGATTTGCGGGAGGCAATCCAGAGCAGATGCAGCGGCCCTTAGGAGTCCTGCAACACTTGCCTACCATACACTCAATTCGAGTTGAGTTTCCTAGCATAATGTAGTTTTTCCTAGCACCCAGTTTGAGTTCCGTTTCCTAGCATTACGTAGTTTTTCTCAGCATTCACAGACTTATAACTTAGCCAGAAGTAAGCCCAGAGCACTTCCAGGTGTATCCCAAAACAAAAACAAACAAAGAAACAAGCAAAAAATAATTGGTAAATTAACAATGCTTTCTTTTTTTTATTTATTTATTTATTATTATTATTATTATTATTATTATTATTTTGCTTTTTTGGGTCACACCCGGCGATACTCAGGGGTTTCTCCTGGCTCTGCACTCAGAAATTACTCCTGGTGGTGCTCAGGGGACCATATGGGATGCCAGGGATCGAACCCGGGCCAGCATGGGCTGGCTGCATGTAAGGCAAACGCCCTACCCGCTGGGCTATCACTCTGGCCCCAAAACAATGCTTTCTGTGTGGCAGGCTAATGCCAAACTGGAGACACAAATGTGGTCAGTCAGCATGAGACACTGCTCTCATGATGGTTAGAATACAATGTGAAAACCGTCTGTGCACAACTAACATTTGCAACTTATCAAAATTCAGTGAACAAGAATTAGATCATCTAAGTAAAATTTAATAGGGTCCTGAAAAAATGGTTTGAGGCTCTTTGTGTTCCTGGAGTGAGCAGATGCCGTTGGCTACACTAGCATGGGACAGGACCTATAGAGATGTATTGGTTCCCACTCAGCAAATCAATGAATAACAGGAAGACATGTGATACAAGTGATCTGACTTTAAAGATAGTGGTGAGGTAAAGCCACTGAGAACAAGTGTTTACGGTGGGTGAGAGCCATGACTCGGGAAAAGGGAAGTGATAGTCTAGATATGAAACTTTAAAATTAACTTTTTTAAAAAAGATGACTCCAGCCTAGGTGGAGGATATAATGGAATTGCAAAGTGGGAGCAGCAATATAGTTCTTAAAAATAATGAAATGGTGCTAAAAGGAAAACATTTTTATAAACATTAATGCTAGAGTAATCGATCTTAGACTTAAGAATTTTCTGTGTACCTTAGTGTTGTAGGGCTACTGTGGTAGGGAGCACTTGTTTCACAGGTTTAAGGGTGATAAAAGAAAAAATTGCAGACACACACAAAAACATACTTTTTAGGGTCCTGAGGGATAGTCCAGCGGTTAGGGTGTTTGCCTTCCATGCAGCAAGCCCATGACGGCCCGGGTTCCATCCCCGGCATCCCATATGGTCCCCTGAGCACCGCTGGGAGTGATTCCTGAGTGCAGAGCCAGGGAGAAACTCCTGAGTATTGCTGGGTGTGACCCAAAAAGCAAAAAAAAAAAAAAACTTTCAGAATCAAACCCAAGGAGTCATCATCGTAAGCATACTCTACTACTGTACTGTATGTGCCTACCCAATAATTTATATATAATTCTTTCTATCTGTTTTTTTTTTAATTTCAACATACTTATTTATTTAAAATTCTTAATTTTCCTGAGTACAGAGCCAGGAGTAACCTCTGTGCACTGTCAGGTGTTGCTGAAACAACAAAACCCGGTTAAAAAAACCTTTAGCTTTCAGGTCGAGCAGTAGTACCTAGGTTAGGACACGTGTCTTGCAGGTGGCATACCAGGGTTTGATCCCAGACATCCATATTGCCCCTAATCAATGCCAGGACTATTTCCTACTAACAGAACCAGCGTGAGACCTGAAAACTGCTGGAAAGAGGCCCAAAACTAAATAAAACTCAGCTTGAATTATATTATATAACATAAAATAGCCTTAAAAATTAGCAATTTACATTGATTTTGCCAGTTAACAACATTACTAATTCTTCTCTTATGTCTTTCATCCTTCCATCGTATTCCATCATAATAGATGGAATTATTTCTATCATAATAGAAAGGTCTTTGTATTGCTTACATCTCTAGGGCACTTTTTCTCCTTAATGAACACTCAGATTTCAATTGGATAAATAAATGAATTTTTATGTATAACATATATATGTTTAATTTTCCTCATTATTTAATCACATTTAATAAGAAAGCTGGCCTGTTTATATCAGGATAACAAGAAAGGGCTTTTTCTTATTGATCGAGTTATGGTAGATGATATTACAAGTGATCACTGTATCACTGTCTCTTCATGGATTTGCTCGAGCGGGCCCCAGTAACATCTCCAAATGTCCTGTCTCATGCTAGTAGAGCCCAAGGGCATCTGCTTGCTCCAGCAACATAAAGAGCCTCAATCCATTCCGGAATGAGGTCTATAATTGTTACTGGTATTTGGCATATCAAATACAACACGGGTAGCTTGCCAGGCTCTGCCGTGCAGGTAGCATACTCTTGTAGTCATCTCTAAGCTTGTTGCAAGGCTCTGCTGGGGTGGCGGGCCAGGGCTAGAATCCGCCATCCCTTCTGGGCGCCTTGTGAGCGGCTGGGCACAGGGAGAGCAAGTAGCAGCTCTGCCTCATGTCTGTGAGTCTCTCATCATTACAAGTGATGATGCTTCTTATTCATGTGAGATAACAAAGATCTTAAAATAAATTTAAAAAGAAAATGTAATCATTAAAAGCAACCCAAAATTAATATGTAATTTGAGAAAATTTTCCACTATATAATATCGGCCCTTTTGTAGGATACATTTTCTCTTTAGCAGCTAGATCTAATTTTACTTAAATTAAAATTATAGTGGTAACTTATGCAATTTTGCCATATTTTTCTGGAGGGTTGATTGTTTTCTCTAATTTATCAGAAAAGCATTCCATATTAGTTACTTTAAAGTATGAAAACACATATATCCATAGGGTACTCTTAAGAGTTTCTAAGTTCTTATCATTTGTTAGGAGTTGGTAAAATCCTTTACATCCGAGAGCTCATTTCTTTTCATAATGGGTAAGCCCATTTTCAGTTTTAAGCATATGAAACCTGAGAGGCGCGCAATAAACCTGCCCAAAGTAGTTATTTTGAAATGGGAACAGCTGATACCTTCCCAACTATGGCACACTTAGGCATTTAAAGGAGTATTGCAGTACTAGTACATCATACTAGTAACTCTACATGGAACATTTACAAACTTAAATAAAAATGAAAACTTATTGTAGATATTTCAGTAAAGTTTTGTATATATTTAACTATAGAAAGTCCTAATTTTAAAGCAAAAAAAGAATTAAGGTGGTTTTGATGATAGTAAAAGGGAAGAAACATAATTTTAAGCCTAGTATATGGAAATAAGCTCCAAAACAACCATTGAACTACCATTTACCTGGAAAAGTCCTCCTAATGTTTTCAAGTATCTAAATAAAATATCTAAACAGAATCTTAGCATGTAAACTACTGCCAAAGATATTCTGTGTTCTGAAGAAATTATAGAACATTAGGCCTCTATACATATTTTCTTTTCAAAATATTTGCTTCTGTTATGACAGATTATTTCTGTATTAAATGACAAGGCTTGCATTTATGAACACAGTTATCAATACATAAGTAGCAAGATTTCTACACATGTGTAGAAAAATCAAGATCTAGAAATTGAAGATATTTTTTCTTTATAGATGCTAAAAATTACATTACATACAAATCGTCCTGATATGTTTCATCAACTAATTCTTTAACATGGATTTTTACAGTTTGTGAAGTGCTTCAGAAGCTATTGATGTAGTTTCTTATGAACAATTCAATTTTAAAATGAAGTATTAGACACTAGAAATATTTTCTGTTTCACAGTAATAGAAATATAATTATTTAGCATTGATTGAAACAAATAAATCCATGAACTAAATTCACCATTTATACTTGAGGTGGGTATGGGATGTCTTTTGGCCATTCGAACCTCTTCCTTGCCAAGTTTCTGTTCATTTCTTCTCCCTATTTTTTTGAGGGGATTGGCTAATTTCTTCTTGTAAAGTTCTGCCAGTGCCTGATATATCCTGGGTATTCACCCCTTATCAGATGGGTATTGGGTGAATATTCTTTCCCATTCCATGGACTGTCTTTGAATCTTAGTCATTGTTTCTTTTGAGGCACAGAAGCGTTTTAACTTCATGTAGTCCCATATGATAATCTTTTCTTTTAGTTGTTTTGTTAGTAGGCGTTTCTTCTTTGAAGATATCCTTAGCTTCAGAGTTGTGTGTTTTTTCCTATGTTTTCTTCAATGTACTTTATGGATTCAGGTCTGATATTGAGATCTTTATTCCATGTTGATCTGATTTTTGTGCATGGTGTTAGAACGGTGAAACAATGTGTAGAACTGCCTTCAAATTGTCCTGTTGAAAATATTTGGGCATACATCTCTAAAGTGAGACTAGTTAATTTAGAGCAATTGGATTTGGAATTTCCTTCCAAAATTTAAGATCACCTTTTGAAAAGTTTATGTACTAGGCCACCCTCATGGCAGAACCTGGCAAGCTACCCGTGCCATATTTCATATGCCAAACACCAGTAACAATTATAGACCTCATTCCCATAACCTGATGGAATGGTTTGAGGCACTTTATGTTCCTGGAGCAAGCAGATGCCCTTGGGCTCTACTTGCATGAGACAGGGCATATGGAGATGTTACTGGTTCCCATTCGAGAAAATTGATGATGAATGGGAAGACAGTGATACAGTGATACAGTGATGATACCAATATCCAATTCAGGTAAAAGGTGGATCAGGAGGTGTTGTCAAAGGTGGAAATTACCACAAACGTGTGGGAGCAGAAGTTAGGTAAGACAGAGAATGGAACAGTGTCCCAATAATTGTCAAAAATGCTATTACCACATAGAACTAAGCATTAAATGTAGGCAAAAGATACACATGATAACCTCTAAGTATATATATATATATATATATATATAATATATCTCCACAATGTGTAGGAGAAGGCAGAGAGAAAGACAGAGAGAAAGAGTAAGAGAGAAAAGAGATAAAGTGGCTGCCATGGAGGCAGGTTAGGGGAGGGTGAGGGAATCAGAGACATTTGTGATGGGAAATGGGCACTGGTGGAGGCATGGGTGCAGGAACACTGTATGGCCGAAACCCAAACATAAACATTTTTGTAATTGTTTATCTCATGGTGGTATAATAAAATATATTAAAAAAATAAAATAAAATGTTAATAGCAGGGGCCTGAGCTATAGGATGTAAGGTAGAATGCTTGCCTTGCTTGTGGCTCACCATGTATTTCCAAGTAAATCACAAGTGACTTCGCGCACATTTCCAGGAGTAAGTTCTGAACACCACCACAAATAAATGAATGAATGAATGAATAAACAAATAAATAAATAATTGATTAAAAATAAATCAATGGAATGATAGTTGAATTAAAATTTGAATTTAAATCATTATACTAATGTCTTCTAAATTTTTATTTTTCATTTTCAGTAATCTTGTAATTGAACCCACAGTTACAGTTTTGTGAAGCTACTTGTTCTAAATAGCGCGCATTTTCCTCGTAGAGGATACTGGGTATATAAATATGAGGAAGCGCCTTTCATAATTTCACACTATCCTTTCTAGAAACTGTTGTTAATTCTGGGTCTTTTGTCAGGAGACAGACTTCAGCTGTCAGGACATTTATCGATGACCTGCCTGTAGAGAGGCATTTCTCCTAGGTTATATCTTTTCTTGAATAGCTTGTAGCTAATGAATGATTGAGCTGAGAACAAAAGTTCTCAACGATTTACCCTCAATGCAAGATAATGTTGTTCATTCAATTTAGATTTTTATCTCTTTGTAATGACTTCTGGTCCCTGATCCTTCGTCCCATCTCATATCCAATATCGTTTGGCATCTTGATTATTTTTTGAATCTAATCCTGCATTTGTAAGTTCCCTTCCAAAGAGCATGGTTTCTATGCATCATATCCATGAAGTCGAGTTTACCTTGAACCAAGTTATAAGTATGGATCTCGTTTAAACATAAGCCATTCCAGCTCTAGCATTATAAGATCAGGTTTTGTTCAGTTTTATCCTATTCAGACATTAGCAATAGAAATTTGTTGTTGCCCATTGTGGAAACTCTAAATCTAAATTGCGTGCCAACAGAGTTGCAGAAGAGACTGTCTAGTCAGCACAATTCTTATACCAGGTAACAGAGAGCAGGGCTCTCTCTCTGTACAGTATTATGGACTATAATCCCAGTCAGGAGGAATCCCCACCTTCAGAATCTAGTTTTCTATCCTCATACTGTCTCACCATTTTATTGAACACGGAATTCCAGTACATGCATTTCAGGGAGTCAAAACACTTAGCTTTTTTAGGAAATAAGTAGGTAAGATATTAAGTGTATCACTCTGTGGTATAAAATAATTGTGAATATGACAATGGAGCTATGGGTTTATAAAAAGCAGATCCAGTCCCCAAAACAAAAAGAAGTTAAATTCCAACAAAATAAAAGGTCAGGAGGTAAAAAACATGTTTTATAATAAAAAGGGATTATCCACGACTCACAATAACTAATTCTTCACAAAGTTGAGAGTTGTGGGTAGATTGGTAGTATAGAAATAAAGCAAAACTTTGATTTCAAATGTGAAACACCCTCGCCATTTTTTAACTAAAATGTAGTTACAAAGGTAATGCAAATTACCCCTACACTTGTGTGCTTGTGTGTGTGTGTGTGTGTGTGTGAGTGTAAGGAATGTTTTGCTAACTTCTTTCCAACCTATTGCTTAGCAGTTGTTAGCATAGAAATGACTGAATTCAACAAGAAACAGTAAACTGAGCTTAGGTATTTTATTTGAAAACGCTGAGGGATAAATGGAATACTGTTTTGAACTCAGTTACTATGGAACTGAAATACCAGTTATTCTTGGTGAAACAAAAAGGATTTTTCATTTCGTGATAAAAATTGGCTCTAAAAGTTGTCTCCCTAAGTTACTATGATTAGGAATATAGCTGGTATTTTCTGTTCCTTGAATTTTTTTCTCTGTTGATTTATGTTAATACTAGTATTGCCCACTTCACTGTTCATAGCATTCCTCTTATTACTGTATATAAGTACTTTATCAAATATTAATATAATATATGGGTATATAAGAATATATGTAATATAAGAATATTTATATAATTTGGACATTTTTCAGTTGTTTTCCACATATCCTAAGAAAATCTGCTTCATACCTTTAAATATATGTTTCAGTTTGGGGGTCTATATTTTTAATGTTCAAATTAATTTATTCTATATCTATTTAATTAAATCTATTTCTATTTAATAAATTAAATTTAGTGGAAAATTTAGTTTGTTTCATTTACATTGATTTAGAATAATTATGCATGATGCAAAGCTAAAAAAGAATATATTCTTTTAATTTGTTCAGAAGTATTTTATTTTGAAAGAAATCTGTAAAAAATGTATTGCATTATAGTTTCCATACAGTGAATGATAAATAAGGAATTAAAATATGTTGAAAGCTTCAAAAAAGATTGATTATGTAGTAACTAAAATAGTATGTTTACTATTTGGACCTAGAGGGGTGAAACAATTCTAAATTCATATTCTTGTTCTCAAAATTAAATTTTTTATAAAGGACTTTTAACAATAACTGCAGGTCAAAGGATATAAGGGCAGATAAAAGTTTTTTGCAGTCTTTAAAGCTCCTTCCATCTTCCAAAATTGCTCTAAACTTATTAGTTATCCTCTGTATATTATATGCAGTATTCTTAATCAGCATAATTGAAATGTGACTTTCATCAGATACTTAATGCTATTTCTAATTATTATGAATATCAGAGACTAGAATGAAAAAAATATGTATGCTGTAATCACAGGAATAAAACAAAAAAGTTCTAATAAATAACATTGACATTCTATCTTGCTACCCCACTTAGAAGTTGGATTATCTCATTTCATGAGTACAAAGGAATACAAGAAATAATAAAATTAACATTTATATAAACCTACAAAGATACTGTTGCATGGAGATTGTTTTCATCAAAATAGGAAAAATTGTGAACTTGTGCGACAAATGTCACTTCCTGTTATATAATCATCAACATTCTATGAAATAAGTATGAACTATTCATAGTAATGAATAATGGTGTCATAGCAATGACTACTGTTAGACAAAACTCTAAAACTTTGAATACCCCCAGCATTATACAGTGATTTACATATGCTTATAAATGGGCATTGAGTAAGAAATAAATATACCGTAATTTAGCTGTTCATAAACTACCTACTATCCATAACAATATATATTTTTGATACATTAAATCTTCACTTAATATTTGTGGAGTTTCTCATAAGAAAGTTTCTAATATTTTAATACTTATGGAGGCACATGTACAAATAGTGGAAAAACAGTAACAATACAAGCTGAGAAGGGACCAAATCTTAGCTGACAGATCCGATAACTCTTCTCATGAAATTTTGGCTCACCCCTAACTGCAGTACCATGAAAGGAGAAATATAGAGAATTACTTTGAATAGGGCCATTCTACTCTGGATAACAATGCAATGAACTTACATTGGGGTCAACACTTACTTCATAACAGGAAACTCTGCGAGATGGTTCTCAGAAGTTGCATGACTCATTTAGTAGATCAACTCTCAGGAATAGTTTCTGAGAATTCCAATAACAAAGCACCATAGGAATAGGATATTTGAGTTTTCATTATCTTTCATTACTAGTTCCACTAGCTATTATTTGTAATCATTGTAAGAGATAAAAAGGAGAGAAAAAATTAAGTGACCAGATAAAACTGTCAGTTGCAATTTGTAAAAACTTAAAACTTTCTGGTCGCATTGCCACTGGGGATCACATAGGCAGAAATTGCAGACTGAGTCTTTACATGGTGTCTTTTCTGTATAACTTATGATTTTATTTTCATTTTCCAGATTTTTATTTGAATAACTTAGTGAGCAAAACTAAAAATGTGATTGCTCCAGAAAAAATTATCATTAATGTGGCCTTTCAGTTATTTGATAAACACCGTATTTTCATCAAAATAGGAAATTTGTATTAGTATTTTAATTCCATCTTCAGGAATAAAGTTGATTTTTTTTTTTTGCTTTTTTGGGTCACACCTGGCAATGCTCAGGGGTTACTCCTGGCTCTGCACTCAGGAATTACTCCTGGGGGTGCTCAGGGGACCATATGGGATGCCGGGGATCGGACCCGGGCTGGCATGGGCTGGCCACGTGCAAGGCAAATGCCCTACCCACTGGACTATCGTTCTGGCCCCACTAAAATTGGTCTTTTAAGTTTGTGTATAAGTATTTTTTTTTTGCATTCTCATTGCTTCATATTATTGTATATGGGAGTGGTGACTAAGAATTTGTAGTTTTTCCTGCCTAGTAATGAGAAAATTACCACAGAATAAATATCTATAATTTTAGTGTAATTTTTCCCTCCTAAACTGTTTCATGAAATAGTATAATAAAAGGGCAAATTTCACTGATATTTCCTGATACCATCAGTGTGGATAACTAAACCTATCTCCATAATAAAACAATTTACCATTTTCTTCCCATCTATTTTCACCATACAGGCTTATAAATTATTATGTGTGGACATTAGAAGATAGTCCCATGAACTATGTCTAAGGGAGTTTAGTTGATTCATAGTTGATATTCTATGTATGCTATGCACTTATCTAATTTTACATGTACATATAAATGCATATTATATGACATAATTGATATGTATATATTCACTTAATATTTAATACATTTAGCTTACAATTTGGACTTAGTAATCAGATGCCAAATTAATCATTGATATAAAAGTATAAATAAAATAAAATATTCAAAACTTCCATTTTGTTGGAATCTGCCACAGGTGTGTAAGGGACAGAGGATAGGTAAGATAAAGTAGAGACCGATATGTCAATGATAGTTGCAAATGGTCACACTGAGCTAGAACTGAGTGTTGAAGTGTTAGAATTAGGTAAAGGGCTATACATAAGCGTTTAGTGTCTGGATTGCAAATCACAATGCTCATAGTGGGAGAGAGATAGAGAGTGAGAGACAGAGAAGCAGAGAAAGAGAGAGAAAGAGAGAGAGAGAGAATAGTGCTTGCCCAGGAGGCAGGTTGGATGATTGGGAGGGAAACTGAGGGCAATTGTTGCTGGGAAATGTGCACTGGTGGAGGGATGGGTGTTGGAACACTGAATGACTCAAACCCAACTAGGAACAGCTTTGTAATTGTCTACCTCATGGTGATTTAATTAAAAGATTTTAAATAAAAAAGAATTAAACAGTACTCTAATTTAAGAATAATTAACAGTCAATTTACATTTTGGGGGCAGGGAGGGGCACCCGGTAGTGGTCAGCCGTTACTTTTGACTGCACTCGGGAATTTCTCCTAGTGGTGCTTCGGAGACCAGACAGGATGCTGGCATCAAACCTGGTTGAATGCGTGGGAGGCAAGCATCTAACCAAATGAATGCCATTGCTCTGGCCAGTAACTTATATTGTTGTAGTGGAGAGCCTCCACAAAGTACGCAGGGTTTTTGCGGATCACTGCTGAAGTTGGGGGTGCTCTCACCTGTAGTGCTAGGGACTGTAGGCATGCATTTATTTGTGCCTAGGGAACCAGATTGTACTCAAGGATTAAGTTGCTGCACTACACACTATGCATGCATTTCAGCCATATGAGTTCTCTCTCTGGTGCTTGATTGTAATTTTTTAGGGGAAGACTTATAGGAAAAGCTCTGACTTTGCTCAGAAGTCACTATTATGGATTTGGGATAACATATGAGATGCTGGAAATCACACCAAGGTTATTTGCATGCAAGGGCAGCCCAGTTTCCAGCCACAGACCCTCCACTGATCACCAGAAGTGATCCCTGAGTACAAATTCAGGAGGAAGCTTTGAGCATTGTAAGGTGTGGGCCCAGCAAGTCCTCCTCCCACTATTCAAACTGAAAAGGGCCATATTGGAAACTTGGTCTGAATTCTAATCATTATTGTAGTAAAGAGTTGTATAATCTTGACACTAGTTTCAAACAGACTGATTAGGTTCTGCCATGAATATTTGCATAGACCGAAATGAAACTGTCTACTTTATTTGAAATAACTTTTATCAGACTGATAATACTTCTGCTTTTAAAAATGCAGTAAAAATTGAGAAAAACTGGACTTTTTGCCAATTTATTCACATCATTGCATACAGCCATCTGGCAAATATTTTACTTAATTGCTTTTTTGGGGGTGTTTTGCACAGCAAGGAACTGCTGTAGTTTCCTGACTGTAATTTGTGCATTAATATGAAACTTATTCTCTGATAATATTTTACTCAAATACCCCATGTTTCTCTTGCTTCCTTTGTTTAAAATTTCTTTTTGTAGGTACGTAACATTGTTGCTAAAGTGAAATAATTTTTGAAGGTTTCTACTAAAACAGCATGTTTGTATATCCACATGCATACATTCATGCGTATATCTGAACTTTTATAATATATACACATACAAAATTTTACTGGGAAAACATTGATTTTTATATACATAATATGACATTACATAAATAGATTTCATGTCTCATCTTCTGATAAAAACAAGTACATATTATATGGAAATTGAACAGTACTTTTTCTTTGTATCCCTTGTATCAGTTGTATCACTTGTCTTCCTGCTGTTCACTGATTTGCTTCAGAGGGCACCAGTAACATTTCCATACATCCTGTTGTGTGCTAGTGTAGCCCAAGGGCATCCACTCGCTCCAGGAACACAAAGAGCCTGAAACCATTCCTTCAGGTCATGGGAATGAGGTCTATATTTACATATATCTCCATTGATATTTTTCATAATTTTCCTATAAAATCATGATCACTGTTTTATAATTGACTGTTGCTAGTACACAGCAGTTTCATTTTGACTCTAAAACTATTATTTGTGGGGATGGCTAGTTTGGGGGACCACAACCATCAATACTTACAGGTTACTCCTGGCTTCTGTACTCAGGAATTACTCCTGGTGGTACTTAGAGGACCACAGAGGATGCAGGAGGGACAAACCGGGGTCCGCCATGTGCCAGGCAAGTGCCCTACCCACTGTACTATTTCTCTGGAGCCCCAACTATTAAATTTAAAGTATGTTTTAGGCCAAAGAATGGTGCTTTTGTTCATTGGCACTCCATTCTGTTCCATACTATATGTACTTCACAGAGTGGAGCCCTGGATACCGCCTGAGAAGTACTTGAGGAGTTCCTGATATTACCTCATGACTCAGAACCCAATAAGTACATTATTCTTGGATCCTTGCCTTGATACACTAGAGGGTTAACTGAGGATCAGGAATCCAAACCATGAACCTCCCAGGCACCATTTGGGCCCCTCTATATAAATATATCAGATGGTATAATTTACACCTGAGATACTGATATTTGAATTATAGCATTTGAATTAGAATCTGTGGAGCGTAGACTAATAATGTAATTTAAATACAGTTTATGCCACACACAATGGTGTTTGAGGGCAGCCTTGTTCTACATTTGGGTGGTGGTGCTCTCTGTGGTATCTGAAGGACCATGGCATCTGGGTGGGACCGGGTATCTCATCAGGCCTCCGCTCAGACTTTTGAGCGATTGCCAAAACCACCGAGTTTATAATTTCTTTCACTTAATTATTTCACTCCGATGTTCATTATTTTCCTAGTCTTCAACTTATTTTGATCTACCTTACATTTTCTTTAAAGAAGTTTCAATCATTAGTTCAATGTATTGTCACATAAATTTACATATTTAAATTTATATGTAAATATAAATTTGCATATTTTCCAGAATACATACCTCAATGGGGTTTCTGGAAATCATATTATCACTAACCTCAAAAACTAAACATAAGTCATATTTACAACGATTTGTGGGACATTATAAAATATATCTGCTTTCCTTCCTTCTTTCCTTCCTCTCCTTCCCTTCTCTCCTCCCTTCCTTCCTTCCTTCCTTCCTTCTTTCCTTTCCTTCCTTCTTTCCTTCCTTCCTTCCTTCCTTCTTTCCTTCCTTCCTTCCTTCCTTCCTTCCTTTCTTCCTTCCTTCCTTCCTTCCTTCCTTCCTTCCTTCCTCCTTCCTTCCTTCCTTCCTTCCTCCGTCCTTCCTTCCTTCCTTCCTTCCTTCCTTCCTTCCTTCCTTCCTTCCTTCCTTCCTTCCTTCCTTTCTTCCTTCCTTCCTTCTTTCCCTTCTTCCTTCCTAACTTTTTTTGATTTGGGGGATTCACACAATAGTGCTCTGGGCTTACTCCTTACTCTGTGTTCAGGGGATCACTACTGGTGGTGCTTGGGGACTATATCTGGTACGGAACATCAGTTCTGAGTCAATTCTGGTCAAAGTCCTGTGGACTATGCTATATCCAGCCCCAAAAAACAGATCCATTAAACATGGTAAAGTATTATATAGTTCCATAAATTTGAACATTTAAA
Organism: Cryptotis parvus; assembly: GCA_021461705.1. Classification (NCBI taxonomy): domain Eukaryota; kingdom Metazoa; phylum Chordata; class Mammalia; order Eulipotyphla; family Soricidae; genus Cryptotis; species Cryptotis parvus. The sequence continues at coordinate 292,899 of JAJIBD010021110.1, forward strand.
TAACATACAATCTTATATGAGGGAAAATATCAGTTAACACGTTGCACAAAAATTGACTCTTAGATACATTATTAAATTTAGAAGTTAAGAGAATATTATCAAAGAAACAAAATAATCTGCTGACATCTTTTTATGTTTTCAACGATAGTTAAGCCAAAGTTCATACGTATCTGATTAGTTGTATTATTTGTTAGGTTCCTTTAAAAAAAGTATGACTATAATTTTCCAGTAATATATATTCAACTATGCCACTGCTTTATGAAATAACTCTGCTTAGAGCATAATTAAAATTTCATCACTATGAACTTGAGTCTCCAAATTAATAGAAATTCAGTATTAGGCCCTTTGAAGTTAATTACTATTAGTAGCTAGAATTTTCCAAGTTATATTGAAAATATAAAAAACTTGAACTTTTTTGAGCTATAAAATAGAGTAGAAAATTGTTAAAGTTTGGACTGTTACATTGGTCAGTGCCATGGTGACCTTGAATGAGTTGACAATTAATGAAATAAAAACATATTAAGAAACATTTTAATCATTCCTTCAATTCATTTAAATTTTTCCAGACTAATAAAATGGAAGCTATACTAGGCAGCAGAAAAGATGGAACTGATGACTCGCTTGCGATTAATACTAATTAGAATATTTTGTAATTTTAAGAGCCAGGTGTGCAGATGTCAACTAAATAGTATCATTTTAATAATTTTCAATTTTAATCTTGCACAACATATTTAGGATAGTTATATTTAAGTTATTTTTGATGAAATATATAGTGTTAAAAGTTTCAGATATTATTTAAGAGATTCATCTCTTGTTATAAATAATATGAGGGCCGGAGCGATAGTCCAGCGGGTAGGGCATTTGCCTTGCACGCGCCTGGCCCCATGCCAGCCTGGGTTCAATCCCCGCACCCTATATGGTCCCCAGAGTGCCACCAGGAGTGATTCCTGAGTGCAGAGCCTGGAGAAATCCATGAGCATTGCCGGGTGTGACCCAAAAAGCAAAAAAATAATATGAGTACTACAAAATAGTGATTTTTATACAATTCATATTTAGAAAAAATGTTTCTGCCTTATAATAGTTTAGTTTATTGGCAAAGATGACAATAGAATAATGAGTGAAGTCTTCCTAAAATTCTAACCATGCATTTTATCATTACATCATTGTATACGTTCTAACCAATTTTATTTTAGTCACCAAAATATGTATTTAAATTTCTAAGCATATTTTCTTTTTACAGTGTTTTTGTTTAATAAGTAAAATCCCATTCACAGATTTATCATTAACTAAAATGAATACATGTTTTATAGTGCTATCTTCATATTATATTTTAATAAAAGATGGAAATATCCTGTGAAATATTCCAGTGTTGTTCTTCCATTCGATTCCTTTATCTAGATCTTGAAGGTTTTCTTCTCAGCACCTATAACTGACAATGATAATGGTTACAATGCAATTATTACTGCATTTCTCTTATCTGAGGTAGATTGTAGGTTTATTTTTCATTTTATATTATATAACTTGCAATTACATTTTGTCATGTCTGTTGTCATAAAGATTGTGCCTTTGTTCTGCCTGCTCAAAAATTAAAATTGTATTTGCTCCATGCTCGTATTACTGTTTAGTCATCGGTTTTCTCCCCTGCAGAAATGAGGAGTTGAGATAGATACTGAAAGATCCGCTCTATTCTAATCGTGTTCTTGTCTTGCTTTTGTCCACACACCTCATAAAATAGGGGTAACGTGACTTGAGGCAAAATGTAGTAGAAAACTGTGAACAACATATCCAGAACACTGCCTTGGTCGAGTATTTCTATTTTACTTGAGAAGAAGTCTAGAGATGCAAGTGTTGACTAATTCATTGTCACACTTTTGAGAGCTTGTGTCACTGTGCTGTGTATTAAAATCATACTGGCAAACACTTTTGTCTTAATAGAATTTTGTGTTGTAGAAAATTTTGCGATATATTTCACTGGTTATTTTTGTCACTAAAGCGCTTAATACATTTTACCTTGAGAATTTTTATTAGGAAAGCGGAATAATGCAATCCAAATAGAACTGATTATTGATCATTGCAATTATTGCCATTATTGCAATTAAATTTTAAACATGTTGAAACATTAAATATCACATTTAAGCCATATTGAAAGTTCATAACATACTGAGAGATCAAAACACACTTATTTACAATTGTGTTAATTTCAGGCTGTCATATCATTTGTGATCATCATTTTAAGCTTTAATCAGCTAAATTCTACAAACTGCGGAATTAAGTTCTTAAGCACCTTTTCAAGTAGTAATCTATTTAAAAGCTCTGACTCACTCTGTGACCTGTTTTCTGTAGTAAGCCTTCATGAAATAGAACTACTTAAGAAATCAAAGGGAACAAGAGTACTAAGGATGACTTTCTTCTTTTTCAGAGGTATTTAAATAGAATTATGAAGAGTTACCTTTGATTTTGTGAGGACAGCCTTGCCTGTTTTTTTTTTTTTTTTTTTTGCTTTTTGGGTCCACACCCAGCAATGCTCAGGGGTTTCTCCTGGCTCTACACTCAGGAATCACTCCTGGCGGTGCTCGGGGGACCATATGGGATGCCGGGGATCGAACCCGGGCCAGCATGGGCCGGGCCGCGTGCAAGGCAAGCGCTCTACCCGCTGGGCTATCGCTCCGGCCCTAGCCTTGCCTGTTTTAACTCACAGGCACAGTATACTTGTTGACTGGAAATAGAATAAAGTACATCTTGTTGAATAAGGATAGCAAGAGGCAGATTATGGGCAGGTCATCTGAACAGTTGCCCAGGGTGTTAAACCATAGGAAATGTTAAAAGGTCATTGAAAATTAATGAAGCCAACATCTTATTTATTAGAATATCTTATAAAAAGTAATGGGTTTTGTGGTTAAAGGGAATACTTTGAGAAGTCCCTAGTGGAGTATAAAAGGTAAGAGAGGATAGAGAAAGAGAATAGGATAGGATGTGAAGAGAATTTACACTGGATACTAGATACAAACGTGAAAGGACAGCGTCATAGGAGAGGTGCAGGGCTCGCATTGTTCTTCCAAACACACCCCGCCTTAACATTCAAACACACACACACACACACACTACTCATAATGTAGTAGTAATACAGGGAATTGACACTAAGACTTTCCCATCCTTTTATAAATTACGGATAACTTTTTTAGGATCATTAATTGGACATCATTATTAGAAAAGAAATACTCTCACTTTCACTATGTTATGATAAGCCATTTTTGAACAAGCTGATGTAAATGCTTCCAATCACTTCCGTTGGAAAAATATATATGTATATGCATCTATACATCTATACATATACATATATACATATATACATATATACATATATACATATATACATATATACATATATACATATATACATATATACATATATACATACACATATACACATGTACACATATATACATATTTATATTTTGGGGGGATGTGGGCCACACCTTGCTCTCTTTAAGGCTTACTCCTGTCACTTCTCTCAAGCATCGTTATTTTTTTAATTTATATTTTATAATTTATTTTTGTCAATTACAAAAATGTTCATGTTTGGGTTTAAAGCCATAAAGTGTTCCAGCTCCCATCCCTCCACCTGTGCCCACCTCCACCACCAGTGTCCCGATACACTCCCTCCTTCCCTAGCCTGCCTCCATGGTAGGTTCTCCATCTCTTTTCTCTCTTTTTCTTTCTCTCTCTCTTTCTCTTCCCTATCTTACATGTTGTGGATTGTAATAGACTTTTGACAATCATTGGTCCACTGTTCCTTTCTCTGTATTATCTAACCTCTGCTCCCACACATTTGTGGTAGTTTCGACCTTTGGAAAGACCTCCTGATCCACATTTCACCTGACCTTGGATATTGGTATCATAATACATATATATATATATATATACGTATATATATATATATATTTGTAATGCAAATAAATACAGTCATTCTATATCTGTCTCTCTCCTTCTGGCTAATTTCACTCACCATGATCCTCTCCATGTCCATCCATTTATAGGCAAATTTCATTACTTCATTTTTCCTAACAGCTTCAAGCATCATTATTGAAGGCCCAGGGAACCTTATTAAATGCCAGGAATGAAATCTGACTTTATTACAAGCAAGGCAAATGCCCTACCTGTTGCACTATTGCTCTGGCCCCTCCAGTTTAAATATATTAAAAACCAGGATTCAAGTCCACTTCAAGTCTTTGGTTTATTCATATATTCTTGAATTTTCATGTATTTTTGATGATCCACTACAGAAACATATTATAATGTAATGTTGAATCAATAAAAAGATAATCTTCAAATAGAACAAAATAGAAAGTGTATAAAATGGGAAATATTATTAGTAATCAAAATTTATGAAGATGAATGCAGTGGAATTATCTATAAATAGTACAATAGTACAATAGTGTTAGTGTTCAGTATTGGAATTGTCCTTGTTTTCCTGGCCAATGTTATAAAGATGATAAAACCACATAGCGACTGAATATGCACACAAATGTATGGCGGTGAATATAGCAAGGAGCCTGGAACATTGGTGGCTGGAATGTAAACACTGGTCGTTACAGTATTTATGTTTAAAACTCAATTGTGAATGTGTTTGTACCTAATAGTGCCTTAAAACAATTAATAATGTTCTGAGAAAATTCTCTGTTTATTATATAGAGGCGAAAATAAAACTCTCATCCACTGTTGGTGGGATGGTCTGGTCCAATGTCTATAGGATAAAGTATTGAAGTATTGATGGTACTCAGTAAACTCAGAATTGAGCTCCCATATGATTCAGAAATCCCAAATTTGGGAATATATCCACAGGACAGAAAAAAAAATCCACTCATAAGAATGGAACCATTGTCCATTGCAGCACTCAGTACAACAACAAAGATGTGGATTTGGAATCAACCTTCATGTTAGACCTAAGTGGATCATGAAATTGTGGCATTTATACACAATGGAATGATAGACTACTGTAAGGAATGATGAAACCATGCAGCTTGCACCAACTTGGATGGAAGTGCAAGACATCATGTGTGGTGTACTAAGCAGAAAAAGAATTAAAACAATAATATCACTTATATGTGGTATTTATATTAACTGGTTTATTATAAACCAGAGAGAATGCAATGCTTTAGAGAGGGGATGCGAGATCAACATAGACCTTGGCATATAAAGTAGGGGAAGGAAACTGGAGGGGGGGGAGAGGGAGAAGAAAAAAAAGAAGTAATGAGAGCCAGGTAAAGGGAATCAGGTATTGGGTACAAAGGTAGAATTAAAGAGTGCTAGAGCCAAATTATCAAACCACAGCATCAACAGTACTGAAAGCAAGAGACTAAACATTAGCAAAGGAACTTAGAAAGGTGCCTGTCAAGAGTACCCAGAGGGGTATCCTGGAAAGGAATCTGGGAATTTTGAGGAAGGGAATTTGACACTGGTGGTGTTCTTGGTGCTTCCATCTAAAACTCAGCCATGAATGACTTTGTAAATCACAATGCTTTAATAAAAGTTAAAAAATTTAAAAAAGAGAAATGATTTATTACAGACATAAACTCTGATATAATCAGTTTTCAACTGAAGTAATGCTAAAAGAAATTCTTGGTGAAATGAATGATTTAATTATGGAAATATGATATTTCAAAGCCTTTCTTCCTTTTGAGGGGAAACAGAGGTGATTTTCAGAAGACGGCAACAATCCCGGGCTGAATGTCAGCAAGGAAACTGGAAAGGTCAGACCTCCAACCACACGGGACTGAATTTTGTAGGCACCTAGAAATTTGAAAAAAAAAAAAAAAAGAAAAAGGAAAAAGAAAAGCAATCCCCACTTGCCTCCGGATTAGCCTTAGTCAGAGAACCAGATGTCCCTGTGTTGGCCATTAATTAAATTATGATAATGGCATTTTAATACCTAGGGTATTGATTTGGTCATTAGAACTTCACAACAAAGTTTTCCCGCACAGTCTGTCTTTCAGTTTACTATGTATTGTTAACTTTATTCATGTTTATAGTGGAGACGGTATGGACACTATAGAATTTTTCTTTTTAACAGATGAGAAAGAGGAATTCTATTCTTCTTACTCTTTTTAAAGGTCTTTTCCAAATCAATATCTTTACACTGGTTGCGAATATGCATCCCAATGTCTTTGTCACTCTTTTTCTCTGCTTTTTCTTGCAGTAATAAGGTTTATTGATGCATGTAAAAATGGTGATTGTCAACATAATTCAACATTTCCACTCTTCTTTTAGATGGTAATTTGTTTACTTAATACATAAAATGTAGATTGTGTTTGCCAAGAAAAAATGTATATTTGATAGTTTATCTATGTTATAAACATACAAGCATGCAAACATATTACACTGTCACTGTTTTCCACAGGAATAATAGGGTATATGTGTATATGAATGATTTATTTATGGAATTAAATCATTCAATTCTGGGACTGGAAAATACTTTTGTAGGATAGATTGTTATGCTGTAAATCCTTGTGGAGTTTCAGTGTTATTGGCTAAGTCAGTTCTATGTGTGTGTGAGAATCTCAGGTGTGTGTGTGTTGTGTGTGTGTTTATGTAGAATGTTCATTTCTGTGGATGTATGTGTATGTTTTACCCTGTTATTCAGGAGCCAGTATTGAAAATATGTTTCATTATAGTTCTTATGTACCATTTATGCAACACTATTCTAACACCACACCAATAGAGTGTTCATTTATCCACCAGTGTTCAAAACGACTCAATTAGCTCTTTTACATAGGCGAAATCTTCACTTCCATGTTTTTGACTTATACATTAATGAAACTGAGTTCTTGAATTTGCAGAAAAATGTAAAACACTATGTTGACTTTTTGAAAATTATATTTTACTGTTTCATAAATTAATAGTTTAAATAATTCTGTGCTCAACATTTGATCACTTGATCACTTGATACCCCAATATTCATCGATTTGCTCAAGCGGACACCAGTAACCTTTCCATTTGACCCTATCACATGTCAGTGTAGCCCAATCGCATCTGCTTGCTTCAGGAATACTAATTTCTGTGCTAATAAATTTTAAAATTTATACAAAATAGATAAATCCTACTGATAAAATATTTAGTGTGAGGGGGCCAGAGCAATAGCAAAGCAGGTAGGGCATTTGCCTTGCATGTGGACAATCTGGGTTTGATCCCAGCATCCCATATGGTTCTCTGAGCTCCTCCAGGAATAATTCCAGAGTGAGAAGACAGGAGTAACCCCTGGGCATCGCTGAGTGTGACCCAAAAAAAGCTAAATAAAATTTAAGTGAGAAGAGGAGAATTAAAAATGTTTTTAGGGAAAATCTGTATGGGCATAGAAAAGTACAAAATGTTTTATCCTTAATAGATAAGCATGTTTTATCCTTAATAGAACATACTTACTTTATGGTAGAAAATTATATTATATATATATTGCTTAAATATCCTCATTAATAAGCAAGCAATTAAAATAAAATTCTCTGCAGATATAAATAATTCACCTGAAAAGACATAGAGCATTCAATTTGAATGAGATGTTTATTCATTATGGAAAAGTATAAAATCCCTTAGCAAGCTAGGAATAAGCAAAACATGTTTTATCCAATAAAGGACAGTCGTGGGACGAGGATTTATTCCATACTCCATAGCAACATGCCGACATGAGTCTTTGTTGAAGCCCCTTGAACTCTTTTTGCGGAACGTGCTTCAAGACTACAAACTTATAACTTGCTGCTGGTCCGTGAAGTTCTGCATCTTTCCTCCACATTTAGCTGATCAGAATACTCTTGGTGAGATATTCATTGCATTGAGTTACTTTTGCCTTTTCCCACAACTATCTTATGGTTCCTAGAATATCATTTGATAGACTTGCTCTACATCTTCTGTGTCTTTCTTTCTACGTATGCTCTTTTTTGAATATTCCTCCTCTCAAATTTACTCATTTCTGTATCTTTCGTATAGTCTGGTCTCTGTTATTCTGATTATAATGTGTCTTGTAGTTTTTTCTCTCTGCGTCAGTTTAGCTGAGACCCTTTGGATCTCTTGAATCTCGGTGCCTGTACTGATTAACTCTGGAGAATTCTCTACGCTTACTTTAAGTAGTATACATATATACTTATTTATATTTTTAAAATAAGATTTGCCTTCTGATAAAAAAAGGCACTTCATGGACTGTGGATTACAGTGATCTTAGTACTCTCCAATAATAATAACCACAACTGCTTGTATAATGCCTGGTATATACAGGCTGATCTTCTTCATAGAAATACATAAAGTCCATATATATATATATGTATATACATAAGCATATATGTATATATTTGCTTCTATAAAATTACTACTGATGGGACTTGGGTGACCATATATGATGCTGGTGATTGAAGCATATATGTATTTATACATATATATATGCTTCTATATATGAAATTCATAAAATGAACTCATAATAAATATATCTACAGTATTAATCATTTGTTTATTAATATTTGAATTCTATCACATATGTGAATTATTGTATATTAAAGGAGGGGAAGAGATATGAGGGATACACAGACTGTATAAATAATGAATCTATATGAGGATAAAATTTAACTCAATGATGATTGATATATATTTCAAAGTTACTAAAGAATATATGATTTTAAAAATACACCCTAGGTGAATAAAATGCATGAAAAAAGTAACACCTTTTTCTTCTGAAAATCATAATTGCTAGACTACACTGAAAATCCTAATTTCAGACATTTATCTCCTCATTCAAACATCCTGATCATATTCTCTAATGTTGATTGGACTATTGAATAATTATGATATGCTTATTTATGTACCCTTTTTTTGCTAAAGTGTCACATATATCAACATATCTATTGCGTTTGATTTCCAAATTTGATTAGTCTCTGACTTTTTCAGTCATTTTGACTTAATTTTTAGTATCCTTTGTATTTTCTTTCCTTTGGTTCACTTACATCATATCTTGTAGCACTGGATGGCTTAATAGAGAGCTCTGAACATGCATATTTACTCAAATATATTAAAAACTAATACAATTTTATATGCATTAGAACATACCATAAGATCCTTTTCATCGATATCTACTGCATACACTGTAATCGAGTGAAGGTACTGAAAGTAAAATGTTATGAACAGATTGGTATTCAAAATGAAGTACAAAAGACTTAAATATAGAATAACTACCATTCTTTCAAAGCAATTTTTAGTTTTATGCACTCACAAGAATCACATGTACTTTTGATATCTATTAAAAAGGGAGATACTGTTTGGAAATTTAAATTTATGGATGCTCTCAATACCTGTTTCCATTCATTTTCATTAAAATCTATTGGCATTTAGAAACAAGCTGTTTTTCATTGATTATGATGTCATCCTTGCAGTGCTGATTAATAAGAAAAAAAGAGGCTGCAAAAGTAGATTAAGTCATTTTCATAGTCACTGAATGTGTGAAGAGACATTTCCTTTTAAATACTCTGGACTTTAAGAAACCTATCCTATGATTTGAGAAAATAATATGTCTCCCTTGTTTCTGATTAAAGGCAGTGACTATATATTTTGCACGTAATATTAAGGTATGCATTGAATATTAATAGTTTAAAAGTGTCACATTTTTTATTTCCTATGTAAAAATACATACAACGACAGGTGCACAAACTTCTTTTTAATATTTTATTATACCACCGTGAGATTTACAGTTACAAAAGTGTTCATATTTGGGTTCGGTCATACAGTGTTCCATCACCCATCCCTCCACCAGTGCCCATTTCCCACCACAAATATCCCAGTTACCCTCCCCAAGCCTGCGACTATGGCAAGCATTTTGCCTCTTCTCTCTCTCTTCCTCTCTGTCTCTTTCTCTATCTCTCTCTCTTCCTCCCTTCTCTCCCTTCTCTTACACATTGTGGCTTGTAATACATACATTTAGAGGTTATCATGTATATCCTTTTGCCCACTTTCAATGCTGAGTTCTAGGCTGGTATTTTCTTTTTTTTCCCTTATTTTTTTTTAATTTTTTTTTTTTTACAATTACAAAGATATACAATTAAAAAGTTCATATTTGGGTTTTGGTCATACAGTGTAGCAGCACCCATCCCGCCACCAGTGCCCATCTCCCACCACCAACGTCCCCGGTTCCCTCCCCCTCCCCCCAGGCCTCCTCCATGGCAGGTTCTTTATTTCTTTTCCATTTTCTCTATCTTTCTCTTTTCCTTCCTCTCCAGACTATGGATTACAGAACATACATTAAAGGGTTGTCATGTGTATCCTTTTGCCTCTATTTAATGCTCAGTTCTAGGTTGGCATTAGTACCCTCACAATTGTTAGCACACTGTTCCATTTTCTGTCTTACCTAGCCTCTGACTCCCACACGTTTGTGATAATTTCCACCTTTGACAGGACCTCCTGATGTATGTTTCACTTGACCTTGGATATTGTATCATAATATGTACCTATATATTTATGTTATGCAGATAAATGCAGTCATTCTGTAACTGTCTCTCTCCTTCTGGCTAATTTCGCTCAACATAATCTTCTCCATGTCCATCCATTTGTAGGCAAATTTTATAACTTCATTTTTCCTAACAGCTGCATAGTATTCCATTGTGTAGATGTACCAAAGCTTTTTATCCAGTCATCTATTTTTCGGGCACTCGGGTTGCTTCCAGATTCTGGCTATTGTGAATAATGCTGCTATGAACATAAAAGTAGGGATGGTGTTTCCGCTGCGTATTTTTGGTTTCCCAGAGTAGATTCCCAGGAGTGGTATGGCTGGGTCAAATGGGAGTTCAATTTCTAGTCTTTGGAGGAAAGTCCATATTGTTTTCCAGAAAGGCTGTACTTAGGCTGGTATTTTCATTTACAATAATTATTAGTACACTGTTCCTTTTTTCTTACCTAACCTCTGACTCCCACACATTTGCACTTGGTTCTACTCACTGATGAGACTTCCTGATCCATGTTTGGTTTGGCCTTGAATATTGGTATAATGCTATTTTTTTTTATCTTGCTAATAAATGCAGTCAATCTATATTTGTCCTTTTTCTTCTGGCCAACTTCACTCAGAATGATCCTCTCCACATCCATCGATTTATAGGCAAATTTATAACTTTGGTTTTCCTAACAGCTGCCTAGTATTCCATTGTGTAAATGTACCACAGTTTCTTTATCTAGTCATCAGTTCTTGGACACTCTGATTGTTTCCAGAGTCTGGCTTTTTGTGAATAGTGCTGCTATGAACACAGAACTGTAGATGATGTTTCCACTGTGTGTTTTTTGGTCTCTCTGGGTATATTCCCAGAAGTGGTATTGCTGGGTCAAATGGGAGCTCACTTTCTAGTCTTGGAGGAATGTTCATATTTTTTTCCAAATTGGCTGGACCAGTCAACATTCCCACCAACAATGGATGAGTCCCCTTTTTCCCTGCATCCACGCCAGCACTTGTTCTTGCATTTTGGATATGTGCCAATCTCTGTTGTGTGAGATGATATCTCATTGTTGTTTTGTTTTGGATCTTTTTGATGATTAATGATGAAGAGCATTTTTCATATGCCTTTAGGCAGTTCAAATTTCTTCCTTGTCAAAGTTTCTACTCATTTCGTCTCTCTCTTTTTCATGGGGTTGTCTGTGTTCTTCTTGTAAAGTTCTACCAGTGCCTGATATATCCTGGATATTAATGCCTTATCATATGGGTATTGGGTGAATATTCTTTCCCATTCTGTGGACTGTATTTGTATCTTGGTACTGTTTCTTTTGAGGTGAAGAAGCTTTTTAGTTTCATGTAGTCCCGTATGGTTTTGCTTCCAATGGTACACAAACTTCTAATGCTCTCAGGCCACTATTCTATTAATGTTATGTGCTTATTTCTTTGTATGTATTATTCCACTGCCCACACTGTCCTTAGTAGGCTAGGTATTATTTTCCACATAACTGAAAAGTTAATTTTTAATCTGTTGTTTTGCTTGTCTTTGACATCTCACCGAGTGGTGCTCAGGTCTTGCTCTGATTCTGTGCTCAAGGATCACTCCTGGTGTCATCTGGGGAACAAATGGGTTCCTGGGGATTGAAACTGGGTTGATTATGTGTGAGGTAAATGCTTTACCCACTGTATTAACACTTCTGACCTTCAAGTTAATTGATCTTAAATCTTCTATGCAAATCTAATTCCTTTGATTAACAGTCATGACTGACATATGACACTGCCAGGTTATAAAACCTACACAGTACCTTCTCACTCTAATTACAGTTGTCCCCCACCAGTATAACATTTGTTTTAACTGTGCCATTGACATTCGTTCAAAAGTGCCAGAGCCTAAAATCTCATCCAAATAAGGGTGCTTCTCTGACGTAACAAAAATATAAACATTTTCCCTTCGTGATACATCTCTATTTTTCTCTCTTCTATCCTACTTCTCCTTGTTTCATTAAATGGAAACGTTACTGGTGCCCTCTCGAGCAAATTGATGAATGACAGATGTCAAGTGATCAAGTGATCTTGCTTCTCCTTGATTCTCTGCTTCGATCGTAGTGGCCCCATTAATTTGTAAAATGTTGATGTAGAAATAGAATGAACTACAGCTGTAGTCTTTAATTGGAATCTATAGTCTTGAGAGGTCATTTATTTCTGAGATGCATTTGCTTACCTGGATAATTCTAACCCTTGGCTTTCAAATATGTTGTCATTTGTCACTTGTCACTTGTCTTCACGTCCATCGATTTGCTCTAATGGATGCCAGTAAGTCTCCATTTGTCCCTGTTGTGTACTAATGTAGCCCAATGGTATCTGCTCGCCTCCACGAACATGAAGAGCCTTAAACCGTTTTTTTTCACATTTTTGACAAAAGTCTGACTTTCTGGTAGGTGGGCTGCCATGAGTTGTTTTGGCATCCCATGGAATCTAGTCGGTAACAGTTTTAGTCCAGTGGTAGCTCCTGAATCACATTACGTGTCCGGGCCATCTGATTTTCATCATCTTGACAAACGAGACAACATCCCTGATTGTTGATTGTCGATGGAGGTAAGAACTCTGGATTCCTTCTGTCACTGGAGTGAAGCGTGATACTCCAAACATGACTTTTTGATTCCTCTTTGGGATACCCGAATAGCCTTCTCATCCTGTTTTCATATAGGGTCCAGGTCTCTGAGGCATATGTTAGTGCAGGAAGAATGGGGAGTCGAAAAGATGTGCCCGGAGCTGGAGGTTCTTCAGATATGTTATAAAGTTTATACATATATATATATGTATATATGTATATGTATATATATATACAAATATATATAAAGGGGAAATGTATAAAGGTTCTTCAAATATGTTATAAAATGTAAATGGGTAAAATCTGTAAGCTCTCAGCATAGTTCATATAGCACTTCAAAGTTTGATTAACTTACAGTTATTTTTAAATTGTGAGAAACAGGGCTTCTAAAGTTCTCACTCACATTGAGTCATCGACTCTCTCCTCTGTATTTAAATGCTGTTCATATTAACACTTCTAAATACTTTATCACCCATAAGAATTCTGATCTTTATGCTCCAGCGCTTTCTCTATTTCTTACTGCTTATTTGACTGTTGAATTCATCTCTGCTCTTTTTCCTCTATGTGTCAATTCTATGTCCTGTTCTCAGCAGGTTCCTTTTAATGAACACACTTTGTCATAATGTCAAGTTCTAAAATCTGTCACTATCGCAACACTGTCATAATGTTGTGTTTTTAAATCTCTTGAAGCCTGTATTTCTAGTAAAAATTATGTAGTCATTCATACCATCATTTTTATGTATGTTTTATTTATAATGACACCCTGTAGTAATCAGAAGTTACTCTTGACTCTGTGCGCAGTAATTACTACTGATGGGACTTGGGGGACCATATGCAATGTTGGTGATTGAAGCTGGGTCTTTTGTACAAGGCAAGAGCTGAAGTATCTCACCAACCCTAAGTAATGTGTACTTTTAAATTCACACTGTTGAATTGATTCATTTCTCCTTACTTTAAATTTGATTTGTTCTTAGTACTTTAGTTTTATATTTAATCTATATTGAAAATAATCCAAACAATAAATATAGATTAGTAACAGTAGTTAAAAATTCACTTAATTTATACTTTTCACACTTTGTTATGCGAGCCTTCAACATGATCATCATTATGCTTTTTTGATCATGTTTACCTTGTTAAACTTTATAAATCAATTGTTCATTTCTCATCTGTCAGCAATTTCACATTTTTAAGGGTATGTAAAGTGAATGATGAAAAACCAAAGAGGAAGATGTTATCTTTCTTTTCTTAAAACCAAGTAGGTATGTCTTCAGACTAATAATAGCCAGTCCAGTAAACACTATTGCCATATATACTACAGACACCAAGAGTTTAGGAAACATCGTACAGAGATTGAAATAATGTTCCATGGATTCACTGTTAGAGGACATAATTTATTTTTTCAGTACCATGTAAACCACCGTGCTTTGAAAGTTTCTTTCACGCTATTGTTTAAGTGTGGCATTAGGATTGAAAGGCAGAAAAAAATAGATGTATTAATGAAATTCAGGAACTTACGCTTTATCTCAAAACACTGCCAAACTAAATACACTGTAAACCGAGATAAAGTGACAAGCTCAAGAAGAACAAAGTGTGATCTGAAAACAAAAATAAAGCAGAAAAATCATCTGCAATCATCACATTTCAAACACAATTGGAGAGATTTGCAATGTGATCTACCGAGGGAAAATGCAATCAGTAAACACAGCACATGCCAGGTTGAAGGACTAGGAAGTTCAGAGCTCTCTAGAACAGTCATTATGCTGGTAGAATTCTGTAAGTCCTTTTTTTAATGAAGCTACTGTTTCTGCGTTCTCAATCCCACTACACAAATGCGCAGTAATTTGAGAGCCAGTACAAAGAGTCAAAGAAAACTCCCACACCTCAGAGGTGTTATCAAATGCTGCAAAACCTTCAAGACTCGAGTGCTTTTTGTGAATTAAAAAATGAATTTCCACTTCCAAAAATTTTATTTACTTTGATTAGGTATTAGAGTATTTCATTCCAGTATCACTGAATATCTTAATTGTGCCTGGACAATACAGGATATTAAAATAATGTGCCTAGTATATAAAGGAATAGCTTGATAGTGAATTTTTCTTTGTTTAGTTTGGGGTCACATCCATCAGAGCTCAGAACCCCTGATGCTGTGCGTGGTTATCACTGCTCCCATGACACATGGGTTCATATACAAGACCAGGGACTTGTCAAGGCCTTGTGCAAGACAAGCACCTTACCCGCTATGCTATCTCCCCTGCCCCAATACATACTGCTATTGTTTCTGTAGCATTTTCAAAATTAACTTTGTGCATAATTATTTTTAATACTTGAGGAAAATGCATAAATCTTTGTGAGATATTTTATGTGCCTACTTTTTTAATTTATGGAATTATGGGTTCTGCTTTATTCTTTGGAACTTTCAGTTTGTTTCTGTTTGGGTCCCACACCCAGCGGTGCTTGAAGCTTTCTCCTACCTCTACATTCAGGCATACTTCCTCGTAGGCTTTAGGGAAACCCTGGCTCATGCTGGGGATCAAACCTAGGTCAGCCACAGTCAAGGCTAGTGCCGACCCACTGTAATATTCTCTGTGCCTTAATATTTGGGATTTTTATTAAACTCTAAACAAGGCAAAACTTAGATTTCAAAATATAACCATTTATACAGAGGCAGCATTTGGATAAGTTTTTTTTTTTAATAGAGTACAAGTAAAAGCCTGAACGTGTACAGATGTTCTTATCTTTGGAAGCCTCTAGTGAATTAATAGATTTGAATCTATATGAAAACGACTGTCAATGATACCATTTCTTTCAAGATTGTTGAAGTGATAAAATCCAGTTATGAAGTAGAAAATATTGTTGAACATATCTTTCAGCAAAATAATAAAGTGCTATCAAGTACAATAAACATATAATAAATCACTTTCATTATATACTAGATATACATGTTATGTAAGCCTTGCTATTTTGCTGCTAAAAATTATTTTAAAATTCTTTAAAGCTCTTTAGGTAATGTAGCATATACTATATAATCTGCTAAGAAGCTCACTAAACATCTTTTCCATCTCAGTGTGAGTAATGTGTTACAGGTATGCTAAAGTGTCAGTATATAATAAACTGTAGTTGATCCAGTGTTGCTGATTTGGCTGTATGCAAGGAAGTGCGTTCCGCGTATCCTATAGCTCCAGGCCCCCATAGCTTTTTATAATGCTTGAGGTAACTCATTTTCAGGGTAGATGATGTTTTTAACTCTTCTGATATATTATTTTTTCAGTGAAATTTAAAGTACAGAGCACATGCTGTCTGGGCAAACATGTTGCCTGAGTGCACATGCTGTCTGGGCACAGATGTTGCGTGAGCGCATATGCTGCCTGAGCCCATGCGCTGCTTGAGACCACGTGGCTGAGCCCATGTGGTGCCCCAGCATGTGCGTCACCTGCATCTCCCCTCTTTGATGTGTACCTCTCTCTCTCTTACTCGCCCTCCATCTTTGGAGTAGCCTGTGTTATCCCTGGAGGGTGTTACTCTCTCTCTCTCTCTCTCTCTCTCTCTCTCTCTCTCTCTCTTTTTCCCTCCTCCTTCCCTTTCCTAAAACCCCTTTAATAAAACCTGTTTTACTGAAATCATATTTTTAAGTATTTTATCATACCACCGTGAGATATACAAATAAAAGTTATACAATTAAAAAGTTCATATTTGGGTTTTTAAAGTACACTTTGATACATTTCCAAAATATCTGTGATTTTGTGTGGCACTTCGGTGCATGTTCTTGTTTAAAAGTTTTGCATTTGTAACAATTGCAATAATTTATTTCTTTGATCAGTTTTTTGCCATCTGCTACTCACATAATACATAGAAACATTTTTTTAGGATTACATAGTAATTTAGTGAGTTTTAATTATGGAGTTAATTTTAATCTATGCCTTAGTACTTCATTCTAAAATATCACTGTAGCCTCTGTAACACTACATTTGGTTTTTGAGGTTCAATTAGCTACTCTAAATATGAATAGCTTGGTTACACAAAAATATTCAGTCCATATTTGCCTGTGATCATGCACCTTTATACTTGAAGTGCCATTGTTAATTGTGAATTATAAAAATATTTGTAAAGAAATATCTTTTTTTACTTAAACTTTAAATTATTGGCTAACATCTAAGGTGTCGTGATATTACTAAATATTTCTTTAGTGGATATTCTGTATTGCCTGGTTTCTGGTGTAGGTTTTGAATCCAAGGCTTCTTGAATCCCCAGGCATGAGACCTACAAGAGAGCAGTATTTGGTCAAGCTGGAATCTCTGTTTTTGGAGATTTCTAAATTTCTAAGTTCTTTATATGCACTAATATAATTTTCATAAAACTCCGAGAACAGCTCATATAGATGAAAGGATACAGTGAGAGTATCCGGAAACTCACCAAGTTTTAGTATTTGGAAAGGGTCACGTATGCTTTCTTTCTTTGCCTCTGATGATTTGTCTTCTGAGAACCATAAATATGTAAGTTTCTCATTTATTCTAAATGTAAATCCATGTTTTTCATGATCTATTCCATTATTAGTTAAAAATAATGAACTCAGTGTGTATGAATCATGTTCTTAGATTAGGAATATGAATATACTAATGATTGGGTTTTATTTATTTATTAGGGGATGCCATCCACCTGTATTCAGGGCTTCTCTAGACTCTGCGTAGGAATCACCCCACCTGGTGCTTGCGGGACTATATTGGGTGGCTGGGATTGAGATCAGTTCAGCCATGTGCAAGGCTAACGTCCTACCTGTTTTACTATAGCTCCAGCACCCATGATATAATTTTCAATGCTCCCAAGTTGAATGAACAATCCCATATTCTTTTAAAAACCTAGGTATTTTTTTGAATTATTTAAAAAAAGGACTGGACCCCCTGGGATGAACCCAGAGCCACGGCAGAGCGTGGCAAGCTACCTGTGGTGTATTCGATATGCCAAAAACAGTAACAATAATGGATCTCATTCCCAATGAATAGAGATGTTACTGGCGCCTGCTCGAGCGAATCAATGAACAACGGGAAGACAAGTGACAAGTGATTACTTCGTTGAGTTCATATAAATTGTATGTTGTATGACTACTAAAATATCTATACTAGTGAGCATGTATAGTATACTAAGAAACCATTCTAAACGTTTTTCACATTTAGTAAAGAAAAACTCACAAAAGACATAGCATCATTTATATTGTCCCATTCAGCTATGAATAATCTGAGGCACAGATATTTAATTTTATGTACTTGGGGCCTCAAAAACTATGAAACTTCATATTTTAGTGGATGCATTGGTTTTGCCATTTATGAAATAGTATTCTTTTTCAGCTTTATAGAATTGTTTCTATTAGCAAGGTTCTAGGCTATAGTCTGTTTTTATGTATTTGGTCAAAACATATTTCAGGTTATGTCAAAAAGAGAAAACTGAAACGCAGTTTCAAAAAAATTCTGTGTCTCATTTAGAAACATAAACATTGCATACACCAAATTTAATCTTTATTTTACACTACTGATAATATTTGTGAAACTTAGAAGCATGGGCAAAATTTTCTTCATTTTTATGCCCACTGTTCTACATGAACAGCTCAAAGAAAGGTGAGTGATAGTACTAATTTGTGTGATTATAAAATATTTTTAAAGACATTACTCCAGTGTATGTAGGATGCTAGGAAATTGAAATCCTTTCAAAATTGTCAAGCAATTTAGAATGATGGCAATCCTTGCTATTGCACATTTATCATAGCTACAAACTTTGAGGTGGTATATTGATTTTTACTAAGAAAAAATTAAAAGTACAGTGCCAAATGCATCTGGTTGCCTAACTTTTACAGCTCTAGAACTGATTTAGTAGTGGAATGAGCAATAAATTTAACGGATTCTTTTATAAAACAGAGATGTGCATGAAACATGCAAAATATTGCCTAATAAATTGAAATTCTATAGGATTTATATGACATCTCTCCCTTTTGTAACTTAATTGACAAAGTTCTGACAAAAATTTACTGGAATATATGTATCAATATACACTTCCTGGGCAAACAGTAGGAGCGATGCACTTTTAGAGAAAGTTACAGACTATAAAATAAAATGTAAGTGCCAGTCTTTTGTCATTTAGATTAAGTTTATGCAATATAATTTTACACAAATTCAATTGTATCTTAAATTTTAATTTGTGTCAATACAAACTAGCTAATAAATGCCAGTTCACTGTGATTTGTGGATACTTTTAATAGCTCAATTATTGTTGGAATTGATTAAAAGGAAACATTTGGGGGGGAGACCTGCTTGGCTTTGGCCACTTATGAAAACAAAATGTTTATTTATTGAAGCAAATCTATTCAATGAATTTGTTTCATGTGATGATTGATCACAAAATAATCAAAGAAGTGATATCGTTTGTATAATTTCCAGTCTTACTTTTGTGTGTACATTTCCCATTTACGGGACATAGAGGTGAACTTTTGTAATGTAAGCCAATTTGCCTTTTTAAATATATGCCCTATCTAGGGAATGTGTATAGTCACTGGATGCCAGAAAGATTTAAATGTAGTGCTGTATTTTTATGCATACCTGAAAAGTGCATATTAAACATAGCAATGTCTTTTCTTAGTGTTATGAAAATTAAGGATGCTCATTTTATTAAAATGATGTTCTATGGAACTCATCAGGGTTCTCAGTTTTCTATTAATCCTGAAATAATTTTATGCAAATTCATGTATTCTATGCATAAAATTTAAGAAATAATTAAGCTTTCCTCTTCACTTACCTTACACTAAAGCATTAAACTACTTGATTCATAGTTCTGTTCCTGAAAAACTTTCAAATGACTGATGGTGCTAACTTCTTTAGGTCCAAGTTAAAATATCATTTCTTAGGTATAAACCAGGCATGCATATTTGAAATATTTATTAAACTGATTATCTGATGATTAGGTAAGGTAATGACTTCTTGAAGGAATATATACATGCATAACCTCCTATTTAAATTAGCTACAAGGTTGGTGACTTAAAGACAAGATTGTCCAAAGACGAATGTTAAGAACTTGCTTCCAAAGGCTCTGAACAGTATACTTTGGCAGTATTTATGAGGAATCTATCACCAATTAGAGTTGTGCGTAAATTGTGTAGCTAGGTTGGAATATTGTTTGAGTTGCCACTTGATGGCAGTCATGTGTTTATTATCAGGAGGCCAGTTTATTTTGGTGAATGGAGTTTAGATGTGGAATCATCAATGATCAGAACCAAACTAGTCTTTCTCTGCATAGAGAATATTATATTTTAGCATGACTAACTTTTGCTACCTTTGGAAATAAGTATTCTATGCTTGCTTCTGAAAATATATTTAGTACCATTAGATTAAAACAAAAGTATTAAGCCACTTATAGCAGAAACATGGTTATTATATAATACAAGTATTTCCTTCAGGTGTACACCAAGAAGTGGAATTACAAGACACATATGGTGGTTCTAGTTTAATTTCATGAAGAATCTCTGAGCTATTTTCAATAATGGCTATAACAGTAGTAGCCATTTCAGTTTATATTCCTTTCAATAAGAGGCAGAAGTTCCAACCTGGCCAATACTAGTAAGCTCCTATCTTTTTATCAACAGTTTTTTCCTCATAGGTGGAGGTAACATTTAGTTGTTATATTTTCTTTAAATCCACCTGATTATCAGGCAAGTTGAACATCTCTTCATGTACCTATTGATCATTTTATGCTCTTTTTGAAATTAAATGTCTATGTATTTTGCCCATTTTCACTTATTGTTTACTATTGAGTTGTATGAATTTCTTGTATATTTTATATATTAATACCCTCCAAGTTTTACAGTCTGCAAATGTTAATCGCATCCTATGCAATGAATTTCCTAAATAAAAAATAAACATTATTTTAAATTTATATTAAAAGATTTTATATTTTAAAATTATTTCTGGTATTACAGTTTTACTTTACATATACTACAATATTAACCTTAAAGTTAACTCACTCTTTTACTATAATTTAACTCAAGACTTAAAATAATCCAGAAGTATTTTGTTTGTTTGATGACAAATATTTCTGCAAACATTGATTTCTAAAGACTTTTCACTCACTTATGCCTTTTTTATGCTGTTAACCGTTTCCCTAACTTGGTACATTTTTTTTCTTCATTCCTATTGCTTTTTAAATTGGAGGAATAACTATTAGTTTTATATGTGTGCTTAGTTTTCTATTTTTACTGCTGCCTAAATAAATAAATAAACATTCTGATTGATGTCCTATAGATTTAATAATTAGTTAATGCAACCATATGGATTTTTGACCTTTACTAGCCATGCCTAAAATTAAAATGTAAAGCTACAAAAGTTATATTCTTAATCTCTTCATATATTTTAACATGAAAATGTAAATTTTGCTTATATGACATACACTCTTCTATGTAGAAAAATATAAAATGTATATGAGTTTTTTTGGTATTCAGTATCTGAAAGTAAAACAGGTGTTCAAAACAAATGCTGTTATTTATTTACTACCCAATTCTGAAACAAAATAGTGTCTTTTTAGTAGTAGTGTGAATATGTACTGTGATGGCCAGATAGTAACAAAACTATGAGAGTTATTAAATTCTCCAGGTCTATATTTAAGATCATGGCCTAGACATTACTTCATATTTTTATAATTTTCTTTTCTAATTATTAATGCTTCATTAATATATTACTCCTACTGAATAAAGTGTACTGAAAATTAGCTATTTGAAATATTCATATGGTTTCACTAATATTAGCTTAAAGCAAATTAATATTGAAAAATTGTATGCTACCTGCACGACAGAGCCTGACAAGCTACCAGTGTCGTATTTGATATGCCAGATACCAGTAACAATTATAGATCTCATTCCCATGACCTGATGGAATGGTTTGAGGCTCTTTATGTTCCTGGAGCAAGCAGATGCCCTTGGGCTCTACTTGCATGAGACAGGTCATATGGAGATGCTTACTGGTGCCCGCTCGAGCAAATCTCGTGATGAAAGGGAAGACAGTGACATTTATATAAAACTATGAGATAAATAGAGAGAACACGCTTGAGTAGTCTAATATAGCTGGAGGGAGAAAGAAAGAAATCAGACCCCGAGGGCTAGGGAGGGAACCGGGGTGGGTGGAACAGTGACAGTGAATAATTGAAAAATTAACATCTCCAGTTGATTCAAATGTATATTGGGTCTTATTGCATTAACTATTAGCACAATGACTTGTATCACTTGTCTTCCCATTGTTCATCGATTTGCTCTAGTGGGCACCAGTAACATCTCCATATGTCCTGTTGTCCGGTTGCATGCTAGTGTAGCCCAAGGGCATCTGTTTGCTCGGTCCAAGAATACAAAGAGCCTCAAACCATTCCTTCAGGTCATGGGAATGAGGTCTATAATTATTACTGGGTTTTGGCATATCAAGTACGACACAGTAGCTTCCCAGGCCCTCCGGTACTAGTACATTTATTAGCATAAATCATATGCCAGAAAAGCATGTGACTCTCAGACATTATTTGAGCAATGAAGGAATATAATGTGATCCCTGCCCTTTATGAACTTTTCAATGTAACAGGAAACACACATATTTAAAGTGAAAAAATAGTGAATATGCACAATGATGTGGGGAGGGGCGGGTAGGGAATAAAATGTAACACAAGTAACAGAAGTATATTGCTTGGTTTCAAAGTTGGATCAGGAACTTTATCTGTGAAGGAAGCCACCAGATTGTCTTCTGGGCTGTGAGGGTCCATCCTTGAGATTCATGGACAGCTTGACTACACCCAGTAATGCTTGAGGAACCATGTGGTACAGGGAATTGAATTGGTGTAAGGTGTATGCAAAGCCTGACTCATCACTCTGAGGCCCTAAGGGAATATTTCTTATAAGCAAGGTAACTATCTACACCGACACCATAAGCAAACTTTAAAATAGATTCATTTTCTAAGAAAATAGATAGAGAAAAGGATCTTTTTAGATCACTGGGGAAGAAGAAATGCTGACTCTGAAAATCAGTGTTGGAGCATTGAAAACTGAGCCTTAAAACATTGAGAAATGACTGGAGCAAAATTATAGTGTGTAGTACATTTTTCTTATGTGTGACCCACTTAGGTTTTATCCGTGTACCCTATAGAGTCTCCTGAGCCCTGTCAGGAGTGATCCCTGAGTTCAGAGCCAGGAATAACTACTGAGTATCAAGGTTCTACCCCCAAATTAGAAAGTATCTAATATTCATATTAGCATATTAGCATGGTGAGAATGCTATTCGGGTCTCCCAGTGAGGAATCAAAAGAACTATACTTGGAATATCATGCCTCACTCAAGTGACAGAGGGAATCCGGAGTTCTGACCTCCGTCGCTATTCCAGAATCAGGGACGCTGTCTCGTTTGCCAAGGCATCAAAATTCAGATGGGCTGGACATGTAATGTGATTTGGAGACAACAGCTGGACTAGAGCCGTTACTGACTGAATCCCACGGGATGTCAAAAGATCACGTGGCCGCCCACCTACAAGATGGTCAGACATTCTTGTAAAAATCCTGAAGGAACGGTTTGAGGCTCTTCATATTCCTGAAGCAAGCAGATGCCATTGGGCTACATTGGCACGTGATAGGGTCCAATGGAAATGTTACTGGCGCCCGCTCGAGCAAATCGATGAATAACAGGATTCAAGTGATCAAGTGATATCTTTTAAATGGCATATTCATAAAGAAATACTGGTGGACTAATTTCTGTGTTGTGCTTGTGGGTCATTCCCGATGGTCTTTGGTTGGCAGCGCTATGTCAGCCACTGGATTCTGGCTTTGAGTGAACAAAACCTGTGCTCCAGCACTGGGTAAAGTTGTAAGTGATCAATTGCTAATTTTTAGGGATGCAATTTCACAGCTATTCAAAGAACATGTTACCACAATTGCAAGTAAAGGACTGATATTCCTCCACCATAGTCAATTTGAAGAAACTTTTAGTGTGAAATATTTAATCATTTTCCCCAAAACAAGTTCAGGTAAAATGCTCTGTGAAGATGCTGATTTTCAATTTTGTAATAGTTTATTCAGTGATGACATTTCTCATTTGCACATTATTCGTGGTGTGAACCATATGTGCACTTTTCTCCAGCATTAATAACCTCTTAGCCCACGCTTTTCCAGAGAGTAAATGTGATTCTGCAGGAATAGGAGCATTGATGCAGATTTGAGGAACCTTATCCATGTGGTCATTACCTTATAGGAAACGCTACATCAACAAGTTGTTATTGATGTCAAAACGGTTCAGAGAACTTAAATGACTGGTCAAAAAACTGCTTTTTGAATATTTTCCAGTTCAAAACAGAGGGTTTTTCTTCTGAGAGTGACTTTTGAGTAAGATTGACAAGTAGAATACACTGACTTCATCCCAATGAACTGTATTCAGTAGAATTTAGCCGTTTTACGTTATTCTATCTGTACTTGTAATAGCATAACATCCTCCATAATATTTTTCTATTTTAAAAATGCAATATTATAAATATAGAAAAAGAGTTTTAATGTAGCTTTCACATCTGGTAAGTTAAAATGGAACATTAGATTCAATAATTCTAATGTGTTAGTCTTAAATAATCTAGTGGAAAGTATATGTGAGAAGAGATGGAGCATGAAGTGTTGCATTGAGCTGGTGAGGCATAAAAAATTATTAATTATTCTTATCTTATTGCTTGTGCTTATCTTATTGCTTATCTAATTTTCTGTAGAACTTAATTAAATATTGTTTTTGTGCTTCACATTGTAGACATAATCAAGTATGAAATTTTTCAATAGTTTTTCAATAGTTTCAATAGTTTGCAAGGACATGTACATGAAAGTTTTAATATCTTCTCTCTTTAATTATATCAGATCTATTTACTGATGCATTACATTGATGAATAGCTTTAAAATGCATTGTAGACAGCCCTAGTGTTTATAATTTTATGAATATTCAGTTATATTGCATTCATCATGATACTCTTCAGAGAAATATTAGCTTCATCGTTGAAACTGGTGTGAGTACATATGATAAGAATAGTCCTGGAATATTTAGGATGCTTTCTACTTTATATAACAAAATGTCTCATAAGACATTTTATTAAATTAATTAAAATGTTATGACTATGTCTATCAGTACAGAAAGTTATATAGAGCAGCTTGAATTCAAGCAGAAAATTTACCCTCCAAATCCCATGAGTATGGGCTACCTTCTATTCTGCTTTTAGATCTTAACACAGAGGATACTATCTCAGAATACCAATCCTTCCGAGCTTTGCTTGGT
Source organism: Cryptotis parvus (assembly GCA_021461705.1). NCBI lineage: Eukaryota > Metazoa > Chordata > Mammalia > Eulipotyphla > Soricidae > Cryptotis > Cryptotis parvus. The sequence goes on from JAJIBD010021110.1 coordinate 318,249, forward strand.
AATTTTTTGTCTATTTCAAGTCCTTATTATATGTCTTCACAGCAGCTTCTATTGTCTATTCATTGTATTAATTGATAACTAACTGTGGAAGTAGTTTACCCTGACAACTAAGGTTTATACTTATTTTTCACTTTATTAACTTATTTGAGATTAAAGAAAGTGTAGATGAAATATCATCTCATCATGTATCCTTTCTTTTTCTTTTTTACTTCTGGCTTTACGCTATGGGTTCACTTTTGGGGTGTGTTCATGGGACACTTCGGAAGTGGGATATCACAACAGGCTGTCTACATGCAAAACAGGCACTTTAATACAGCCTTTCACTCCCTTCTCTTTGACATTCTATTTTTTTAATCTTATTATTTATTTACTTATTTATTTTTGCTTTTTGGGTCATACCCGACAATGCTCAGGGGTTACTCCTGGCTCTTAGCTCAGAAATTACTCCTGGCAGTGCTCAGGGAACCATATGGGATGCCAGGGATCGAACCTGGGTAGGCCCCATGCAAGGCCAATGCCCTACCCACTGGACTATTGCTCCGCCATCCCCTTTGACATTCTTAACACATGAAATCATGATATACATATAAACTGCAATAACTCTTTTCCATGGTCTCTTATCCCCCTTCTGTGTCTTTCAGGAACTTGGCTATTATCAAAATGAAACATTTCTTTATCTCTTTTTAGCTGACTCCGTTCTGACATCATCCAGTTATTGGGGGTAGGGGGTATATTTTATTCTCCAAATAATTATTGAATTTGGGGTATTAATTATATCTTTGTTAGTTTCCCTTGGTAGCTAATTCAGTATTATCAATAAACATTCAAATGAATAAATTAATCAGAAATAGAATAATTTACAATTTTAGTATAGAAAAAATGGAATAAATAAGGCAATTTCAGATTGGAGAGAGAGTATTATGGTTAGGGGCAACTGACCTGAGTTAGTTCTCTGGAAGGCCTTACTGTTCCCTGAGGCCTAACCAGCCATGATCCCTGAGCACAGAGCCAATAGTAAATCTTGAGCACTTCCAGCTACTGACCAAAAATATGAAAAGAGAAATGTCTTAGAACTTTTCTATCACTTTTTTCATGTTTAGTATTTATTCCTTTTTTTTTTTTTGCTTAAGGCCAAATCCGTTAACCTCAGAACTGTATTCATTATATTTCTATTCCTGGTTTCTCTGCTTTCCAAGTCATTAATTACTGATTGATATTTAATCCTATTTCGGAGGCACATGGATGGTATTTTCAGGAGAAAGAACAGAGATAATGCAGCAGTAATGGGCGTGACTACCTAATTCCATAATCCTTTCATTAGTCAGGCATCCTTTTAGCACAGTATTTGATCCTGCAGAGAGCCTGAGGGAAGAGCTCATATTGTCACTGGGTTACACATTTTGTGTCATTACTTCTTCTGCGGAAAACTTACACCTAAATCCTATCTGTAATAAACTCTGACAGTAGGTAAAAGTGGAGCAAAAACCACACTGCATTTAAATAACACAAATATTACTATTATAAACATGTGACAAAAGCTTATTCTTTCAAACATCAGAATATAACTATTATAAACATGTGACAAAAGCTTATTCTTTCAAACATCAGAACTCAGAGGTAGATTTTTCTATTTCTGTTAGAAACTGGATTCCTACCTTCTAAAGAATAGCATATTTAACTTATTTTTGCATCTCAAGGAAGAAATATAAAGTTTTATGATTAAATAAGATTTCTCTCTCATATTTAGGTTATGATGATGCATTTCATCCGTCATCAAAGTATATGTTCTACAGGACAATAGTCAGTTCAAGGTTATCTGGATTCTACATGATTTCAGACTTGACTGTCAAGAAATTTTAAATAAATGTTAATTTAATTTGGTATATAGTTATATTAACCTAATGTAAAATACATTAAGCCTCGGGGCCAGAGAGATAGCTCAGCAGGTAGGGCATTTTCCTTGCAGGTGGCCGGCAGATGCTGGCCTGGGTTCGATCCCCGGCATCCCATATGGCCCCCTGAACACTGCCAGGAGTATTCCTGAGTGCAGAGCTAGGAGAAACCCCTGAGCATAGCCGGGTGTGACCCAAAAAGCAAAAAAAAAAATGCATTAAGCCTCATAAATCAAACCATGGAATATAATTACAAATTAAGTGGCTGTTTTAAACTAATGTTTGCATTCACAGTAGTAAATCCGGAATTTCAGATAGTAAAATTTCAAATATACTATTATAAAATAGGATTCTTACAAGATAATACATACTTTTCAAATATTTTACTCACTGTCACTGTATCATATCACTGTCTTCCCGTTCATCATCGATTTGCTCGAGCAGGCACCAGTAACATCTCCATATGACCTGTCTCATGCAAGTAGAGCCAAGGGCACCTGCTTGCTCCAGGAACATAAAGAGCCTCAAACCATTCCATCAGGTCATGGAAATGAGGTCTATCATTGTTACTGGTATCTGGCATATCAAATACGACACGGGTAGCTTGCCAGTTTCTGCCGTGTGGGTAGCATACTCTTGTAGTCATCTCAAAATCCAGCATTTATTGATGAAACACGCGGCCTAGCCGGGCTGTGATAGGCTGGTCTGCTGGGTGGAGTTCTGACAAGGGGGAAATACGGATGTGGAAAATAGAGGTCCTCATGGAGTGGGGGGTCGTCTGGCTTGTTGGGAGGCTCTGTTGGGGTGGCGGTTCAGGGATAGAACCTGCCATCCCTCCCGGCGCCTCAGAGCGGCTGGGCACAGTGAGAGTCAGTAGCAGCTCTGCTCCATGTCTCAATATTTTACTCAGTGATTTTAATTCTTCAAACTGAAAAGTAGACTCTTACCATTCTGGAAATGCCTGTGTTCCCCTTTAGAATGTATAGATTCTATGCCTCTCATTCTCTCACTTCATTCCCCAATAAATTTGTATTACTGAAAAAAGTGAAAGCTATATTATCATATTGTAGTTTCAAAATAAATTTCTATTACCTTGTTTTCATTATACAAAATTGCTATAAGAATTGAAATTTATTATACCGCCTTTGGAAAACTCACCTGGATTTGTATCCGGTGTACTTTTAAGATTTATTTTAATTGAATTTGTTTTTTCTTGAGAGCCACACCTGGCAGTGTTTAGAGTGGACATTCAGTCTATTTCCTCCTGGAGTGATTGGTGGTTCATATGGGGTGCCAGGGAGCAAACCCTGGTTGAGTGCATCTAAGGCAAATGCAACATCTTTCTGGCCTGTACTATTTTTTTTTGACTTTTTGGGTCACACTCGGTGACTCTCAGGGGTTATTCCTGTCTCTTCTCTCAAGAATTACTCCTGGTGGGAGCTCAGGAGACCATTTGCGATGTCGCGATTTGAACCCGGTTGACCACATGCAAGGCAAATACCCTACCCGCTGTGCTATCACTCTGGACCCTGGCCTGTAATTTAATATTTTTGTGAGCTAAATGGTATTCTAATAATCCTGTTCATTTTAACCTTTCCAAGTTGTTATTTAATGCTGGGGAGAATTTATTTTTCTACTTAAAGGCAGCCCAAACTCATTTCAGAAAATAGGAATGTAGTTACAAGTGAAATTAGAGAACTGTTTTCATTATGAGCATTTTAGCTTTATTTGCTTTGATTTCTTTTGCTTTAATTTTGGGGTCACAAGTGACTCTGCACAGGGTCTACTCCTGACTCTTCTCAGGAATAACTTCCGGTGGTGCCTTGGTAACCGTATGTGGTGTGGGTTCTTGAAGCTGGTGCACATGCATACGAGACAAGTTCTCTACCTGCTGTGTTCTCTGGGCCCTGTTAGGAGCTCCATGGCCACCCTGGGAGGCCAACACAGTGCTCAGTGTTTTCTAAGTTTGCCTAGGGCAATGTTAAAATTCCTCTGGCAATAAAAGAAAAATAAATTAGAAATAAAACATGAACCATGTGGTGTAAGGGATCTGGTCAAATGCAATATCTTAACTGCAGTATTACCTATTTGATTTCTAAGGTTTTATTTTTATTTACTAATTGGGGATATCCCAGTGATTTTGTATTTTTTATTTCAGTATTAGACTTTTTGACTCGGACCTATATACAGGCACATTAAAGATGTGCATTTAAAGTAAAGCATACAAAATTTGAATTGTTGGTTATTTTCGTAACAAATATTGGGAGAGTAGTCATACGAACTATAACAAGATCCGTTTTCCCATAATAAAGTCTAATGGAAATTCCAAAGTGGATTGCCTCACTTTTCTCTGTTGGCAAGTGTAGCTCCCCAGGAGGATATTGCTGCACTGATGAAAGCTTCAGTCCCATGGCATGATCTCAGCCCAACATTGGTGAGTCATTGCAGTCATAATAAAAAGTATTTCACTATCCAGATAGAATTGCACTGAAAGAATTGAGATACTCAATTTTCTTAATATGAGAATATTTTATATTGTGTTGGCTTTTATTGAGTAATAAACTGGGTGGGGTGATGTTCTTCAAAAGAGAAGGGTTTTCTCTAGTTTTGTCTGTAAAATGCTTAAAAATGCATTTTAAATGTAATGAAATATCATTAAAATCTAAATGATTTGGTGAGAATTTATTCTTTGAGGCATTTGCAAACATTCACTCATACACACACAAACACACACACATTTCTTTGTATAAAAGTGGCAGGGAACAAATACTACGTTCTTCCTTCTCTCTCTCCTATCTTCTCTATTTTCTTTTTTTACCATTTTTGTGGAAGTGACAGGATTTACAATACTGTGAGTAATTCTTTCTGTATATAATTCTAACACCGTAGTCCATTTCCATCAACAGAGTTCCCATTTGCCTTCACTGGTGTCAAAGGGCCTCTCCCTGGATCCACGTAAGCTCACTTTTCTCGATAAAATCTGCAGTTCTGATGGTGTCGGCCACTTGTTGTTTGTTCTCTTACTATCTTTTTTAATATTGGAGAGTTTAATATCTGAAACTGAACTAACAAGAACTTTGCAAATTATGGTGCCTATTTTTAAAATAATAAAAATTTAAAATTAAAAGGAGAAATAAAATATGGAGAACATGTGTCTTACCTTCTTATTGATACATCTATACCTAGGGAACAATATAGACAAAAACTAAAAGCATTCTAATATAAAACATATGCAGCTCAATGTAAATGTTTTATGGATTATATTTAAAACTAAAGTGTCACGTCTATATGTAATAATCTATTCAAGATGAAAGATTATCCCATTAGAATTCTATTTTATATTTTATTTATGTATCATATAAACATATTTATCTACCTATATTAAATACATATATTTATATTTTATTTAATAATAATATTCATATTTACATTGAACTATAATTTCAATTTTTTCCATATTCTTTGTGAATAAGATACAGAAAACATTTTGGAACTTCTTAAGACCCATTGTAAAAGTATTATTGTTAATTTAGAGTGATTTGGGGCACGTTTGTTATTTTTGGTAACAATTACCATCCTAAAAAAAAGATATTTATATCTATTTTCAGGTATTTGGATATTTATTTGCTTGATATTTATGTTTTTAGTTTGTATTTATATTTTTAATTGCCATTGTGTCAAATTACATCTTAAACTGACACCATTATTAATACTATTATAGCTTTTGTAAACAAAATGACTGCTAGTATTATCATGTGCAATTAAATTATTATAATCTGATCTCCATTGTGACTATATCATAGTAATTATTTGAACAAAATTATATTGAGGTTCTGAAAGTATTTGAACAACTATAATGTTCTCTACTTTTATAGTATTATTAACAAACTGAAAATGCATGTGGGCTCTGTATCCGAAACATTTTGTAAAAAAAACTCTAATAATAATAAAAGAAAAGGTCACCTATTTTTATTTATTTAGTTAGTTAGCTAGTTAGTTGGCTAGTTACTTATTTTTGTTCAGTTCAGAAGTGTTCAGGGCTCACTCCAGTCTCTACTCAGTGATCACCTCTTGAGATGCTCAAGGCATGGTGTTCAGTGCCGGCATCAGCTCTGATCCCCATGCGAGGGCCATTACCCAACCTGCTGTACTATCTCTCCAGACAAGCATCCTGTCTTTAAAACATCGGAAAACAGGTCTGGAGTGATAGCACAGCAGGTAGGGTGTTTGCCTTGCACACAGCCCCCGGGGGTTCGATCCCTGGCATCCCATATGGTCCCCAAGCACTGCCAGGAGTAATTCCTGAGCAAAGAGCCAGGAGTAACCCCTGATTATCTCCAGGTGTGACGCAAGAAAAGCAAAAAGTAAAATTAAAATAAAATATCAGAAAACTATTAAGATAAATCTAAGTGCTACTTGTAAATCTATCTTGATTTCAGAGATAATTTCTCGAATAATACATAAAACAGTCATTGTTACTGAATTATGATCAGGAAACATCTAAAGCACATTGTTCTAAAACATACAAATAGTAATATTTTGTGTTATTTTCACAGTTTATAGGCACTGATTCTATGTACTTCAACTGTTACATTTGTCTCTGAAATGTTTAGTGTATAAATGTCACTTCCTACATTTTATGAGTTATGGAATGCAACTGCATATATGCTGATTAACTTGGCTAAACTCATGGTGGTTATGTGACGGAGTTCAAGCTCTAACTCAGATTTATTCAGTCAGAGTCTCCTTGCTTCGCTCCACTGCATTAGGGCAGATGGGGAGAGGAGTCTAATGACAAGCTGTCTGGGCGAGCTTGCCAGTCCCCTGCATGTGAGGCACTTGCCAGGTTGGAAAGGGTTTATTACAGGTAATTTAAGGAGCTGAAAAAGAGGCTGATTTAATTTTTTAAACATAATATATAATTTGATATAAAACTTGCAAACTTCAGAGTCACTTTTGATCTCTCTTTAGTGCAGGCTGTTTGTGTGATCAATAAAATTGGGCCTGTAAGTTCAAAACTCTGTCTAGGTTAGCTTCTCCACTAATATTCTGAACAGAGAAGAAATACTGCTAATTGTAAATAGACGTGCTATCTAGAAGTATTGAATGGCCGTAAAGCTTATTATCAAGTCCAGATTAAGAAATTGTTAAAATAATGGTCTCAGACCTGGACATCAGAAATGAATCAATTATCCATTATACTTCAGTTATTGAATGCCCATTAATTGTGTCACTATAAGGAGTGGATAAATATAAAGTTCAGACATATTAAGTGTAAGGACACATCTCGCTGGTTATATCTTCTTAATAGGAATAGGCACTAAGGGAACAAAGGTATCTGAAGTGAATGGAACTTAACCTACCAGCAAAGAAATAGAATACAAGGAGAAATAATTGAAGAAATAGTATATAAAGGTTCAACTAATTTCCAGGAGTTATACTTTACTTCAAAGAATACAAGAAGATGCACTATGACTTCAGCTATCATAACTACCGTACTTCAGAGTTCGTATGTAATTGAAGTAAGAATGTCCATCACGGAGCTGAGAGCTAGTTTTAGTTAGGGCTCTTGGCTGGGAATGGCTTTGGAGGTTTCCTCTGCATCAGCAGATGGGAACCAGAAGTTCTCTAATATTATTGGATTGCCCCTTATCCTTATAACCACAGTATTTGAGCAGCAGAAAATTCTGGAATTCTTGTCAACCCAATTGGCCCAATATTTTGGGAGCAGCTCTAAGACACATGAGTAATATTTGAGTGATTCCCTTTCACAAATATGACAAAACTCATAGAACATATACTCCTCACTGTTGTAGTCAGTAAATTTATTAATAAAGACAAAGTTATCAAAACTACAGGAAAGGTAGGTTAGCATGCATAGTTATATTCCAGGTCATCAATGAGGCATTTTAATATTTTATTATACCACCGTGAGATATACAGTCACAAAAGTGTTCAGTCATACAGTATTCCAGCACCCATCCCTCCACCAGTGCCCATTTCCTACCACCAATGTCACCTGATTTCCCCCTCCCCCAGCCTGCAACTATGGTAGACAATTTTCACTTCTATTTCTCTGTCTCTCTCTGCCTCTCTCTCTCTTCTCTTTCTCTCTCTCTCTATCACTCTCTCTTTCTTACTTCTCTTACACATTGTGACTTGGAAAAGACGCAGTTAGAGGTTATTATGTATATCCTTTTCCTACTTTCAATGCTCAGTTCTATGTTGACATTACCATTTACCATAATTATTAGTATATTGTTTACCATAATTAGTATATTGCTCCTTTCTCTGTTTTACCTAACCTCTGACTCCCACACATTTCCAGTAGGTTCTACTCACTGAAAAGACCTCGTGATCCATGTTTTGTCTGGCTGTCGATATTGGTATTATGTTATTTGTTTATATCCTACAAATAAATGCAGTCATTCTATATCTGTCCTTTTCCCTCTGGCTAATTTCACTCAGCATGATGTTCTCCATGTCCATCAATTTATTGGCAAATTTCATGACTTTGATTTTCCTAACAGGCGCATAGTTTTCCATTGTGTGTATGTACCACAGTTTCTTTACTCAGTCATCTGTCTTGGGCATTCTGGTTATTTCCAGATTCTGGCTATTGTGCATTGTGCTGCTATGAATATAGAAGTGTAGATGGTGTTTGCACTATGTGTTTTTTGGTTTCATAGGATATATTCCCAGAAATAGTATTGCTGGGCCAAACGGGAGCTCATTCTATAGTCTTTGGAGGAATGTCCATATTGTTTTACAAAAAACTGTGCCAGTCGACATTCCCACCAACAATGGATGAGAGTCCCTTTCTCCCCACCACATCCACACCAGCACTTGTTGTTCTTGCTTTTTGGGATATGTGACGGTCTCTGTGGTGTGAGATGATATCTCACTGTTGTTTTGATTGGCATCTGTCTGATGATTAATGATGATGAGCGTTTTTTCATATGCCTTTTGGCCATTCGAGTTTCTTCTTTGCCGAAATTTCTGCTCATTTCTTCTCCCCCTTTTTATGGGATTAGCTGTGTTCTTTAAAGTTCTACCAGTGCCTGATAAATCCTGGATATTAATCTCTCATCTGATTGTTATTGGGTTAATATTATTTCCCATTCTGTGGATTGTCTTTGTATCTTGGTCACTGTTTCTTTAGAGGTGAAGAAGCTTTTTAGTTTCATGTAGTCTCGTATGTTTATCTTAACTTCTGATTGCTTTGTTAGTGATATTTCATCTTTGAAGATGCCTTTAGCTTCATTTAGGTCTTTTTTTTTAAAGTCATCAAAAATTCTTGACTTCATGAAGAAAACTCAAACATTTAGTGCATATATGATTGTAACTGAATAAAATTTGTTTGGTGATGGACTTTGTTACCTTTTGGGGAATTTTGACAATTAATACTTGTGTTCTACTTGTTGATATTTCATTTTACTCTAGATATATGAAAAGTCTTCACGGCTTTCTCTCATTGAAAGTTTAGGTTTTACTTCTCATATTTTATGTTGACATTAGTATTTACAGGACAAAATAATTCAATTCCAGGTCATTTTCTACCATGAAGACTCTGATTGGAAAATGTAAATGTACATGGATGTAAACTCTTAGATTATTTACTTAAAGAGACATAAAAACATACATCTTTTTGTAGACCTATGACAGAAAGAATAGAGAAGGCCTACTCAATCTTGTTGAAAGAAATTGTGATCAGGACTATCTCTTGCATAAACAGAAAAGTGTGAAGAAATATAGAAAACATGGACTCTGGTTCCAATATGCATAGAAAAAAATTCCTGTGGGATTATTTTTAATGTCTAACAACTCTGTTTAAAATCTATTTAAAATTATCTGTGATGGGCCACAAAATATAAGATATTGTAAACCCAGATGATCAGCTGTATAAATATATAAATACATCTATATGTCATGATAGAATTACAGATGTAATTTTATATATCTAAAATTAGTAACTACTGGTCTAGATTAGAAAGTGAATGTGGAAAGATAGGTCTACAGCTGAATCTCAGCACAACTATGTTCATGAAAAATGAACTAGTTCCAGAGGTCCCGTTCACTCTCAATGGAACAAACATCTCTGAATATAGCAGTTATGTGTACCTAGGTTGAGAAGTCAACATGATGAATAACCTAAAACCTGAGCTGTGCAGGAGGAAGAGAGCGGCATGGAATGCCTTCAAAGGCATAGAAGAAATAGCTAAAAGGACAAAAGAACCTCTGGCTCTGGGCACATCTCTTCAACTCTTCATCTCTTCATCTCTGCCATTCTCCCTGCATTAACATATGCCTCAGAGACCTGGGCCCTAAGAAAGCAGGATGAGAATGCTATTTGGGTCTCCCAGAGAGGAATTGAAAGAGCTATGCTTGGAATATCACGCCTCACTCAAGTGAGAGAAGGAATCCGGAGCACCAACCTCCATCACTGTTCCAGAGTCAGGGATGCTCTCTTGTTTGCCAAGGCATCGAAATTCAGATGGGCTGGACATGTAATGTGATTTGGAGATGACCGCTGGACTAGAGCCAATACAGACTGGATCCCACAGGATGTCAAAAGATCACGTGGCCACCCACCTACAAGATGGTCAGACTTCTTCCTCAAGACCCTGATGGAACAGTTTGAGGCGCTTTGTATTCCTGAAGAAACCAGATGCCATTGGGCTACGCTGGCACGTGATAGGGTCAGATGGAAATATTACTGGCGCCCACTGGAGCAAATCGACCAATAACAGGATGTCAAGTGATCAAGTGATATAATTCTGACTGTCCATAATAAAGTGAAATCAGATCAAATGGCAGAATGTTCTAGAAGATAGAAAAATAATCTAGTCACTACATCTGAAAGTTTCAGCCATTCAGTCTAAATACTTAATTTCTCCTTATTTTGAAAGGAAACTTTAAATAATAAAAATATATATATACCTAAATGAAGAAAATAAAGCTTATGGAAGGAGTAGGAACACCAAGTAGCTTGGTAATTGAAATATTTAGCACAGATTTAACAAATAAAATTCAAATAAATCCAAAAATTTTATATTCCAGTACTCACAAGAGGAATGTTTCTGCTTTTCTTCTTTGAGCATAGCTTTTTATTATAATATATATTATCAAATAGGAAAATTTAATCTTATAGCTTTTATTTAATTTACATATAATCTGTTACCAACTTTAAAAATTTTTATAACAACATAGACATGCTTTATAGTACTACTTCATTGAGGGTGACAACTTGACATATTTTTCTATGATAAATTTTTATAAATATTTGTTGCTTGGAACATTATGTTTGCATTATTTTAACTTGTAGAAACAGAAAAGTACCTGGGAAGTAAGCAAATGTTTCCTAGGTTAGACCTAGGTAGAAGTATAGAAAAAGATAAGTATATGGATAATTAGATATATTAGAAGTATGTTCAAAATATAAATATATGTAATGATAGAATTACATATGAAAATTCATATAAATGTCTATCTTATCACAGTGTCTTATATTAATTACATATAAATATTAGCAAGTTTTACATTTTGTCACCAATCATATTCATTTCTGTCTGAATATGTAAGTATATTAAATTAAAGCAACATAAAAAGGTCATGAGACAAAGCCAAATATACATTTTAATGCTATATTTGTTTCATTTAAAAAATTTAGTTGAATTAAAATAATTTGCAAATGCCTCATGCTGCTTGATATTTCTATATTAAGTGACACCAAGGTCATCAATTGTATGAACCACTTTAACTTAGCTGTTCAATGTGACCATCTCTACAATTGTAGTGTCTTATCCCTTCATTTTCTTTATTTTAACTTTAGGGCCACCCACTGGGGTGCTCAGGGCTTGTTCCTGGCTCTGTGCTTAGGGATCACTTCTGGTGAGCCTGTGAGCTCAGGGAGCCCCTATGTGGTTTCTGGGTTTGAACCCAGATCAGACAAGTCCCAGTCAAGCGCCCTCCCTGCTGTCCTATCATTCCAGCTCTCTTCTTCTTGTTTTCTACATGACATTTTCATTTTCTATAGTTTTTAGAACTGCAGTGATCTTGGAATCAAATAAGTGCATTCAAAATTTATGGAACAAGATGCTAAGTTCATGAGTTATACTCTATTTTTATGGAAACAGTGGGCTCATACTTTACTGTGGATGGGGAAACTCAAAATCTCCAACAGCACGGTTTGTATGAGATTAGAATGTGAATGAGTCTCGAGGCACAGCGCCTCAATGGCTGAATGTAATAATGTTGCAGAATGTTAATTAAAAGAGAGGAATGTCAGTTGTTTATTTGAGTATGTCAGATAAATCTTTTAAGCATGCAAATAAAAATTCAAAATGAATCTGTGAATTTAATTTATAAGTTGAAATCCCTTTGATTCTGGCACATCTGCTCTCACTAATGGTGCTTTTGATGAATAGAAATCTATCTAGGTATTCCTAAAATAATTATGATGAATGTGAAAGGTAACTACCCTATAATTTATGATGAATTGTTTCTTTTACACCAGGAACTCTGTCCTGAATGAAAGGAGCACCCTATAATCATATTATTTATGATAGCTAGTGCTTGCTCTATGGAGATTCATATTTCCATGTAATTACAATATTAAAGTACAAAATAGGAAAATGAAGCTCTCATTCTCGTTCTACCTATTTTGCTGCAATTGTCCAGTTCAATTTGATTAACTCAATGCATATGTGTGTATATGTGTGTATGTGTGTGTGTGTAGTTAGACTGCATTGTAAGCATTTATACCTCATTTTAATACATGAATTAATGTGACATTACAAGAGTGTGCAACCCGCAAGGCAGAGCCTGGCAAGCTACCAGTGTCATATTTGATATGCCAGATACCAGTAACACTTATAGACCTCATTCCCATGACCTGATGGAATGTTTGAGGCTCTTTATGTTCCTGGAGCAAGCAGATGCCCTTGGGCTCTACTGGCATGAGACAGGACATATGGAGATGTTACTGCTGCCCGCTCGAGCAAATTGACGATGAATGGGAAGACAGTGAATGTGACATTAAGGCATTGTGGGTAGAAAGGATAGTGATTATAGTACAGAATGGTGTGAATATAAAACCGTATGTTGCGTGAGTTTGTGTGTGAGAGAGACAGAGGCAGAGGAAACAGAGAGACGCAGAGAAAGAAGTGACTCCCTCAGGTGAGGGAGTGATGTTATTTTCATATTTAGAATATGAATCTCTTTCTACAAAACAACAAATATCTGATTATTTTTCTGGGGAATATGTGAGGTTATTCCTGAGCTTGGACTTCTAGTTTTATAGACTGCAATTTTTCTCTTTATGTTTTCATTGCCCCCCATTATGATTTCTCAGTTACTTTTTTCTTTCTGTTTCAGTTGTTACTACCATTGCACTATTTACATAATATAATTTTACTAATAATTAAACAAATGAATATTTTAAATAAATAATTCAATGTCTTCTAAACATTCATTTACCTACAGAATGAAGTGTCATGTGTAAGAATCCTTGTATGCTTAGGAATGTGTTGAATCTATTACAATTTTGGGCTTTCTTTACCTACTAAAGAAGCATGGCACATTGATTAAAATTACACCTTATCTTAAACAGTAATGTTTTGTTTGCTTTGGAAAAATTTCAGATACTAAAATAAATGTCCAGGTACCTACTGATTTGCTTGGCTCTGAAAGATGAATTACTTGCAGGTTACTTAACTCCAACCTCTGAGAAATCTTTTGTGCATTTATTTGGGGGACACACCCAGCAGTGCTCAGGGCATCCTTGTGATTCTGTGCTAAGGAATCACTGTTAGCAGTATTCAAGGATCACAAGGGGTGCCAGGGATCAAACTTTGATTGGCTGTATGCAAGGCAAGTGTGCTGCTTTTATATTATTATCTTTATGGCCCTGTAATTTGTTTCACATGTCTCGCATATGACAGGACGTATTGAGCTGTTATTGGTGCCCACTCAAGCAAATCGATGATATATGGGAAGACAGTGATACAGTGATACAGTGAATTTGTGAGAAAGTCTTTATTTCCCATATCCCTTAAAGTCATTTGAATTTTCTCCACTACGTCACAGTAATTGTAATAACGTTTAGAATTATGATTTAAATAATAATGACAGTAATTAAAATAAATTAGTATTATTTCGTGATAATGTAATATTATCCACCACGAAGTTTGGGTGATGGGAGCCCACCCCAAGTATTAATGAGGTTTATTTAGTTAATTTCTGGCTCTGGGCTAAGGGGACCCAGTGCTGTCCTGGGGATCTAATCTCAGAGATAAGCACCTATTTGTTTTACTATGTTTTGTCACCCACAAGAGGATTTTGATAGAAAGGTTTCTGGGTAGTCTCTCTAGCATGATATGGTAAAACCAGTACCGGGCTTTGATGAATACAAAGACAATACATAGTTTATAATATCATGTATCATATATAATATCATATCTAAAAGCATATATCATATTAATTTTCCTATGTAATGGAGTTTTAAAAGAATTGCTAGGGCCTGGAACATAGTACAGTTGTAGGGTGCTTACTCTGCATTCATCCTACTGGGATTTGATCGCCCAGGCCACATATGGCCTCGCAATCACCACCAGAAGTGCTCTATGAGTACAGAATCTGTAATAAGCACTGCACACAGCTTTGTGTACCCAGACCAGAGAATTTAAGAACTCCTTTAATTCCAGCAAGTTAAAACTTGCCCAGTCACACCACTGCTCTTCCTATTTGGCCAACAGAATAAATAGAACTCCTTTTTCTGTATAGTCATAGTTGGACATCAGTCATAGTTTGGACATGTTTCACATATCTAAAAATGAATTGTGTCTTTCAGTCACTGTGAGTTTACAGTAAAGTAGTGCTTTCTCCTCCCCCATAACAAATAAGGTGAATAATAATATCTCTAGTAAACATCTTAGTGTGGTTACAAATTTGAGTAATTTAGTATCCTAACAACACTCTAACCGATTTAATATTTTCCCTAAGTTAAGGACTATAATATAGCATTCCTGCAGGAACTATTTATGAAGATAAAACAAGGTAACAGTTGCAACATTTTTGTTTGAAACATTAATGCTTGATTTGTCTTCTAATGAAATATTTAAACTTATTTTTTTCACTGTGACATCTCTTACTACAGCATGAAATGAAAGTGGATTCAACGCAACCAACTATATTTGAGAATTGTTAGTGTGATGGGTTAATTCTGCATGATTTTTCCACCAACAAACCATGCCTTTTCCTGACCTGGTATTTGAATGATTTCAAGTACCAGTGCCCGGAGGCCCTCTTTGTGCTGGTGGGTAATGTGTAGTAATAGGTTCAGATAGACTAATTTGTGCCTAAGTGATAGCTAATATATCTTCCTCCTAGGTAGTATTTAGCTTGATTAAAATGGACAGGTCAACATAAGGCATTTCCAAGGTGGAATTTCAAGCACCATTGAAAGTTAATTGGGCAAGACAAAGCTTGTAAGGAAGTAAGTAGTATACCTGGACTTTAAAAGTTCTGAATGCATGCTAGGAAAAAATATATTTGCATCAGTTTTGACATGCGTGTTTCAGTATGTACTGGTGGTTTAGCCGATTACTATTCTCAGCAGTTTTGTTCTAATTTTTAATGAACAAACTAGAAAAAAAAATAGTTCCGGTTGACTGCTCATAAAATGTAAACCACATATGGCCAGTATTTAAACGTTTACATTTCACAGAAAAGAGGGCATCCACATAAACTGCTAAATATTGATAAGTATATTGTTAAATCAATCGTTTTTTTATTTTTTTCAAAGAAATTAAAAATAAGCAAAAATATTATCAAAATATCCCTGCCATGATTTTCCAGCAAATAATGCATCTTTCTTATACATGGCTGATGGTTTTCTATCCCTAGCATTGTATATGGTCCCCTAATTCCTGATGATTCCTGTACATAAAGCCAGCTATAGACTGGTGTGGAGAACAGTCTAAAAAAAAAGTAATCTTTGATTCTTAAGAATTGAAGTTGTACTGAATATGTTTAATTCTTTCTCTAGGATATTTAGAATAAAGTATGTTTATTTAAGAATAAGCAAATGTTAGGTGTTCACTAGAGTTTGTTCATTTATTATGTTTTAAGGTAACATGATTTAATATCAATGCATACATTTCAGAGGTGCAATATGAATGTAGATGTATTACTCAGTCATAACCATGACGACTGACTTACTTTCAACCACTTTCTATTTTCCATAATGACATACTCATAAATTCCCAGTATTCTGCATCATCAGTATTTAATGTTTCTTGTCCTTTTTATAACAGTTATTTTCAAAGTTGTTAATTGGCATTAAAATCAAAACCAACATTTTCCCTATGATAAGTGATTTTTTTTCTGTCTATTGCTGATCTTTATGTTCCATTCAGTAAAATATATCCAGGGTTGGAGTGACAGTACAGAGGGAAGGGCATATGACCTTGCATGTGACCAAGATGAGTTTGATCCTCGGCATCCCATATGTCTTCCAATCACTGTCAGAAGTAATCCCTGAGGATCACTGTGTATGACCCTCAAAAAACAAACAACAACAACAACAAAATCCCTAGATCCTCTGTCCAGTTTTTAGTTGATATCTGTCGGGAGTGCCGCGGGGTCCCCACAGTGCCAGGAAGCGAGTTCCCTTCTACCTCTGAAGCCGGCAGGGAATGGATGAAGACTCAGGAATCCGATGCAGTTTTAAAAGGGCTTTACTATCACAGGTTCCAATATACAATCCAAGAGCAGGGAAAACCTCCGGACTCTGGGTTCCCAGCAAGGCCCCAGCCAGGTGTAGCCCAAGATGGCTGCCACCACGTGTTGAGGCCCAAGAGAGAATGGAGAGGACGGAGAAGCAAAACACCAAGGGAAGCCGAAATGGCAAAAAGGGGAAAAAAAAGAGGTGCTTCTTTTCTTCTTACAGCTTATTTTATAGCTAGGAATACCCCCCAACTCCCCATCCCAGACATTCTGGGCTGAGCTATCTAGAGATGAAGACAGGAAAATAGCTTTATAGAAATGTAGCAACTTCAGGAGACCATCTGGTTGTTTACAAGGACCCAGAGCTAATTAAAAGCCTCCTAGCAGCACTGGGAGAAGCTATAAGCTAAATGTAACTTCCCCTGGCAGGAAGGAGCAAATGCCCTCAGGTAATTTCTCCCAGCGCCTCACCTAATATCTTGAGCCAAGATCTGCCTGGAATTGCCTTTATAGGGTAGAGAAGGGGTTTCTGAGATGGCATGTCTCTGTACCAAAGACTAATACTAATGCCAGTTAAATATTTCTCCAAGCCTTCACAAGAGTCTCGTCTACTTCACGGGTAGTTTTGTATTTTAGTTGCCTTTGAGTTATC
The DNA here is from genome assembly GCA_021461705.1 of Cryptotis parvus. Classification (NCBI taxonomy): domain Eukaryota; kingdom Metazoa; phylum Chordata; class Mammalia; order Eulipotyphla; family Soricidae; genus Cryptotis; species Cryptotis parvus. The sequence goes on from JAJIBD010021110.1 coordinate 335,520, forward strand.
AGGGAGCCATGCTTGCTTGCTTGGAGGCAAACAGCATTTCTCTCTGGTCTAATTACTTAGAGATCCAACGTGGCCAGGCAAATATGCTGGTAAGATCTAGCTAGTCCCACGATGATTGTGGTAGCATGAGAGAATATTTATACCAGCCAGTACAGAATACATGGTCAGATAAGACTGCCACATTCAAACTATCCCCTATCTATGAAGTGACCAGCAGGAGGCAATCCAGGGCAGATGCAGAGGCCTAGGCTTTTAGGTGTCCTGCAACAGATATCTTATACTGTTTTAAGTCATAAATGTTTTTATATGTCTTGAATACTAAACACTTGTTAGATGTATAATTTGCCGATATCTTCCATCCAATATATTGTCTTCTGCATGGTTTCAAGTTGTAAAAGACGTTTTTTCTGCTTTTTTGGGTCACACCCAGCAATTCTCAGGGTTTTCTCCTGGCTCTGCACTCAGGAATTACTCCTGGTGGTGCTCTGAGGCCCATATGGGATTCGGCGATCCAACCCAGGCTGGCATGGGCCAGCCGCATGCAAGGCAAACACCCTACCCACTGGAATATCTCTCCGGCCCCCTCAAGTTATAGAAGACATTGATGTAGTGCTTTTAAAATTTTTTGCTTCTATTTACGTTGCTACAGTTAATACAAAAATTATATAAATGTCAAGGACTTTATTGTCCATTGTTTATAGTTCTGGATATTGCATTCTATATAGATTCTCTTTTGAATTATTTTTAAATAAGGTGTAATGTTGGACTCTGTCTCCATTATTCTGTATGTTGATGTCTTTTTTAAAATTTTTTATTTTTACAATTACAAAGATATACAATTAAAAAGTTCATATCCGGGTTTTGGTCATACAGTGTTCCAGCGCCCAGCCCGCCACCAATGCCCATCTCCCACCACCAACGTCCCGGTTCCCTCCCACCTCCCCCAGGCCAACTCCATGGCAGGTTCTTTATTTCTTTCCCTTTCTCTCTCTTTCTATTTTCCTTCCCTCCAGACTAAGGATTACAGAACATACATTAAAGGGTTGTCATGTGTATCCTTTTGCCTCTATTTAATGCTCAGTTCTATGTTGGCATTAGTACCCTCGACAATTCTTAGCACACTGTTCCATTTTCTGTCTTACCTAGCCTCTGACTCCCCACGCCTGTGATAATTTCCACCTTTGACAAGACCTCCTGATATATGTTTCACTTGACCTTGGATATTGGTATCATAATATGTACATATATATTCTCACCAACATTTATTGACAGTAATTCACTTTCCTGATTCTATGGACTTGACACTATTATGATAAATTATTTGCCATACAGATGTGGGTTTATTTGAAGACTTTAGATTCTCTTTGGTGATGGCTTTGATTTTCCAGTACCCTGCCTGTTATTTATTGTTCTAGTTTTATAGCATAGTTTGAAATTAGATAGCATGATATCAATAGCCTGTGTACAACCTACTTCAAGATTAGACAATTTGACACTCCAGTCAACATAATTGAATGAAAATTTCTATATTTGAAGTGTTTTTTTTTAAATTTTTAAATCACAGTGCTTATTTTTATTTATTTTTATTTTAATTTCTCACCCAGAGGTTAGAATCTTAAGGTCTTCTGTGATTGTGCTCGAAGGTGAATGTTGGTGGGCGATCAGGTTACAGAAATTGAACAATCACAGTCAAAGTAAAAGTATTTATTTTTTGCATTAGCCCTGCATTGTGTTATTTTGTTAGAGCAACTTGATGGATTAAGATAAAGTAGAACAACTTTCGCTTAAATATATTTCAATTAAATCAATAAAATTTGAGGTAAAGTATTTCTCAGTTGTTTTTCTCTGTCTTCTCTGTCTCTGCCTGTCTCATTCTTTTTCTCTGTGATCTTGTTTATGGACTACACCCAGAACTGGACATGAGTCCTTATCTTGAATCATATGATGCAGAATATTGAATCTAAATATGTAAAAAGCTACATTGCATATGCATATACCAAGGCCAGGGAATGGATAAAATGGCGGATATATTTATTTTTAAACAGATACAATTGAAAACTAAATATATGATTTTAAACAGCAGTATAAACTCAGTGGTGTATAGATGTAGGTTGGTTTCTCACTGTAAAACAAACCAGAATATTGAATTTATCTGTGACTTTCTGTGGTGACGATTAAGGAGAATAACTCAACTTCTAGTAGTTAACGTTTATCAACTAATTGTATCAGATGCTGCTTAAATACTTTACCTGGCAAGCTACCCTTGTCATATTTGATATGCCAAAAAACGGTAACAATTAAAGACCTCATTCCCATAACCTGAAGGAATGGTTTGAGGCTCTTTGTGTTCCTGGAGCAAGCAGATGCCCTTGGGCTACACTAGCATGAGATAGGACATATGGAGATGTTACTGGTGCTTGCTCAAGCAAATCAATGAACAACAGGAAGACAAGTGATACAAGTAATACACATAAGTATATACACATGTGTATATTTTTGTTCTTAAATCTGTGCAAGGCACATTATTTATTGACAGTATCATTGTCACATTATATGCACTGAACTTTCAATTTTTCTGACAATGTATGCTAAGGTATACTATTAAGCAGTAAAAGTTCTGAGTATCTTGTCTTATAATGCCACTCATAATAGGAGCAAGGCAAAACGTTCTGGTTGAATTACGCTGACACAGTTTGATTTCTGATCTGAGACTGATGAATAAAATTTATGCTAACATTAATCTGGAGAGACTCCACAGACTTGGAGTAGGCAGAGCATTTACGTTGACATCTGGAAACGGAGAAGAATTAACCCAGTGTAAACACTGTCCTTTTGAAATGTATGAAAAAATATTTAATTTATCACTACATAGTGTTAGCAGTAAGTCAAAATGTCATGTGATTTTCTATTCTGGTCTCATCAAGGTTGCTAATAACTTTAATGTCTAAGTGGTGTCTGTTGAAGTAAACTTGGATAGGATGTTGAATTTGGACTTAACTGTCTCTTATCAATATTTTCATTTTAATTAAATGTCAAGCTCACAATAAGTGATGTGGTATCTGGCCTTGGCCCTGTAATGGACTCTAGGCATAACTACCTTGAAACCACAAAATATTTCACTCGTCTATAAGACAGCACTCCTCAGCTTCATTGCCATATGGTGGTGTTTTCAACATGTTTTTATACTAAGTTACATACATAAAAGATAAACTTTAAAACTAATATGGTGTCTGGAGAGAAGGTATAATGTTGAAAGCACTTGCTTTGCATGTTGTTACGCCTGTTTAATTATGGCACAGCATAATGTTGCCCTGCGTGTTGCAGTGATGTAGGTGGGCCCTCACAATGACTTATGTGAGGCTGGAAGGAGAAAGAGGTCACTTTCTCTGGGTCTGTCTTTGCTGATCTCGGGAACCCATGGGAAGGTTATGCCTCACCCCTGCCTTTAGGTTCTTGTTTTTGACTCTCTGAAGAAGAATTTCATGAGGAGATGAGCAGTGAAATAAAAAAAGAGATTTTGTTAGGAGTCTTTCAGGAAGGGGAAGGAGGAGAGGACGAGCAGGAGAAAGAGGAGCAAGAGCGAGACTGAGAGGGGCCGGAGCAATAGCCCAGCGGGTAGGGTGTTTGCCTTGCACGCGGCCTGCCTATGCTGGCCCGGGTTCGATCCCAGGCATCCCATATGGTCCCCCGAGCACCGCCAGGAGTAATTCCTGAGTGCAGAGCCAGGAGAACCCCTGAGCATCGCCAGGTGTGACCCAAAAAGAAAAAAAAAAGAGAGACTAGAGAGAGAGAGAGAAGAGAGAAAGAACAAGGAGAGAGAGGAAGATAGAGAGAGAGTACACATCTCAAGAGGGAGATCGACCAACAGAACATGACTGTGCCTCACTTGCAAAGCTTCCTTCGTTCATGGTTGCTTTTAAAGGCCACAGAAGCCTCCCCCTGTGTTTCTTTTTCCTAAGAGGCCATTGCTGAGGTGTTGTTAAGGGGATAGTGTTGGGAGTTTTGAAGTGTCTGATTTGAAATTCTTTTGCTGTCCTTTGTTCCTGCTGGAGTTTCTCTTTGGGATGACTCCAGCTATCTCAGGATTTCATGGCCAGGTAAAGCCTTATTGGGGCTTAGTTCCTGTGTTCAAGTTCTGTTTATGTAGGATTAGGTGGTTTTAGTCCTCCTTAGGAGTCCGACCCCCAAGGGACCGTTTTGTGACTCTCTATGTGCCTACATCTGGAGTGACCACTGAGCCAGGGGTTAAACCCGAGCACTGAGAGGTGTGACTCATTAAAAATATTAAATTGCTATAGAGGTGTTCTTAGTGCATCCTGTTGAATAAGTATGTGTTTTACTTTACTTTTATTAAACACCTGCTTTATAGTTTTATGCAACTCCCATCTGTGTCATAATTTGATTGTGTTATTTGATTATTAAAAGTATATTATCAAATCTGTAATTTTAAACAATGTATTTTAGGGGGAAATGACTTGGGAGGGGCTTTGGATTCCTCCTGGTATTCCTCACTGGCTCTTCCTGTTCTTTTGGCTGCTTCTCATGCTCAGGAAAACCTAAAATGTTGAGAATCAAACTGGCTTACCTGCAGAACAACAAGAATCCTAACCCCTTTGCTATCTCTTTAGTCATGGGAAACAATATTTGTTTTGAAAAAATATTTTTTTGAATTAGCCTTTGCTTTATTTTTACACATATTTCACTTTTAGTAAAATAAGTTTGTTCTAATTTCTTATTAAACCCAGGTTTATACAAGGTTGACATATAAGAGATTTTCAATATATGTATTATTGATTTTTGCTCACTGTTGTGGCTTTATGACAAATGAGAGTTTAATAATAATAAAAGATGGTCTTTTCTGATCTAATAACTTTGACATTTTGTTATAACATTGCCATCATCACTTACACTTCTATGATTTTTCCTTTTTCTTAAAATTGATTTGCTTTGTTTTTCATTTTTCTTGTCTAAAGCATCAGATTTTGAGTATCAGTCATTTGAAAGGCATTTTCTACATTTCAAAGTTACATGTGAAATGTTGAAATGAAATACAGACAAAACAAGGACATGGTAGCAAAAATTTATGGCCAGAACTTTCTTGCCTCTAGTCAAAATAATGACAAATCATACAAATTTAGCAAAATTAAAAAAAACTGTATCTTAATTATTGTCCGCAGAGAATAAAAATGAATACAGACCTCAGTTTTGGAAATTAAATGAATAAAATGAGTAAGTATGAGACTCACAGACATAGAGCAGAGCTCCTACTGGCTCTCCCTGTGCTCAGCCACTCACGAGGCACCCAGGAGGGATGGCGGGTTCTAGCCCTGGCGTGCCACCCCAGCAGAGCCTTGCAACAAACCAGACGACCCCCAATCCATGAGGGCCGCCATTTTCCACATCCGGACTTCCCCTCTCATCAGAACTCCACTCAGCAGAAGAGCCTATCACACCCCAGCTCACTTGGCTGCAAGCGGCCACGTGGTTCATCAATAAATGCTGGATTTTGAGATGACTACAAGAGTATGCCACCCACATGGCAGAGCCTGGGAAGCTACCCGTGTCGTATTTGATATGCGAAATACCAGTAACAATTATAGACCTCTTTCCCCATGACATGATGGAATGGTTTGAGGCTCTTTATGTTCCTGGAACAAGCAGGAGGCTTTTTGGGCTCTACTAGCATGAGACGGACATATGGAGATATTACTGGTGCCCGCTCGAGCAAATCTATGACTAACGGGAAGACAATGATGATGATACAATGAACTTTCTGAATTTTTTCAAGAGCCAAACCAGATTTATAGCATAACATGAAAGCCATATGTACTTATCCTTTTCAGTTCACACCAGGCAATGCTCAGGAATCCTGGCTGTGCACTCATTAATTACTCCTGTTGGCGTGCTCATGGGTCCATATAGGATGGTGGAGATTGAACCTGAGTCATCTGTGTGCAAGGCAGATGCCCTCCCCTGTACTATCCCTCCGGCCACCAGTTGCTCATCCTCTTAATTCTTTAGTCATCCCATCTTGTGACTAATCTTTACAAATATCAATATTGTTATCTTAGCTTCTATCTATATAAATATACTAAACAATAAAATAGCTAGTCCAAGTATCTTTGATTGTTTGAGTTTCTCTAATGTTCATTAAGAAAACAATTTTCTGGGCAGGGAACATATACAGGATTTGCGACCCGTGTCTGTCCGACATCAACACTGGCTTGATCCCCAGAACTGTGCAAGGGTATTACTATACCACCAAGAGTGACCCTGAAAGTCACAGCCAGTAGTAAGCACTCAACGCCACCAAGATTTATCCAAACTCTGCCTATACACCAACTCGCACCCCCACCACACACATTCATTTCCAATAAGGCATTTTTGCAATATTTCAAAGACATAAACTTTATTTATATGAATCTTCTTACCTGCAATATGGACATTATTTCTTCTATTTAATTTGAAGAGCTATATATTATTTTTTAAAAAACTACTCTTTTGATTTAGCACTGTAATCATAAATTATTACATAATCAATGCACATCATTTTAGTTTATCATTCATTGCTTTATGTAGTAGTTTTGTCCCTAACTCCCTTTGGTTTTTGTAAGTTCCTTGATAGAAAATGTGACTTTTTTTACATTTGCAATTTCCACAGCATGAGAAAGAATGGTTTTTTTTTTTAGAATGCACATAGTAAGTGTGTGCTTTCTGCTCCTGCTAGCACTTTTAATTTATCTAATTGTACTTTAAAAATCAGTGTTGCACATATTTTTTGAGCCACATATTTTTTGAGTCACAGAAGACATACGTTTATTATGGTTATTCTTTCCATTCTATGTGTCTAAAAGTATACTTTTATTAAATAGAACTTATGAAGACACTGTTTTTGTTTACTTCCCAACTATACAATTCTAATACAAATAATATAATTTATATATTTATTCATAATATTTGCTATCATTTATCAGTAGTGCTTTTTTCAAAGATGCAAACCTTTATAATATAACCTTAAAAATTTCTGAAATGCGATGGGGCAGAGCAATAGCACAGTGGGTAGGGCATTTGCCGGTTCAATCCCCAGCATCCCTTCTAATTCCCCAAACATCGCCATTACTAATTCCTGGTTGCAGAGCCAGTATTAACTGCTCCAGCTAAAAAGTCAATGCTAAAAATAAATAACTAAATAAGTAACTAGTCCTGCTAAAATTGGCCAATACTAAAAATTTATTATAAATATTCAGATCATTTTCTAAATGAAATTTTTTATATTTTTAATAAATTTCATTTATCACTATCCATTTTCCTTTTTTGTGCCTCAATGGGCATGTAGAAATAAAGGAGAGATCAACCGAGAGTTGTCCAATTATCATCCCTGTTTCATTTTCTCTGAATTTAATTTAGGTTTAGAAAATAACTTCAGAGCCAGAGAGATAATCCAGTGGGAAGGGCATTTGCCTTGCATGCGGCCAACCCGGGTTCGATTCTGGCATCCAACCAGTGGTCCCCACAAGTGCCAGGAGTAATTCCTGAGTGCAGAGCCAGGCGTAACCCCTGAGCATCGCTGGGTGTGACCCCAAAGAAAAGCAAAAAAAAAGTATATTTTACCGACATTTGGTCTAAAATTAATCCTTGAAAGTGACCACACTTTCAGTATGATCACAAGCAACTCTGGATTTTAAATAATAGAAGGGTAACCTTAACTTTAGTTTTCCAGAATTTTTAATAGCTGCATATTTTATATGCATACATGTATCTATATGCCTATATATTTACATATATATATACACACCTATATCTGTGGGTATATGTGTGTATGTATGTGTGTATGTTTGCATGTATGTAGTATTCCCTCTCTTTGAGTCCCTCCCTCTTATAATGTGTTTATACCAGAAAATCTTTGGTTATTTTTTTTTTTTTTTTAATTTTGGCTTAGGGCTTAATGCTGGCTCTTCACTCAGGAATTACTCCCAAGGTGCTTGGGAACCATATGGGGTACTGGGGATCGAACCTGGTCCTACTATGTTCAAGACAAACATCTTACCTGCTGTAACGTCGCTCCAGTCCTGCTGTAATTTTTTATAGAGCTTAAGTGGCTAAAATATCACTATAATCACCCACCAAAATGACCGAGAAAACTATTATCTTGATTAATGTGTGAACAATAGTATTCTCTGAATGAAAAATTAATCATAAATTTTAATATAGATTAACTAATTAATCTTAAGTGCAATTTCATTTTACAGGAGTGAAGATAAGTTATGATAACTGTCACCAAACTACTGTAAAATTGTTCAGGACTGCATTTTACTTTTTTAAGTGCCTACTTCTTTATTGTTCTGTTTTTTTTTTTTTAGACCTTTTTAGGAAAAGAAATATAATCTAAAGATCAAAGGAGAAAATGTCATTAGTAATAGATTGCAGAGACTTATAAAACTCTTTCATTTATTTAAATTCAGTTTCATTACTTAAAAGTAATGCATTAATATTTTCAATGTTCTATACCAATTGTATAATTAATTTAGAAATTTTTATTATTCTGTTATGTATCATGGATCATTTTAGGAAAACAATTGACTTTGAAAGGCCTTCATTTCTAAGCATTCACACTTTAGTAGAGAAGTAAATAAAATTATTAACAATGTAGGTTTCCTTTGCAAGTGAAAACGCTACTGATATATTTATTGAAACACATGGTTGAGACTATCAAATAATGCCTTGGGAAGTTTATGTTTTAGTTTTACACTGATAGTAGGTAATATATCAACATAGAGCTTGGGGAAAGGAGATAATACACTGAGAATAATTAGAGCAAAGTGCTGGGAAAATGTGAGGCTTTGGTAAGTAATGGTAGTTGTCTGTAGTGCAACATTTGGAAAAATAATTGGAGAAAAAAATACTCTTAAATGTTAAAAAAATACCCTGTATAGACAAGTTTGTACTCAATTCTTATACAACAATTCTATGAATAAAATGAAGCCCCTTTGAATAATTTTGAATAGGGAAGAAATATTAAATATCAGAAGAATATTAAATATCAGGAGTATATGCTTCTAACAGGCTACTAAATACTGCTCTCTGAGCAGAGATTAGATAGTAAAGCGTTATGCATAAATCTCTATTTTCAGTAATGTCAAAAATTATTAAAATTTCCTCTACCAGAGGCACGAGGGTGGGTGGGAAAGTAATCAAGTGCGGGAGCAGGGAAGCGAATGGCGAAAGTGGATACTGGGTGAAGGAACTGATGTTGAAAAAATGCTATTCTGAACAAATTTGTAATTCATGGTGAATTTACATTTTTATAAAAGCAATATTTAGAAAACAAAATGTATTAATACTTCAGCTTAAAATAGAAAAGATTTAAGTCATGTTTTAGGAAATGATGATGGAAATGAACGAGAGAGCACATGGTGCAATATTTTAGAAGTTGTTTTCTGAGACTTACCATTGACTGTCCTGAGCAAGATGCAGATTTTGGAGCCAAATGCTCAATCAGTGAGTGATGGTCCCTCAGTTTAGCACGTGAGTTTTGGTGAAAAGGGAATCAATTCCATTTGTGCAAAGAAAATTTGAAACTAATATATGCTGTCAGATTAAATATTAGCGAATGATAGAAACTGAAAGATTAGCTTTGTGAAAGGTGCAGGCTGAAAATAAAAAAAAAGTTTTGGCAAAATTGATAGATTTAGAGAGAAAGTAAACGGAGAGCAGAAAGTCCACCAGTTTCCTGTTGTCTTTCACTCTTTACATAGCTATTTGCAAATCTTTCCAATTATCTGACATCACTGACCACATACACAGAATTTTTTGATCCGTAAAACACATCAGACTCCTCAGATTCAAGCTGGAAGTGAAATCTCAAATCCCTTGACATCTACATTCTGTATCTGTTAACTCCCATTTAACCATTACCATTGGCTTTCCACCACGATTGATTTTGATGTATAGATTTTAGAAATTCTCTTTGTTCCTTGATTACACTTGTTTTCCTAGTTTTCTTCTTTTATGAGTTTCTTATTTATAGTTCTATCGATATTCTCAATATTGTTATTCAATATTATAGCTATAATAGTCATAGTTCCTCAATGCTGTTATTGAGGTATTTTGACTTATGGTACTGTTAATGATAGTATTTCATATATAAATGTGTCAACATTACACCTTCCAGTGTCTGATTCCCTCCACAATGGTTTTATCTTTCTCTTCTTCCCCCCCCCCCCCCCCTCCTCATATTTCAATTATAAAAATTGAATGGGTGGAATTTGTTCTTGTTCGTTTCAAATAACTCTTGCTCACTGAGCTATTTTTCTCTATGAAATCTTAAAATAAAATGTGTTTTTCAATTAAAGATAGATGAACTTATAAAATATATAATGCAGGGTGATGATGCTGATACAGGCAAATTTCTTCTGAAAAAAATGTGTGTGAACTCTGTATGTGCTACTTCATCACCTGATATTTCCCAGTGTACATTGGGATTTGATTAAAATTAGAATCCCATATCTGGAATATAGTTAGAAATCTGGGTGATATATCTAAGGATAACTTTTTTTTTCTTCTATGAACATCTGGAGAGGCACATCTTTTTTTAAAAGGGTCTTTGTGGTTAGCTCATTTATTCTGTATGAGCTATATTCCGAATAATTTTATTTAAATACAGTTTTAATCTATGCTAGGTACAGCACCTTTTTAAATTCTTTCTTCTTTCTTTCTTCTTCCTTCCTTCCTTCCTTCCTTCCTTTCTTCCTTTCTTTCTTTCTTTTTCTTTCCTTCTTTCTTTCTTTCTTTCTTTCTTTCTTTCTTTCTTTCTTTCTTTCTTTCTTTCTTTCTTTCTTTCTTTCTTCTTTCTTTCTTTCTTTCTTTCTTCTTCTTTCTTTCTTTCTTTCTTCTTTCTTTCTTTCTACCTTCCCTTCCTTCCTTCCCTTTCTTCTTCTCCTTTCTTTCTTTCTTACTTTCTTTCTTTCTTTCTGCTGTCTTTCCTTATTTCTGTCTGTTTTTCGTTCTTTTCTTGACATCACATTACAATAGGTAAATCCTCTTGTAAATTTCTGGAGCAAGAGGAGAGTAAAATATGATTTAAGGAAGTGGTCACACTGTCGTATTTTAGTTTATTACTAATTTATGCCTTGCATTGTAATAGAACACATAATATTGTTGGAAGTTTTATTCCCATCCAACAGCTATCAGGGATTACTCCTGGCTCTGTGCTCATAGTTCACTTCGTATGGTGCTTGAGGGACTATAGCAGTGTGGCGTAAATCAAGGTCAACTTTATACTAATTCTCTGATTCTAGCACATACTTTTTAATTTAAACTATTTTTATATATAATCCTCTAAAATGTAGCAATTTCATTTCACAGTCGACAGCAAACTTTTTTGAATATCACCCCTATCTTCTAGTCATTGTTCTAGTTCTTACCTTGCTATTCTCTGGTAAAAATGAATGTTCACTCATTTTTCTTTCCTTCCTCTGTTGCCTGTATGTATCAATTAAAGAAATATTTCAATATGTAGTAAAAATGTCATTAACTTATAATTTAATTTTTATGATAGCATTGGTTAATTAGCTCTTATCGAACTCTTGTTTGATAATTTACATCTACTGGTGTGGATTTTTTTTTTCTAATCTGTTATCCAGGCTAATAGAAGATAAAAAACTTGGTCTCTGAATATATAATACTTGAGTTGGAATTTGCTTATATTTTATAAATGTATTCTATTATTCATATAAAAAATTATCTAACTACTGGTGAAGTAATAGCGATATAACAGTTATAATATTGGATTATTTTTTATGTAACTTTTATTGTTTTATAGTTCTTCCCCATAAAATGAGGCAATTTCCCCATTTATTAGGAGAACATAATTGTTATACCATAGAGATTAAATATTTATATTAAAACCTTATAGTGAATATTTAAATGTATAATTAATTTAATTCAAATGTTTTTTCAGCTCTTCTTCAAGTGACAATTTCGCTTAGCAAAGTAGAGCTAAGTGTGGCGAATCTAAATTCTTCACATGTACAGGTATGTATTTTATGAATGGTTTCATGCTACATGCTCTATATTTTAATCTCTCTAGGATAATTGTGATAAGCTGAAATTCATTATTTAGTTCATAAATCAATCTATATGCATTCTATAGCTGTTGATTTTGAATTAATGATATTTTTAAACTAGGTAATTTATGGTCAATAACAAATCAAATATAATGTATGATAAAACACTTTTTAATAAATTAAAGTATGATTCCTATCAAAATGTTAATATTAGAATAAGTTAAATGTCATAAATATGTAAAGGTAAATTAGGTATGGAATTATACTGAACTGAGCTAAAAATTTTAGGACATTGTAAATTATAATTTGAAAAATTTGTTAAGAAATTAGTTTTTTATTATGAGATTTTGTATCCTATTAGTAACAATTAAAAGTATGTATATATGATGCATATGGGAAATCATATGATTATTTTTCAGTCTCATAATTCACACAAAAATTCTTTCAGAATATACTACTGAAGCATTGGATTCTCACTTAGCATACCATATCAAATATACAAATGAACAAATGCTATTTCTATTTAGATTGATCATGTTTATTTTATGCATAAAGGCATTTATACTAATTAAAAATATTCACTTAGTTTCAAAATTAATTTTAAAATATTTAGACTTATTTCTTCCTGATTATATATAAGTAATGCTGAAATTGATTAAAATAAGCATTTGTGATATGAAATTCATGAAAAAGTTGAATTTACTATCTAATAAATTATATAAATTGTTAAAATCAAATTGACATTTATAATAGCAAATTCATAGATATGTTTATGATATAATATGTAAAGTATTCCTTCCTATGTAAACTTAAAGTATTTTTCGTTATTTCACTGTTTTAATGTTTGAAATGTCTATTGATAAATGTTTTTTATGTCAACATACAGAATAAAGCAAATATAAGTACTTAACTGAAGATGCTTTACTAAAGCATTGGATTCTGATTCATAATACTATATGAAACTTACAAATGAACAAATTTTACTTCTAGTCAGATTTATTTGATTCATTTTATGCATACATGCATTAAAAACTTTTTTTAAAGTTCCCTTTGTTCCAGAACTAAATTTCAATACCGTTTAGACTTATTTCTTCCTGATTATGCATAAGAAGTGCTGAATAAATGCCTTAAATTCCAACAGAGTTGGCTGGTAATAAGGTCTCTGCCATCTATCCTATTTTCGGTTATTTTGAAAATGAAATCACATACATTGTTTTTATAGAATTTTTTATAACTTGTCTTTTTATGAATTATGTTAAGTTAAATTCAGGTATATTTAAACAAATTAGCAATTAACTGAAACTGTGTTTGAGAATTTTTTGGTAAGAATATATGTTTGAATTGATAGAGGGAACAACATGTAACATGCTTATCTTGCGAATAACTGACCCAAGTTTGAACTCTGAGTACTTCTGGTTCCATAAGCACCACCAGGAACGATCCTGAGTGGAGACTATATTGAAGCCCTGAATACCACCGAGTTTTCACTCAAGTGCATCCCCTTAAAGATTATATAATACAGCAAGACTGCAGTATTCTTATGGAGAGCACTTATTTATATTAAATGTAGTAGTGAAATAATAATCAAAAAATAAGGAAATGATAATTTAATGGAAATCAGAGTACTTGGGAGTGCTTTCTACTGTGGGATATATAAATTGATATTTTCTGACACCGTTAGCCATGCATAAATAAATTCACTAAAATTAGTATAGCTTGCTTGTTTGCTTTTTTGGGCCACACCCGGCTGTGCTCAGAGTGTATTCCTGGCTCTGCACACATGGATTAGCCCTGGTAGCCTCAGTGAAGCCTGGGTTGTGTTGAGAGTTAACCAGGTCACCGGCATTCAAAGCAAGCACCTCACCTGCACATTGTATCTCTAGCCCACAAACTTCATGGTTTAAAATTCATCTAGAAATTAATTCGAAGAAATTCATACTCCCAGATCTAAATAAGAACATCCATATTAAATGAATTGATTTATATTACAGTTTCACAATAATTAAAATATTAATAATCTTTATTAATTTCCCATACATATTAACAAAAATAAGAACGGAAATTATACTGGTATGTATTATTTATACCAGAAAATTACAGAAAGAAGAGAATTATGACTGCTTTATGAAAATCCAGAGTAAATCCTAAGGGATACTGGAATTTTATACCATCACTAAGAATGAAAACAACTAAAATATTTTCCAGACTATCCTACATAATATAAGGTACACCTATATTTTATGTTTTTCAAATTTAAAGTTGACATATAGATATCATTATTTTGTAGGATATACATAACTTTCAGGAAGTAATAATGAGAAGAAACACCTCTTTAAATTATGTATCTTGTCACCAGTGCAGTTTTAGGTTTCTGCTCACGAAGCTAAAGATAGCCTAACTAAGATCTATTGAAGATTTCACTAACCTTTTGCATATTTTGTGCTTATCCATGTGTAATTTGATGTAGAAACCAGGATAATTTGTTTAAAAATCCATTTTTGAAGAAGATAAAAGAACCATTTTGGCCAGTCTGTCTTGCATATGCTAGTAAACTTTTGCAAATCACCCCAATACTTTGAGTTAATAGTCTCACGTTGCTTCCACAAATTTTATCACAAGTTTTTTTTTTTAATATGTTCTTTTAACGCCTTAAAAGTATAGGGCTGGAGCAATACCCCAGCGGGTAGGGTGATTGCCTTGCACGTGGCCGGCCTCCGGGTTCAATCCCTGGCATCCCATATGGTCCCTGAGCACCGACAGGAGTAATTCCTGAGTGCAGAGACAGGAGAAACCCCTGAATGTCGCCGGTTTTGACCCAAAAAACAAAAAAATAATATGCAGGGGACCTCTGCTTTCATAAATTAGATAATCATTTATTTTATGAATTAGAAACTTATTTGTTTACCCTGTAAGAATTTGATTATAGTTTTTTTCTTTGTAACCAAAGTATCATTTAAATAAATACTAATTATATGAATTAATAGTTAACAGTTTTCCATCAAAATTATTATGTCATTCAATTCAATGAGAAGAGATTAAACTTCTATTTAAAGAATTTGGCCGTTTAATGGAAGATTACCAACTGGAAGAAGTAATAATTCTGCATGTGGGGCTGGCGTGATAGTACCGCGGGTAGGGTGCTTGCCTTACATGCAGACATCCTGGGTTTGATTCCCTGCATCCTTTGTGGTCTCCTGAGCATAGATCCAGGAGTATCCCCTTAGTATCACTGGGTATTGCCTCAAATTAACAAAATGAAATAACAAGGAAAGTAATTCTGTATGCTCAAAATTCACATTTTATTTAGTAGAGGTGTACATTTTATAAGTTTTATCAAAATCATGTTTTTCTGAATCTAGCAAGTGAGCACATATAATTGGATTTCTAATCATCTTTTGTTCATATACATCTACCAAGAGTAGAATTCATGTCTAACTGAATAACCTATTCAAATTTAATCCTTATGTATGTAATTGTCTGTTGACATTATCATAAAAATCCTGTGATCATAGTTTAAAGACTAATGGAAATATTCCCATAGAAGGTTTAGAGTTTGCTTTCTCATAGGATTGAATTCTTTATGTTGAATAAATTGGATGAACATGTGTGGCAACATTTGTGTTTACTTTTAATTTTGCAAGATTTTGAGTTCTAAATCTCCTTATTTACATTCATTTCTAAGTTGTTAAATGTTGGCACATAATGGTAAACATGCACATCTAAATACTTCAAACATATGTTTTCTATGACACTTGCAGCTATTGGAGAACCTGAGAGTATAGATTGGTATAATCCTCAAAGAGAGAAGATAATTTCAACACAGCGGGTAGTAGTGCAGAAGGAAGGCGTGAGGTCACGACTGACCATCTACAATGCAAACATAGAAGATGCAGGCATTTATCGTTGTCAAGCAACGGATGCCAACGGACAGACACAAGAAGCCACAGTTGTTTTGGAAATTTACCGTAAGTGATTTGTTGTTGTTGGTTGAAATGGCAGTTTCTTATACAAATTCAGGCCAGGGAAATAGCCCACCATCTCGAGCACATGCTTTTCATACAGGAGGCCCAGGGTTCGATGCCCAGCACTATATGGTTACAGAACACCTCTAAGGTGCAAACACTCAGCATGGAGAGCCCAGATAATAACTGGGCTCTGGAGCCACTGAAAAATTATTTTGAAATATTTTAGAGCAATAATTAATAAATATGTTTGTGAAATACATACATATATATATATATATATATATATATACGTATGTATATATAAGAAATAGGATAGAAAGGCAAGAAGCAAAATTTGTTCAAAAGAATAAAATCACCTAAAACATTACCACAGTAAACCATCCTTTATGATGACTGAGAAATGTGTTGGCACCTGGTCACCCTCTTTACTCTTGGTTGGCTCATTTTCTCCTGTTAGTTTATATGTTCCTTGAAGTAAGATGATTTTGTTATTATGATCCCTATATTAAAAATCATACAAAAAACCAAATTATTAACTTGTTTTTTGTTTGTTTTTTTGGTGGTGTTTGCTTTTTAGGTCAGACCTGTCAATGTTCAGGGGGTTATTCCTGGCTGTTAGCTCAGGTATTACTCCTGGTGGTGCTGGAGGACAATATGGGATGCCGGGGGATCAAACCCGGGTTGGCCATGTGCAAGGCAAATGCCCTCTCTGCTGTGTAATCGCTCATCCCCAGATTATTACCTTGAAAGGACTATTTCCTAAGCATAGTATTTTAAAAGATACTATCTGTTTCTGCCGGGTCGATCCCGGCATCCCATATGGTCCCTCGAGCACCACCAGGAGTAAATCCTGAGTGCAGAGCCAGGAGTAACCCCTGAGCGTCGCGGGTGTGACCTAAAAAGAAATATATATATATATATATATACATACATACATATATATGTGTATATATACATATATATGTATATACACATATGTATATGTGTATACACATACACATATACACATATATATGTGTATATGGAGCTTTTATATATATATATATATATATATATATAAGCTCCATAGTCTATAAAATGCTACTTGGTTCTTGTCAAGAATAGAGAATGTTGGGGCCAGAGAGGCGGTAGAGTTGGTAGGGGACTTGCCCTATTGCAGACCTGGTTCATTCCTCGGAATCAGATGTTCTTCCTTGAGTTGTTGCTCAGTAACACCAGGAGTTGTTGCTGACTGAGTAGCATGGAGTAACCCCTGAGCACCACTGGCGTGGCCCAAAACAGGACAAACAACAAACAAAAATAACATTTAAAGATTTCTCTGTCAAACAAATATTCATGTCAATATAGTCAGTCAACTGAGTTAGTAGCTATCAGCAACATGACATGCATTATTCCGGCTCAAGCTCTCAGGGGTGAGTGAAGCAGAACATTGCACATGCTGCTTACAGATTATGCAGTGGAGGTGGAAAAGAACTAAGTAAGATAAATATGAGTAAATAAATATGTAATTAATCAAATTATATTAAAGTAAACAATTGCATGGGGAGAGAGAGAGAATTTGAAGTGGAAAGGCAGATGGTTATTTTGTTTGTGGAAATTGAGAAACCTGAAAAATTTTTAGTCCTGGAACAAAAACAAAGGTGAGGTTTGTGTGGAATTGTGAAAACCACAGAGATCGTGAGAGCAACTTGTAGCAGAGGTTCGAGACAACTTCTGTGCATAGAGGAATTAATTTTTACTGAAAGGATGTAAAACTGTTTTTTCATGTGGTTGAAACGGGTTACATAAAAAGTTAGATCATCGGGTTTAAGAATTTAAGGTCTTAATTTGCCTATTTTGTTATAGCTTCAGTAACTCATACTCTGAAAGTTTCGAATAGTTAAATGATCCTTTTCTGTTTTGCTCTTCTTTCCTGGTACAGAAAAGCTCACTTTCAGAGAAGTGGTTTCGCCACAAGAATTCAAACAAGGAGAAGATGCAGAAGTGGTCTGCCGAGTTAGCAGCTTCGCCTGCACCCGCTGTCAGCTGGTTGTATCATAACGAGGAAGTCACCGCTATTTCCGACAGTTAGTATTTTGGTAACTCCCTAAATTATATGTTCTAATAATAATGGAAGCTCTTAGAAATCTGAATTAACTCAAGCAAACATAGAAATTGGAATTACTGATCCTTGACATCAAACAACTTTTTTCCAGCATTAAATTAGGGCAGGATAATGGCTCAAGACAAATTCAGCCTCTCTGCTGTGCATGTAAGGTGTTATGGCAATACAACCGAACCCAGTTGTTTGTATTGTAGGTTGCTGCTTTGTAAAGGCATACGCTAGTCTCTGTGAAAAGTTAGGTTGGCCTATTAATGCTGAAGAGCTGTGATCTAGAGATTTACTGAAAAAAAATTATTTGTGATTTATTTGGGTAAAAATCATACTAGAAACAGTACAATGATATTAAATAAAGCAATTAATCCTGAGAGATTTGAATTGACACACTATATACATAATACTGTAGCTGCTATATCTAAATTTATAGGAATTATGTTTATTAGGCAGGCCCTGTCCTTTCACAGACACTTAAACATGTTCTCAATATTATGCCACAATAATTATGGAAAATAGCAAGAAAAGTATATTTATTCAAATTGTCTTCATGAGTTTGATTCAGGATTCAGAGAGGAATAAAAGTCCTGAGTGATATGACATTTGAAACGTAAAGCATGATTTACTTACATTATTCTACTTTACCATTGTGCACTGGGGTATTTTCAATTTAGAATATTTTTCAGTGCACCTGCAAAGCAGAGTGGTTCGAAATAATTGACTCTTCTTAAATACTTTCCATCTGGGATGATTCCATTTTGTATTTGTAGAAAATGAAATTTCCATGGCATAACTGCAAGAGAGCAGAAAGTATCTATTTTTGAATATGTATAAGGAACATCACAATTGTGTTCAATAGTTACTTTTTAAAATATCTGGGGAGACTATTTCTGGATGTGGCATATTCAATAGTTGTCAGTCATTGAAAAAAATTCTATTATAATAAGTTAATGAAAAACTATTCTGTACCTCTTGCTTTTTTCGTCATATCTGCTCTATATTTTACCTAAAGCTTTTAGAGGAAAAGTGTGCAATGTGTTTTCAGATTTCTCCCCTCAATAATAAAGAAAAAGACAGTTCTTTTGTCACAGTTTTATGGCAATGTCTAAATATTTTCAGAGTGCCTCATCATGGGAAACAACTATATAACAGGTTTTTTTTTTGCTTTTTTGGGTCACACCCGGTGATGCTCAGGGGTTACTCCTGGCTCTGCACTCAGGAATTAGTCCTGGCTGTGCTCGGGGGACCATATGGGATGCCGGGGATCAAACTCAGGCCAGCCACATGCAAGGCAGATGCCCTAAGTATAGAACAGGTCAATTGTAAATCTTGATTACACGAGGTTTTAGAAAGGAGTGATCTTTTCAAATGGAAGCTGGAACAAATGTCTAAAAGTGAAGATTGATGTTTCCATATAGTGGTGATAGATCAGTGATGCTATTTTGCATAAGTTTATGTGTTACTTTCCTCTATGTCAGATGAAGTGGTTGAAGATGGAATTTTATTCTAGGTATTTTTTCCTTGTACCTGAAGTATGAATAATGTTTCCACTTGTTGTGTACCTATGGGAGTTAGTTAAATCCCAAGTTAGATTATACTATTAATCCTTGTTAAACAACGATTCTATATTTATATGCAATATCAGGCACGTTATGTGTTTAATCAGTAAGGTATTTAACTAAATATAGAAATATCACTCATGTATACAAAAGCTTCATGCTTTTAGCTTACATCTAGTATCAGAAATCCTGTGGAGCTGAAGTGATTAAAGTTACATTTCACTCATTAGTGAAATGTAAAACAATATCAAATTTTATGGCAGGAAAAACTGTAATCTAAAAAATCAATGCATATTATTTCTACTTTTGGAATAGAAATAATGCAGGTAGACATAATTATTTTTATTTACTTTAATGTAGAAAAATCCACATAGTCTTGTATCAGTTTAATTCTAGAATTAAAGTTGATTAGATAACAAAGCTACATTAATAAAAATCAATAGATAGAGAAGATCAGTTTAGGTCATTTTTTTGGTGTCGCAGGTGGATTTTTGAGGAAGGGCACATTTTATAATCTTTCTACATTGCAGGAACCTGCTACCTGGGTTATTAGTAAAGACTTTTTACTTCCGCAACAGATTTAGAAGTAACATACTTCACCTGTTTGTTTTGTGTACGGTTTCTTTATTATTGTCAAGATATCAGATTAAGTTTATTGTCATGAAAGGAATATGTAAGATGATTTAAAATAATATTTTATGTCTGGATAGCTCTTCAAAGTCATAGTGTGTTTCAACACAATATTTCAGAGGCCTGAGTGAAGCCATGAAATTTGAAAATGTCCATCTTATCCACAATGTAATTCATTGGTAGCTGCAAAATGGCAAAGAGTCAAATTAAAATCTCCACAATCCTCATAACATTTGAGGTGGAAGTTTTTCATATTGCTTCTTGAATAGAGATCCATATGCTAAACAGTCAAAGTATCCAGGAAGAAATTGAGGCATGTTACTACAAAATTAAATGCCCTAACTTTTTTGGTCATGTTAATGGGTAATGTGAATTTCTAGATTCCAAAGTTCATGGAGAGAGAGAGTGGGGCTGGAGCGATAGCCCAGCAGGTAGGGCGTTTGCCTTGCACAATGCCAGCCCATGCCAGCCCACGTTCAATCCCAGCATCCCATATGGTCCCCCAGCACCGCCGGGAGTAATTCCTGAGTGCAGAGCCAGGAGTAACCCCTGAGCATTACCGGGTGTGACCCCAAAAGAAAAAAACAAGTTCTTGCAGAATAAAATTCTGAATCTTTAACTTAGTGGTGTTATTTTCACTAAGAATTTGCACTATTCCATTCCCTTTCTGTTATTTTTTAGACTCGGAGATAATTCACATAATATTTGCTTACATAAATAATTATTTACTACTCATTTTGCCCCTCGAGGTGTTGCAGGGGTGACTGCAGTGCCCAGCTGTGTCAGCAGGTGGCAGACAGGAGACAGGCTTGTCTACACCCAGGGCTCTGACTCCTGGGCCCTGGTTGGTTGATGGTCTGACAGAGAAAAATACTGGAACCCCCAGAATGAACCCAGAGCCATGGCAGAGCCTGGCAAGCTATTTGATATGGTGTATAGCTATTTGGTGTATTTGATATGCCAAAAGCAGTAACAATATTAGACCTCATTCCCAACAAATGGAGATATTACTGGCACCTGCTCGTGCAAATTGATGAACAATGGGAAGTCAAGTGACAAGTGACTCATTTTAAGGACATCTATTGTGAATATCCCCTTTCTGTATTTTTAGAATTTTCCTCTTTTGCTAAGGAATTATTTTGACTAATGAATCCCCAAGTAAGAATTGAATCAACAAACTAATACCATAACAATTTTTTCTCACATGTAAAAATACTAATGGTAATAAGAATGGAAGCAGGGTTGGGGCTGGAGCGATAGCATAGTGCGTAGGGTGTTTTCCTACGGATTCCATCCCCAGCATCCCATATGGTCCCTTGAGTCCGCCAGGAGTAATTCCTGAGCAAAGAGCCAGGAGTAACCCCTGATGGTCGCCGGGTGTGACCCCTAAAAGAAAAAACAAAAAGAATGGACTCAGGGTAGTGCTTTAATACACACTTTGTGTGTAATAAATACTGCGAAAAGTCTCAACATATCCTCATGTGCTTCTATAGTGCTCCGAATCTCTCTCCTGACAAGATAGATAAAGAGCAATATAAACAGGAACAACTCATAGAATTACATTGGTGGTAGCTGTCCAGAGGTGACCACCTTGTTCTCTTTGGGCTTTTGTTTTCGGTCCCCAAGTTGGATGTGCGCAGGGTTTATACTCGGCTCTGGGATCACTACTGGCAATGCTCAGTAATCATGTGTGGTTCAGGAAAGGAAATGCCTTGAGTTTTCTCTATCACTTTGGTCATATTAGAGGTGAGAATCTTCAAACATCTATTTCTACACCGCATAAAGCTTACGGATAGTGTGTTTCTCTCTAATTAACTGATCTGATACACTACCCAGCAATGAAATGATATTCAGTAAAATGTAAACATACATGAATCATTTATGGAATTTTGAATAATGTCTTTACAATCAACATATGTAAAAGCAATACTAATGTGAAAATACCTGTAACTTGATCTGAAGGGAAAAGATATTAGCGTTCCAATAAAACTGAGATAATTATATGCGAAGGTCAGCCATTTTGAAAAATACTGACAAGCTGAGATGTTGCCGAGGCTAGCCAGGTTATTTTTAGCAATCAGTTACCGCAATCTCTATAAAAGTATATTTTTTGTATTTTATGTCTGTGCACATACACAAAAAATAAAATCTCAAAACAAAATTATTAGTCTGATTTATTCATCACATAAATATATTATCTGCTGTTTAAAACAAAATTATCTCCAAAATTTTAAGATATGACTGATTTTATGTCCTTTATGTGACTTGAATATCATTGAATTACTCAGTGTTTCTTCAAGGCAGGAAAAATTACTAGTTTAATTATTATGTGAGGAAGGATATTCAATCAGTTTTAACCCATTTCTCTACCCGTTCCTTCTTATTTGCAGTCAAAACAACTTTAGGTTGGCAATAGCTAATCTCACTGCATTGTTCTTTAGTGTATCATTGTTGCATTCAAAGTTTCAAGGGGAAAATAATAGCCTAACCATTTTGTGTGGAAATAAAACCTTGAATGCATTTTAGAAAATTAAGATGTAACAAAAGGTACTGTGGAGTGGAAAAAATTGAACTCATGAAATTACATTTTACTTTTTAGATTTGAATTTGTTGATGAAAAGTTTGATAGTGTCAGACACATGCAATATTTTTTACTCCTAGCAATTTAACACACTGCACTCGTCGTCAATTACTAATATCATCCCTCCCTCTCTGTTTACCTTTCAGACCGATTTGCCATGTTAGCCAACAATAATCTGCAGATTCTCAATATCAATAAGAGCGATGAAGGTATATACAGATGTGAAGGAAGAGTGGAAGCTAGAGGAGAGATTGACTTCCGTGATATCATTGTTATTGTTAATGGTAAGCAAAGAATGTATTCTAATTGCTTTTAAATAATGTATCGTTCAAAGGGAAAATATTTTAGTTCAAAACTCGAAGCTTCTCCAGCTGGATGGAGTCTTCACATCTCTGCATCTGTTTTCATTACTTTCTATAATATAATCACACCAGGATCCTGGATTTATTGAAATGAGAAAGGTTGTGTTTTGCTGACGGTGAAACTGTTTAAATATGCCAAATGCTTTAATTTTGACAATTAGGTGGCACTTAAATAGGATCTGTAGGCTTGCATCAATTTAGAAATTAATATGGCAACTCTACATTATTAATATATGTTTTATCTAAATACACGTTATAATAAAGATTTCTTAAGTGCGTGACTACTCCTATTATCTCTGTCTGTGGTAGCACTGTATCCATGATAGTAAAAATACACTAATATTACCCTAGTTTTTTTTTCCATTTTGGTACTCTGATTTGTTATGAAGACACTTATCAACTCTCAAACTTGGCATTTTCCACATCATCATAACTTTCATAATTCTACTTCTTCCAGTTGTTTAATTATTACATTATTTCAGGTTTTTCTTCTACTTTTCATCTCAATTCTGTCCTCACCACTATAATTGTCTGTGTCTTCCATTGTCAAGACAAGTTTAAATATCCTTTCTTATATCAAAATAAGCACTGTTATGATTAGCATCCACTGCTTCCCAAAAAATGCATCCTTGATTAAGCTGGGCTTTTCCTATGTGGAAAGACTAATACTTATACTGAACAAATGCAGTTGGTCTTTAATTTTCGACTCTGCAGTATGTTGGAAACGATCATGATCAGAATTCTATTAGCAGGATACAATGTGATCTTGTCAGAAGACCCAGAATTTTAGTGTTGAGATCAAGCTCAATTTTCCTGCATTTCAGACCAAGAGCAGGGGAGATTGATTCAGTCTTTTTCTCATATCTCAGGAATGAGCTTCCTCTCCAGTTTTATTGGAACATTAAGAATATCTTAGAGTTTTGAGAGAATCATTTGAGAGAAATAAAATAATCTAACAGAATACAGTAATAATGACATACCTTGGACATTCTGGAGATTCCCAAAATAAAAGCGGAAAGTGTGAGAGATAATAGGGGGTTAACGTGACGCTACAAAGCAATCTATACTTGGTGGTGGATAGGTTTAGGCAAGAAAAACCTATAAAGTGTCAGAGAGATAGTGTAGTGAGTACCATTTAACCTGCATTTGGCTAGCTTAAATTCAATCTCCAGAAATTTATCTGGTCTCTAAGGGAAGTCAGGAGTGATACCTGAGTGCAGAGCCAGGAGTAAACCCTGAGCACAGCCAGGTGTGGCCCCAAAAACAAAAAGCAAATGAATAAATAAATATAATAAATATATCATATATATCTAGGCATATACCAAATCTTCTTATAATAAATGTGACTTACTGTATTGATTTTGTTAGTTATTGAATCGACTTTCAGTTCTGCTTCATTTCAAAATAATTGAAAGAGACATGTACCTGTATGTTTAGCCACAGAATAGCACTGCGTTCAATGCATTTCTATAAAAATGGGGATTATAACATTAGCTAATAAGCTTGAAGTTTAAGTGCTAAAATTTTATAAGTGATATATAAATATGTACCATGTGTGTTTTGTGTTTTATATATTTTTATATAAATTCTAAGACTCTAGTCTGCTTTTCAAAGAAAATAGTACATTTAAGGACTTGCACAGTGTTGCTTTGCACACTGCACATTCCTGTTCGCTCCCTGGGATTGCACTTTGGACCCTGAGCGCTGCCAGGAGTAATTCCTGAGCATGGAGCTAAAAGTAAGCCCTTGGGATCACACAGTGTAACTCCAAAACCAATATACACACAAACACACACACATATATAGTGCATATATGTATATATATATACACATAGTGTGTGATATACATATATGTGTGTAGTGCATCTGCAAAGCAGCATGCTAGTTCATTCTGCTACGTAATTTTGATATAAATATACATTTTTTAATATTTTAATCCTTTTCAATACTAGATTGCGAATGTTTTCATGAGATTGTATGTCTTTTGAAGAAAGTGTTATTTGGTTGCGGAGTGTATCTAGTTCACAAAACTTGAATCTTTTAATTCATCATTATCAGCATTGGAATGGAGTGTCTTGATCTGATTGCAGTGCGCTGTGTATACATGCATCAGCTACCAAAAGCAATAAAGCATTAGCTGCATTGGTGGCTTGGTTTTCGCTGCTGATATGTAGTTATTTAAGGAATGTTCTATACAGCATCAC
This sequence comes from Cryptotis parvus, assembly GCA_021461705.1. Lineage (NCBI taxonomy): Eukaryota > Metazoa > Chordata > Mammalia > Eulipotyphla > Soricidae > Cryptotis > Cryptotis parvus. The sequence goes on from JAJIBD010021110.1 coordinate 360,981, forward strand.
TCTCCCGACCCTGCCCCCAAATTCTGATATTCTCTTTTTAAATCTCATTTTCTAAAAAGAATCAGAACCTGCAGATAATAATCTCACCTTCTTTGCCAGAATAATTCTTTTATCTTCAGGTTTGAAATTAATGGCATTTTCCCTTTGTGGTCACAAGTTTCATACCTTGCAATTCTTGGAAGCACCTTTTATCCAAACAAGGTGTTCCCAAAGTCGACCATCGATTTATTCCCCTTCTGGCTGCTGCAGTTGAACCCTGTCAAGGGTATACATTAACTAATGACATTTGTGCTTTCTGCTCACATTTTGCCTTTGCTTCAGCCAGAAACAAATCCTTCTGCTCCAGTCTTATTGACTCTTACCCTGTTTACTCGTTCCTTTATAACTTTGAGCTTTGGGGAAAACTTCCCTTATTATTTCCTTTATAAATCCAGATGTGTATGGTCAATGAAATGTTTGAAGTTACAAAAGATATCAATATAAGATCTACTGTTACTACTAACCTTAGAACTTTTAATTACAAAACTTGAGTTTGTTTCCTCCTCAACTTTCATTATAAACTCACATCTCTTTTAATTGGCATGAGTATGTTATCTTCACTGACATCATCTTGCATATACATTATTTCCTTACACCTCAAAACACATAAAAGGTGCTATGTAAATGAAATGTTTTATTCCAATTCCCCTTTCTGGTCTGGCTCTGAACTGGCTAGAAATAATTTTCTCTGACTTTCATTGTTTGCTATTTCCTAAATTTTCCTGAATGCTCTTTATGCTTATTCCTCTGTTTCTTCCTTCCTTCCTTCCTTCCTTCCTTCCTTCCTTCCTTCCTTCCTTCCTTCCTTCCTTCCTTCCTTCCTTCCTTCCTTCCTTCCTTCCTTCCTTCCTTCCTTCCTTCCTCTTTCCTTCCTTCCTTCCTTCCTTCCTTCTTTCCTTCCTTCCTTCCTTCCTTCCTTCCTTCTTTCCTCCCTTCCTTTCGTCTCTCCTTCCTTCCTTCATTCCTTCTTTTCATCTTCCTTCCTTCTTTCACCTTCCTTCCTTTGTTTCCTTCCTTCCTTCACTCCTTCCTTCCTTCATTCCTTCTTTTCATCTTCCTTCCTTCCTTCCTTTCATCTTCCTTCCTTCATTCCTTCGTTCCTTCATTAGTTTGTTTGTTCCTTCCTTCCTTCCTTCCTTCCTTCTTTCTTTCTTTCTTCCTCCCTCACACTTCCCTTCTTCCTTCTTTCCTTCCTTTCTTATTTTCCTTTATCTCCTTTAGGGACTTTCTTACTATATTCCAACCTATGTTTATTTCTCAAAATATATATCCTGCCTCCTTTTCTGAGACTTTACCCCATAGATGCTGCCATATAAATATGACACCATACCCACATAGAAGGATCTTATGTCTCTTCACATCTGATAATGTGTGTGCAATTACTAGTTGCATGTATACAAATATACAAATACAATATACAATATGACAGGTATGTAAGTATAAGTGTTAGGGCTGAAAGTAAGCTTCAAAATGAACCATGTTCTGAACATGCAATTATTGTTTTGCTATAAATCTAACGTGATCCTCATAGTGGCTTTGCTTTGTCCACTGCCCCTGCCAGGGTTAGGCCTTGTACACATCGGGGTTTAGCCGCTTGCCACCCCACCTCCACCCCCACCAATAAATAAGAACAAAATTAAATGAAATAATATTTTAAAAAACTTTTAGTCCTTTAATTGTTCTCTTAACTCCACTGCATTCAAAACCTCAGTTCAGTAAAATCCTTCAGGAACTATTGAGAAAATGCTCAAAGAATTAAAGACCTGTTAGTGACGTTTTAATTGAAATTCTATACATTACAGAACATTTCAATCAGAATGTTACTTAAAAGCATAACTATTATTTTTAAGATTTTTACTTTTTATTATATCACCATGTAATGTGCAATGACAAAGATTTTCATGTTTGGGTTTTAGTCACACAGTATTCCAGCAACCATCCCTCCACCAGTACTCACTTCCCACAACCAATGTCCCCCTGGCACTTTGCCTCTCTCTCTCTCTCTCTCTCTCTCTCTCTCTCTCTCTCTCTCCCTTCTCTTATGCATTGTGGTGTGCAATGCTTACATTTAGAGTTTATCATGTCTATCCCATTGTCTACTTTCAATGCTCGGTTCTAGGCTGGTATTATCATTTCCAACAATTATTAGCACGCTGTTTCTTTGTGTTCCCTAATCTCTGATTTCCACATATTTGTAGTAGATTCTACCCAATGACAAGACCTCCTGATCAATGTTTTGCCTAGCCTTGGATATTAGTGTCATGCTATTATTTTCTATACACAAATAAATGCAGTCATTCTATTTCTCTCCTTTTCCCACTGGCTAATATAGTCAGCATGCTACTCTCCATGTCCATCCTTTAATAGGCAAATTTCATAACTTTGTTTTTCCTGACAGCTGCATAGTATTCCATTGTGTAGATGCCAGAGTGCCCAAGAACAGACCACTGGATAAAGATTTCATAATTTTTTAAGAATAGTTCTCTTACTGACTTTGAAAACTTGGAATAATGGAGGCAAGAACATTGGGATTTAATAAAAAATACCTTGTAATCTGATTTTAAGGCACTCATGTCTTTATTCTTCCTTCCTATTTAAAATCAATGGTTCATGATAATGCTCAAAGTACATATGCATATGACAATATGATGGAGATTTTATATTGTATCATATATATGCCATTTATTAATGTTATGAAAATTAAGAAACACTTTCTAATAGGAATAGACTTTGTTTTTTTTGGGGGGACCCCACAGCACGGTGTTCAGGTATTGCTGTCTTCCCTGATCTTAAGAATCAGTCTTATGGGCCATTGGGGGACCATTTGACACCCCAAGGATGGAACCTGGTTTGGCTGCATGGAAGGCAAGTGCCTTACTGCTTTACTATCTCAGTAGCCCCTAGAAACACTTTTGATGAAAGCAAAATCAGATTTTTTCTACTTAAATTCTATGTATTTAAACTAACTGAAATTATAAATTTAACATAATAAAAGTGTAAATGTAAAATATTATATGACAGTGTTTCCTATAAGAAATCTAAACATATAAAAATGAAATCAACCAATATATATACATATGCAACTTAAGTGACTGAAAATCATTAGGAAATGGGTAAATATAGACTGTTATACAGTATAGCATTTAGGAGAATCAATAATTAGCATTTATAACTGGAGCATTATTTTCTTCCCTTTTTTAAATTTCTAAGGTTATCAATCTGAAAAATATTTTGAAAAATGTTTTTTATGTTTAATCTTCTCCAAACATAATTGTAGAAAAAATTTCATATAAGATAATATGAGAAATTTGAGACCAGAGATTTAGGACAGTGGACATGGAACACGGCTTGTATGCAGCTGACTAGAGTTCAATTTCCGCATTGGCATTTCATGTTATCTCATGAACACCACCAGAAGTAATTTATGAACACTGAGTGAGGAGTAATCCCTAACCATTCCTAGGTGTGGTCAAACACTACACCTCCAAAATGAGGGAAAATAAAAATAGAGAAAAATAAAATAGAAATAAAAATAGTAATAAAAATAGAGTTATGGATCAAAACATAGATCCATATGTCATTGAAAATTATGCATTAAATTATTGACTCATTTCTTTTAAGTCATTTCTATTTACATATGTTGTTAACATAGTTTTCTATTGTCCATTCACTCTTCATTTTTTCTCCACCTAAAGTTCTATAACTTCACTTTTTATGTAAAATATTCTAGTTAAAAGGCTTTAGAAAAGTGTAAGTTCATTTCATAATATGGCACATGATTGGAAGTATATAAAGGTTCTTTTGAATTGAATCACATCCATATTCCTCTCTAAAGATTCCCTGAAACTAGTCTCTGGTCTCCCTGTGTACCATATAGGCATTGGTCTTTGCAGTTCTCTCGATTTGGCACTGAATCTAGAGATTTGTAAGTTTGTATTTCTTGTACAAAACATTGTATAAAGATGTGACAGAAATAAAACTCAAGAGGTCTAAATAAGGGTTAAAAAAATAGAAATAGATAGATCTATAAAATAACAGGTACCCTCAGGTAACTATAGCACAATCCAGTCATGGTGAAGTGCTTTTTACCTTCCCAGGAATCTAGGTTCTTGATTTTGCTACAGGAAAGAATTAGGTAGTGTTCAGTAGAGAGATATAGGAATAATGTCCCGTAGCAGTATATTGGAGTAGATTCCACACTTAAGAACTAAGATTACATGAAAACAAGAAGCCTTACTTCTTACAGTTTTCTACTTTATATAGCTACACAAATATGATGAATTAATGATTGGAATATACGTGAAACTTTAAAAAAATTCAATTAGTGAGGCTGTATTTATTTAGAGATGAAGCAACATACAGATCTAAATCATACTTGATCACATCAAAAAATTCCCTGAGATTTGCCACTATCATGGAATAAGTAGGTTCAGTTTTATAATATAACTGTAGAGTAGTAATAATATTAAAGACATCAGGGACATCTGTTGGTCTATTGTTTCTGCATTTTGGATTCATCTGATTTCAGTCTTAGGCTTTGTTAAGCTCACATTTGGAAAATAGCATCTGAAATGAGACTCATTGAGTTCATTGGCTAAAACCTGCCAGGTGGATCAATGATGTAAAAGGCAGGTGACCGATGCTGATGTTATTGACATGTAATGGTTGCTTGTACATGTATAAGTATAAAAGTTGTCTTCTTATGGAAACACTTGAATGTTGAAAAGATATTAAGCTTCAGTATACTTACACAAGCAGATATTTTTACAACCAAAAGCAGTGAGCTAAAAACAAGATTTTTTTTTAATTTTTTCCTAGTTAAGACAATTGTACAATGTGTTTACAATGCCTAATCTTTTGTCTTAAAGGTGCCGTCTGACATTGAGAAAATTAGTGAAAATCAGCACATTTAATATATGTTTTCTTTTAAGAAATATTAAAGCATTTCAGAATTGTATTTTTTTGAAATGAATTCCAGTAAAGTATACATTAATGTAAAAAAAATTTTTTGCTTTTTTTGGGTCACACCCGGCAATGCTCAGGGGTTTCTTCTGGCTCTGCACTCAGGAATTACTCCTGGCGGTGCTCAGGGGACCATATGGGATGCTGGGGATAGAACCCATGCCGGCACAGGCCAGCCGTGTGCAAGGCAAATGCCCTACCCATTGGGCTATCGCTCTGGCCCCTAAAATATTTTTTTAAAATTTATATTCTAGGAGGTAGCTCTTGATTCATTTTTCTTGCCTTCCTGTTTGTGTCTGCATGTGTTTCTAGAGAATGAAACCAGTGCCCCATACATACAAGGCCGGTGCTCTTTGTTGACCCCATGCTCTCACTATTTTCTTATAATTTACATCATATCATAGAGTTTTAAATAGAAGTTTAGGTGTTTATATTATATTCAGTTTAATAGTGAAAGGAGTTCTTGATCACTTGATCACTTGAATCCCCCTTATTCATCAATTTGCTGGAGCGGGCGCCAGTAACATTTCCATTGGACCCTATCACATGCCAATGTCGCCCAATGGCATCTGGTTGATTCAGGAATATGAAGAGCCTCAAACTGTTCCTTCAGGGTCTTGACAAGGAAGTCTGACCATCTTGTAGGTGGGCGGCCACGTGATCTTTTGACATCCCGTGGGATCCAGTCGGAAGCGGCTCTAGTCCAGTGGTCGTCTCCAAATTGCATTACATGTCCAGCCCATCTGATTTTCGATGCCTTGGCAAACGAGACAGCGTCCCTGATTCTGGAATAGCGATGGTGGTCGGAACTCCGGATTCCTTCTCTCACTTGAGTGAGGTGTGATATTCCAAGCATAGCTCTTTCGATTCCTCTCTGGGGAGACCCGAATAGCATTCTCATCCTGCTGTCTTGGGGCCCAGGTCTCTGAGGCATATGTTAATGCAGGGAGAATGGCAGAGTTGAAGAGATGTGCCTGGAGCCGGAGGTTCTTTGTCCCTTTTTTCACTTCTCTAAAAAGTGACAAGAGTTAAATGTTAGAAATGTGATGAAGAAGGGACACCCCGTTCATGTTTAGTGGGTATCTTTACTGCATTAACCTTTATGGAAAACACAATGAATGTTTCTCAAAGAAAAAAAAAAGGTGATCATGCCAGAGCGAGAGTAATGTAGGTAGGGTGCTTTGGTGCTGAACTGGGTTAAATCTCTGGTGCCGCATATGGTCTCTGAGCTTCCCCAGGAGTGAGCCTGAGCAGAGCACAAAGAAAGCCTTAAGCACTTTCAAGTATGACCCGAAACCAAACAAGCAAACATAAACAGAAGAATGTAACTCCCATATGATCCAATCATTACAATTGTAGGTATGTACTCTCAAAGCGCCAGACACAAAATTCATAATTCATTCAAAATGATACATGCACATTTCGTTAATTACACCCCTTAGTAAACTAGACAAAATATGAAGACTATTAAGTGTACAACAGTATATGAATGAATAAATAATAATAAATGCACAAAATGAAATACTATGCAGCCAAAAGAAAGATAAGTTTATGCAGTTTGCCAATACATGTGTGAAACTAGAAAGTACCATCTTAAGTGAAATACTTAAGAGTGAGAAAAACAGATACAGGTTTATCTTGCTCATCTATGGAATTGATGAGAGAAGACAAGAGAATCAATAGTGCAGGGCAATGTGAAATGCTTGTCTTAGCAGATAAACCTAATTGATAAATGGTGGGGGAGGAAATGGGGGACATAAGACCTGATTAGAGCTGACATAAAAAATAGAGGTAGAAAGTCATGGAAACTTCATGTGGTGTAGGGCAGTAATTGTGTGCATAAATATTATGCTTAAATGATTTTGTAACCATTATTCTTATTTATTTATTTATAGTAAATATTTAGTAATATGAAATGAGATCAGAAACAAGAAAGTTCAACTTACATTATATGTTAAATAATCATCCAATTATAGATAAAGCATCCTCCCTGTAGTGAATTATATTTTTACTCTTTCTAAAAATCTATTTTTACATTTGACCTGAAAGACTTAGCTCTGAGTTTTTTTTCCTGAAATCCACTGTTTATCGCTTAATTTCCCAACAGACTTTTCATATAACTAGTTTATATCACTACGTTTTCTAAACCTATTTATTTAAATCAAATCATCAGGTTATTGACTGCACTCATTTCCATTTAAAGAAAATAATGTTGACTGGAGAGATAGTCCAGGGGTTTTGATGTTTGCCTTATGTGCTGCTGACTCTGGTTTACCTTTTGGCTCTGGTTCAAATGTAATTACACAAGCACTGATGAGAAATAAACATGACAAGTGTCTGATATGGCAACAAAGCAAATATAGCAAAACAAACTACAAAGACTATTGTGAAGCTCAGTGATAAGCAGGCATGCCAACCACAGACCTTCAAGAGATGATCCGTGTGCATTATTTCCGGGGATTTGCACCCAATCTTGGTACATTGTGTTAAGTTGGGCCACTAACATCTGAGTGATAAGTATCAAAGTTGCTTTTATTTTTTAAATGAGATTTAATTGATTACAATACTATTAATAGTGGTTTCTTATGCACACAATTCCAACACCATTTCCTTTACAAGTATACCCATCCCTTCTCCCAGGGACCCCCAACACCTAACACTCTCTGTCAGACCCCTTGCAAACTCATTTGTGTGGATCATTTCTCCCCATCATGTTGCTTTGGACCTTTGTTGCTACCTCATGGTGAATGTTTATTATAGTGGGGTCTTTACATAATAAAAGTTTGAAATTCAAATTGATTATAAAGGCAAATTTTCAGTTTTGGTGATGCCTTGGTATTGCATACCGGTAATTGCAATAAACCATAAATTACTGTTAATTATAAATTCCAAAGACTTCATCCTAACTAAAAAAAGGAACACACTTCCATCCATCTCCAGATACTTAAAAATATTCTCAGGTGGGGTTATAAACCAGCTACATCTCTACTTGCACACAGTTGTTAAAATACTTAGTTAAAAATTCCCCTATCTTGTAAACTCATCTAATAGAGTGGACTTTCTGTGCTCAGGTAACCAGAGCTATGTTTCTTAGTCTGCGTCCATAAAATTACCTATGAGCATCCAAGATTCCCTAAGGGGAAGGAGGGTTTTCAGGTCAAAATTGCATAAATAGGGGTATAACGTTAAATGAAGAGGCTAACTAGTCAGGTAAGTGGGGCACAATAGAACATTTTCAGTTAGAAGACACAGTAGGTTGAGAAAGCAGTAAAGTCTCTAGAAATGTGTTAGCATTTTCCGTGGCAAAGATAAGCAATAATTTTGGAATTTTTTTTTCTTCAGCTAAGGAAGTTCAGTGGCTTCTTTAGTTTTCAGTCAGCAAACTTTTTAAGATTCATGAATATTGGTACATGATGTAATACTTTATTAGTAATACTCCATTGGTACATGTAGTACTACTTCATTAATAATGTTTCATATCCTTTTATTCTTAATAATACTTAATTTTAGTACTACTTTCCAATTTTCCTACCTGCTCATCAAAATGACATTTTTAAATATTACAAAGTCAGGTTTTATAAAGTTGCTATAAACTTTATAAAACCTGTATAAAGGCATGTAAACTTTATATATGTTTACATGCCTCTGCAATTCATATTGTCTATTTCAGGAGGTTAAATATGTTATGTTGTACATTTTTTGATCTTTCATCATTAATGATTGAAATTAATTTTAATTTTAAAATATCAAACTTATTAACATAAATTCAAACTTGAATTTATATGATGTAATTCAAATGCATATTCTCATTTAAACGAAATAATATAATTATGGCAAACATGCAGTATTCTGGTACTGACAACTAAGTTAAGAATCAGTATTTCCATTATACTCAGGATTTCTTTGTAGACTTTTGTGCTATCGCTGCTACAGGAAATGCACATCTTCAGTTTTCTCTTTGTCATCTAGTTCCATTCAATCACAGCCACAGTCACTGTTTAGGGTTTGCAATTGTTAGTCCTTGACTACTTGTCAGGCAGTTTGAATTCAAAACCCTGAATTTTGTATTCATTCGCATCATGAAATTATTATTTTTAAAAAGAGAGAAAAATATCTGAATCTGTATTTTATATTTTTTTCTTTTTTGAGTCATAACCGGAGATGCTCAGGGGTTACTCCTGGCTCTCCACACAGGAATTACTCCTGTATCTGTATATTCTCGAATACAAAATCCAGAATGTGATCTCAAGAATATCATACCTTGAGAATATGATCTCAAGAATACGCCTGAGGAAAAGTAATAACCAGGGGCTGGAGGGGATATTACAATGACTAGGGCTCTTGCTTGCACGTGGCCACCTACCTTGCTCCCCAGATCCACACCTGGTCCCCTGATCACCAACACCAAGAGTGAGTGTTGAGCCTAGGCAAGGACTTACCATTGTTTGTTGTTGCCCACAGCCCCCACCAAACAAAAAAAATAAAGCAAATCAATAGTCAACAGTCTTAATAATGTTCACCAAAGTAAGGACATGTTGCTGGGAAAACTGGGCAGCTACGTGTAAAAAAATGAACTTAGACCTCCTTCTAATGCCATGCACAAATGTCAGATCAAAATGGATTCTAGATCTCAACATCAGACAGGAATCTATAAGGTACATCGAAGAAAACATAGGAGAAGCGCTCTACGACATCGAAGCGAAAAGTATCTTTAAAGACGACACACCACTGACCAAGGAAATGGAAGCAATGATAAACAAATGGGATTATATAAAATTGAAAAGCTTCAGCACCTCAAAAGAAACGGTGACCAAGATACAAAGACAATCCACAGAATGGGAAAGGATATTCACCCAATACCCATCTGACAAGGGGTTAATATCCAGGATATATCAGGCACTGGTAGCACTCCCACAAGAAGAAAACAGCCAACCCCATCAAAAAATGGGGAGAAGAAATGAACAAAAAGCTTCCAAAAAGAAGAAATTCGAATGGCCAAAAGGCATATGAAAAAGTGCTCTTCATCTTTAATCATCAGGGAGATGCAAATCAAAACAACAATGAGATACCATCTCACCCCACAGAGACTGGCACACATCCAAAACAGCAAGAACAACCGGTGCTGGCGTGGATGTGGGGAAAAAGGGACTCTCATCCACTGCTGGTGGGAGTGCCGACTGGTCCAGCCCTTTTGGAAAACAATATGGGCATTCCTCCGAAAGCTAGATATTGAGCTCCCATTTGATCCAGCAATAGCACTCCTGGGAATATACCCTAGAGACCGAAAAACACATAGCAGAAACACTATCTGTAGTTCTTTATTCATCTCTGCGCTATTCACTATAGCTAGAATCTGGAAACAACCTAAATGCCCGAGAACAGAGGACTGGCTAAAGAAACTGTGGTTCATCTACACTATGGAATACTATGCGGCTGTCAGAAAAGATGAAATTATGAAATTTACCTGCAAATGGATGGACATGGGTCTATCATGCTGAGTGAAATTAGTCAGAAAGAAAAGGACAGATATAGAATGGCTGCATTTATTAATAGGATATAAATAGATAGCAGTGTTTTTACTAAATATGGGGAAATGGTAATGGCAGATTAAAACTCACCACTGAATATACAAAAAAAGAGACTTAAGTGATAAACTATAAATATCTGCAGGGCTAGCCACAATGTGTAAAATAAGAGGGAGAGAGATGCAGAGACAGAGAGAGATAGAGAGAGAGAGAAGGAAACTGGGGTACCTGCTATTAAGGCGGCCTGGGGGGTGGGAGGGGAGGGGTACATTGGTGGTGGAAATGGGGCACTGGTGGAGGGATGGGTGCTGGAATACTGTATTACCGAGAACCAATTATGAACACCTTTGTAAGTGTATGTTTCACTGTGGTATAATAAAAAAATTTAAAAAAAAAACAAACTAAGGACTTGGAAGGGACTTTAGCAAGGACAGAGAAATAGGAAAACCCTCAAAGAGAAGTCACTGAGTCTAAGAATGCAGTATCTAAATTGAATCACAATTTAAAATTAGTTGCATGGTTTTCAGTGTTGATCCTGTTCATGAAACCAAAACTGAATTAATCAACACTGCTGAAATGTTCCTCAGTAATCACATACCACTAAGGTAGCAATTATTGATTTGATGGTATATCTAATTGAGCTGGTGTATTTTATTATTTATTATTATTATTAATATTTTTATTATACCAACAAGAGTACCCAACCAGCAAGGCAGAGCCTGGCAAGCTACCTGTGTCATATCAGATATGCCAAATACCAGTTACAATTATGTACCTCATTCCCATGACCTGATGGAATGGTTTGAGGCTCTGCATGTTCCTGGAGCTAGCAGATACCCTTGGGCTACACTAGCCTGTGACAGGACATATGGAGATATTACTGGTGCCCGCTCAAGCAAATCGATGATCAACGGGAAGACAAGTGACAATGTTGTTATCAGTGCTAACTTGTGTGTTTTGTAGATTTATTACTTGTAATCATACCACGTTTTAGCGTTTTGTCCATGATTTTAAGGTAAGTACAAAAATCTTCAGATAATTTACTATTGGAATAGTATTGACGTGGCTAGTGCAAACAGTGCATTTCAGTAACAATTTTAACATGTCCAAAATGTACAGCATATACAATTTTGCAATATAATTAGTTAGAATTCATGGGAAGCTTAAATGTGAAATTGCATTGTTCACGAAAATCTATTTTACACTTTCTTTGGCTTAAGCAGTTTCTCTTCATAAAATGTTCTATATTTGTTTGAAGAAATTAAGTGTAGTTAATCAGAAAGAACATTATGGTTTGACACTTAATTTGAAAGTCCTGTCTTGAATCAATGAATGATTACTTATAGAATTATATACTCTAATGAGAACCCAAGAGTAAATCCATTTATGCTCCATGAAGGTTTAAGTATTGATGTAAGCCAGGGTGGTATTGAATATTGGCTGTCTTTGTGAGAAATATATCATAAAAGTGCACATATATACCTATGTAGAGCAACTTGAATTTCCTATCTGTCTTTGCTAAAATGTCTAGTTAATAGATTTAGCTTAATAGATTAAAATTCTAACACAGAAATGTAGTACTATCTAAGTACTGTACTGTAGGAAGAAAATCAGTGAATTTAAAATAGTTTTTTGTTTGTAGCCCTGTCAGTTTTATTTATATTAGAAAAAGTATTTTTTTATTTCAGATTGGTTTAGAGAGATAGTTCAGGGGCTATAAAGCATATGATTTTCATTGTTCTTTATTTTTTATATTTTGGACCCATGCAGCTATGCTGAGGGATTACTCCTGGCTCTCCCTCAGGACTCAATAATTACTCTGGGCTGTGCTCCAGGGACCAGATGGGATGCCAGGGACTGAAACCAAGTTGGCTGCATGCAAGGCAAATTCCCTCCCTACCACACTATCTCTCCAGTCCTCAAAGCACATGCTTTGAATATGGCTCGTAACAGTCGAATCCACTGCACCTTGTGTTCACTAAGCATGCAGAGCTCCTGATGGTCGCAAGCAATAACACGTGTTGCCTTGGAGACCCCCATTAACCACTAGGGGTAACGTGGACTATACTAGTACAAGAGGCTCCCAGAAGTTTTGCATCTTCAGATTCATGCATTGAACCATTGTCCATGTAGTTGACTTAGTAAATCTCCCTGGCCCAAAGAGTGGGCCAGTCAAGAATAAACAGTCAAGAATTCACAGTGGTATTGTTAGAATAGTTGCTATCAGTGTTTTACTTGTGTTCATGTCCTTTCTCAGTGCCACCAGCAATCACGATGCCTCAGAAATCCTTTAATGCCACAGCGGAGAGGAGAAGAGATTACATTGTCCTGCAGAGCATCGGGCTCCCCAGAGCCCTCCATCTCCCTGGTTCAGGTAGGCGATGTCCCCACATTCCCACTGCAGTGCCCATCATAGGCTTGTGGGAAAATGTAGCTATCACTTCTCCAATAGGAAAAATGCTTTTGAACCTCATTTTGAAATCATTGATATACAAGGAGTGATAGCATAGTGGGTAGGAAATTTCCCACTATATTATCACTTCCCACATTTCTCCAACAGGAGAAACATTTTTTTAAATCTCATTTGAAATTGGTGATATACTAGGAGTGATAGAATAGTGGGTATGAGATTTCCCTTGGAAATGGGATCTGGGATCCGGCCACTCTGGGAACCCATATAATTCCTGAGATCTGCCATGAGTGATCCCTAAGCACCCAGCCAGGAGTAAGTCCTGAACACCACTGGGTGTGGCACCAAAACAAAAACAAGAAAGGAGAAACAAAATAGTATTTTGGGGAGCAATAGGGGAGGCAGACAGAAAACCTTAAGAACATTCAATGGTTGAAGTTCTTGGGACTTTTTTGGTGGTTTAAAGGTGAAGTAATTAAATGCATCAAAACTGAGTCAGCACTGTCATATAAGTATCATCAATTTAGGTAATTGAAAAGATTACAGTGCTTTTGGTTCAATTAACTTACTAATGTTATAAATAAAATGCTTTTACCCAATACAAAAATAGAAACCATACATTTGAATATACGATTCAATCACTTTATAATTTTATTTGATATATTCCAGAAATAGGAATGTCCTTGAATAAATGGTTCCACTAATAACAGTATATGAAATCATACTTTATCACCATTTATCTTTAACATTTATTGTGTGTTATATTACTACAGTGAAAAATCCTTATGTATAATTAAACTTCAATTAATTTAATACAATTTAACATTAATAATACTATGTTGATATGCAATTAATTAGAATAAGTAATTTTGAACAATATTATTGTATATAATCAAATATATATTTAAAAATTCCTCATCCAGCTTGTGGTTCAAATTACTGAAAAAGGAGGTTATGACATTTAAATTGACAATCTTATAAATATGTTTTAGTTACTCATGCATAGCTGCTAACATTTATAGAATAGCTTTTATGCTTCTAAACTGTTTAGTAAAATAGCAATACACAAAATGATTTCTGAAGTGAATCCCAATTGACAAAAATGTCCTTAGTAAAATTTGGCTTATAAGGAATATAACAGAAATTCAATACATTTTCACTTTTAAATATTTACTAATATTATGTTCAAATTGCAACAAAAAGTGATTTTAGAGGTTATGTGAACACAATCATTCCTTAGTGATACACTGTGTTAATTGTAAAGAATTACACATTAGGCATTCACATCTTCCATCCAAGTAATTATCAGATATTTCAGTTCTTGGATTTCTAGTGCACATCTTTAATAATTTTAGAACAAATCGCAACTTTAAAAATATTTTGAAACACCCAGGAACAGTATTTTTCTACAATTCTATTCTTATGTTTTATTTGTTTTTTAGATATTTTAATACTGTTTAAAAATGAACGGGCGGGAGCGCGCGGGGGGGCGCCCACCCCCCGCCCGCCGCCCCCGGCCCCGGCCGCTCCCGGCGATCCCATATGGCCCCGCACCGCCAGGAGAATCCCTGAGGCAGAGCCGAGGAAAACCCCAGCACCCGCGGGGTAACCCGCAAAAAAATTGACATTTACAAGAAAATATGAATATTAGTATAAATATGATTTAGAAGCTAAAATAAGTCAGTTAAATTTATACTTTTATTGTAATATTTTTGTGGATTAACTTTGTCACTTGATGGCCAAAAACAAATGTTGGCCAATAAGGGATAATATTTGTTTGATGGAAAGGAAATGTCTGATGTGAAAAATAAGTATTTGACAGTAAAAATAGCAAAGATTAAATTAGTATAAGAAATATTAGATTAGTATAAGTGGGGCATTTTTAATCTGAAGAAATATATCTATGAATGTAAATGTTATAATTTGGGGGAAAGATCAGCACTAGAGAATGTAGTGAATATGAAGAGACGTTCATATTGAGATTAGAGGTATTATCTCCCAGAAACATGAGTAGAAGGGAAAAAATAAGTAGTAGTTGAGCATCAAATATTGGAGAAAATTTAAAAATATTCACAGAAGCAACAGGAAACTTAATAATAGAGAAACAAAAACAGGCTTGAAATATTTTCTCTGTATAACTCACTTTTAACATATATTCATAGACTTCTTTATCTGTTGATATAATTTCAATTATAATTTAAAAAAATTAATGTCATTGGTTCCCTATGTTAGAATAGCAGTTCATTAATTTTCTGTTAAGTCACTAGCTTATAATTTCTTATCCTATTTAAGTATTGTAGTCAATCAGATAATAATTTGAGTCTGTGAATGATACTCTATTGTGTTTTGTTCTTGACATCTCTGACTTCTGGACAAGTCTAACCATCTGGAATGAAGAAAGTATTTTTTCTGGTACTGGAAGAAATTATGTGTAGTCCCTCTAAGTTCTTGGACATTGAAAAATATATTGGTTGTGGGATTTTCTCACACACATGTAGATACAAATTTAGTTATTTTATACAACTACATGATTGATATACTTGTTTCTTTTGTGGACTTAAATAACATGTAATTTCAGAAATATACCCATTTCGTTTCAATTATATATAGGACATAAATCATCACAGATTTCTCTGTTATTCTCTAAATCTCTCTTCGAACTATAGTCTTCATTTCTCTTTTAGCTTGATATTCTCTTAATTAGCTATTTGCTCTACCCTGTTTTTCATTCTGATTATGAATATAGTGATTCATAATCAAATAAAAAAAGGATTTTTATTCATAATCATAATTCAAAAAAGGATTATGAATATGGTGAACTTTTTTAGCGCATTTGGACTCCAGCGGTTGTCTCCAAATCGCACTTACATGTGCAGCCCATCAGATTTTCAAGCCTTGGCAAACAAGACAGTGTCCCTGATTCCGGAATAGCGACAGAGGTCAGAACTCCAGATTCCTTCACTCACTTGAGTGAGACGTGATATTCCAAGCATAGCTCTTTTGATTCCTCTCTGGGAGACCCGGATAGCATTCTCATCCTGCTTTCATAGGGCCCAGGTCTCTGAGGCGTATGTTAATGCAGGGAGAACGGTGGAGTCAAAGAGATGTGCCAGGAGCCGGAGGTTCTTTTGTCCTTTTAGCTATTTCTTTGATGCCTTTGAAGGCATTCCATGCCGCTCTCTTCCTCCTGAGCAGCTCAGGTTTTAGGTCATTCATCATGTTGACTTCTCGACCTAGGTACACATAACTGTTGCATTCAGAGATGTTTGTTCCATTGAGAGTGAATGGGGCCTCAGGAACTAGTTCATTTTTCATGAACATAGTTTTCTTTAGATTCAGCTGTAGACCTATCTTTCCACATTCTCGGTCAAAGTCAGCCAGCATTTGTGCCGCTTGGCTAAAGTTTGGTGTAATTAGAACAATGTCATCAGCGAAGCGGAGGTGGTGTAGTTGCCGACCATCTATCTTCACTCCCATTCCTTCCCATTCTAATTGTCTCATGATGTTCTTGAGGGTGGCGCTGAAGAGTTTTGGTGAAATGGTATCCCCCTGTCGAACCCCTCTTTTGACATCGATGATCACTTCTTTGTAGAACGGGGAGATCCTGGTGGTGTTCCGTAATACAGCTCACGAAGGATCTTGATGTATTGGGTTTGAACACCCTGTTTGGCTAGGGCTTCGATGACTGCTTCAGTCTCCACAGAATCAAAGGCTTTCTGTAAATCAATGAACGTGAGACAGAGCGGCATCTTGTACTCCCTACAAACCTCGATGAGCTTGGTTACTGTGTGGATATGGTCGATTGTGCTGAATCCTTTCCAGAAGCCTGCTTGCTCGCATGGTTGTCCTTCATCTAGTGTTCTGCCAATCCTGTTCAGGATGACTCGTATAAACAGCTTGTAGATGACGGACAACAGGCAGATGGGGCGATAGTTGCCGATGTCGTGAATGTCTCCCTTCTTGAAAAGTAGAACTGTCCTGCTGGTTTTCCATTGGGAGGGCACCTTGCATTCGGACAGGTAGCTTGTGAAGAGCCGAGCTAGTGTATTGATGAGTACCGAGCGGCAGATTCTTCAGGTGTTCGGGTCTGACTTTGTCTGGGCCTGGTGCTGTTCCCTTCTTTACCGACAAGATGGCATGTCAGATTTCACAAGGGAGAACGTTGGAATGACATATCCATCCTGTAGAATTTGATATGTGGGCAGGTGGATGTGGCTATCAAAGAGATTTGAGTAGAAGTCATGGATAATCTTCTCCATTGCCTTTCTGGAAGATGTGATAGATCCATCAGGGCGTCCGGAGGGCAGTCATCTTGGTCTTATAGTTGGTGAAGGACAGGCGGAACACAATC
>JAJIBD010021111.1:0-102500 GCA_021461705.1 Cryptotis parvus
CCGTGGATCCAGTCGGTAACGGCTCTAGTCCAGCGGTTGTCTCCAAATCGCATTACATGTCCAGCCCATCTGTTTTTCGATGCCTTGGCAAACGAGACAGCATCCCTGATTCTGGAATAGCGACGGAGGTCAGAACTCCGGATTCCTTCACTCACTTGAGTGAGGCGTGATATTCCAAGCATAGCTCTTTCGATGCCTCTCTGGGAGACCCGAATAGCATTCTCATCCTGCTTTCTTAGGGGCCCAGGTCTCTGAGGCATATGTTAATGCAGGGAGAACGGTGGAGTCGAAGAGATGTGCCCGGAGCCGGAGGTTCTTTGTCCTTTTTAGCTATTTCTTTGATGCCTTTGAAGGCATTCAATGCCGCTCTCTTCCCTCCTGCGCAGCTCAGGTTTTAGGTCGTTCATCATGTTGACTTCTCGACCTAGGTACACATAACTGCTGCATTCAGAGATGTTTGTTCCATTGAGAGTGAATGGGGCCTCAGGAACTAGTTCATTTCTCATGAACATAGTTTTCTTCAGATTCAGCTGTAGACCTAGCTTTCCACATTCTCAGTTAAAGTCAGCCAGCATTTGTGCCGCTTGGCTAATGTTTGGTGTTATTAGAACGATGTCATCAGTGAAGTGGAGGTGGTGTACTTGCCAACCATCTATCTTCACTCCTATTCCTTCCCGTTCTAATTGTCTCATGATGTTCTCGAGGGTGGCACTGAAGAGTTTTGGAGAGATGGTATCACCCTGTCGAACCCCTCTTTTTGACATCAATGATCACTTCTTTGTGGAATGGTGAGATCCTGGTGGTGATCCGTAATACAGCTCACGAAGGATCTTGATGTATTGGGTTTGAACACCCTGTTTGACTAGGGGCTTCGATGACCGCTTCAGTCTCCACAGAATCAAAGGCTTTCTGTAAATCAATGAACGTGAGACAGAGCGGCATCTTGTACTCCCTACAAACCTCAATGAGCTTGGTTACCGTGTGGATATGGTCGATTGTGCTGAATCCTTTCCGGAAACCCTGCTTGCTCGCATGGTTGCCCTTCATCTAGTGTTCTGCTAATCCTGTTCAGGATGACTCGTGTAAACAGCTTGTAGATGACAGACAACAGGCAGATGGGGCGATAGTTGCCGATGTCGTGAATGTCTCCCTTCTTGAACAGTAGAACTGTCCTGCTGGTTTTACATTGGGAGGGCACCTTGCATTCGGACAGGTAGCGTGTGAAGAGCCGAGCTAGTGTATTGATGAGTACCGAAGGCAGATTCTTCAGGTGTTCGGGTCTGACTTTGTCTGGGCCTGGTGCTATTCCCTTCTTTACGGACGAGATGGCATGTCGGATTTCAGAAGGGAGAAGCGTTGGGAATGACATATCCATCCTGTGGAATTTGGTATGTGGGCAGGTGGATGTGGCTATTAAAGAGATTTGAGTAGAAGTCCTGGATAATCTTCTCCATTGCCTTTCTGGAATATGTGATAGATCCATCAGGCGTCGGAGGGCAGTCATCTTGGTCTTATAGTTGGCGAAGGACAGGCGGGCAGTGCGAATACTTTTCCTGGCTTCCGCTGCATCTTCCAGTATTTCTGCTCCTCTGTCTTTGCGGTCTGCTTTTATCGCTTCTCTGCACTGTTTAGCAAGCTTGGACGTTAGCATCTGGTCTCCTGAGGCTCGCGCCTTGCCACGTTGGCGAATGAGTTCAAGAGTTTCTGAAGACAAGCGTCCTTTTGTGTCTTTCTCTCTTCAGCATTCTTAGCACAATCATGGAGGTGCTGAACCAGTAGGTTATATTCTTCATCGATGTCATCAATGATGGTATCTTCCCATGTTGCCGCAATGGTGCCAAAGACTTCCCAGTTGGTGGTCGTTCTGGGAGTTCTCTTCTTAAACATTGCAGCTTTTTCTCCCGTTGCGGGAAGTAGAATTTTGCACGAAGGAGGCGGTGGTCTGATCCTGTCTGGAATTTGGGGACAACAGCAACTTCAGTCAGACAAAACCGTCGATTGAAGATGATGTGGTCAATTTCATTGTGGAATTGTCCTCCAGGGAGATTCCCATGTCCAACGTTTCGCTTCAGCCTTCTGAAACTGTGAGTTCCCATGAATAGTCTTTGTGGACATGATGAACTCAGATAGTCTCTCACCCTGTTCATTCCATTCTAGGCCATGGGTCCCGATGTGGAGTTCTTCAGCCCGATCTTCTCGGTCCTATCTTGGCATTAAAATCACCGACTATGATCTTGTAGAAGGTGTGATCTTTTTTATAGAACTCCTCCAATTCCATGTAGAATTTTTCAATTTCATCTTCTTTGTATGTGGATGTTGGTGCATAGACAATGAAGATAGAAATTTCTGGCAGTGGGCCACATCTCCTCAAGTGTAATCGTCCTATTTGTTTTTTAGGCATTCAAATGAATCAATGTTGACAGCCATGTTCATGTTGACAAGGACACCAACGCCACCGACGCCTCTTTCGTCCACATATTCCAAGGAACAAATCTTCGCCCGGTGTCAAATACAGCATGATGCGACTGGCGCCTCCTCGTCTCAGTCAGACCAATGATGTCGTACTTGATCTTTTGTGCTTGCACCATCAGATCCCTCAATATATGCTTCCGATGCCAGCATACGTGCATTGAAAGTACAGACAGTCATTTTAGTCCTTGGAAGCAGGCATGGGAGCAGGCAACAAAAGGGATCATGTATCATGTGCTCATACTTCATTTGTTGAAGTTGGCCTTTATGAATTTTCTCCCAAGCTGCCCCACTTGGAGCCAGGTAAGAGTCCATTCCTAGAGTGGTTGCCCAAGGAGGTAGAGCTGCAAGCAGTTGATTGACTTTTTCTTTCCTGGCCTTTTTTTCCTGCTGGACTTTCTCTCAGAGAGTTCCAGCTCTCTGGCCTGCTGTTACCAGACTTATTAAGCATTAATTTCTGTGTCCACAAAGTGGGTCCTTGTTGGATGGCAGGCAGTTAGCTTGGGAGCTTTGCTCATAGTTAAATCTGCTTACATGTTCTTAAGCCATAGTTTATACTAATGAGATCTCTCTTCTATGTAAACACTGATAGAGGGTGTGGCAGTTACAGAAGTCACCTTGACTCTGAATAACTTCTGATTTATAGATCTACTAAGACTTCTGTGTTACCTAGATAGGGCACAGCTGCTCTTTATACCCACTGCACCCAGCTTGGGACAGTTAGAATTTACCAGGAGACTACTGCCCTGGCTACATTCAGACTATCCTTTAAGATTATAGGAAGGATCATACTAGTTTGCCCTCAAGCAGGCGAGTGTGACCCTTTCAGTATACAGAGATTGAGATATTCAGAATCACCCTGGTACAGATAATAAATGATAAGGACTTTGTGGTTACCATCTAGATTACATGAAGCCCATGAAATTAAGATGAACTGCTTTATACCAGCCCCCTCTTTCTCTCCAGTGTATTACATATGAGATAACCTCGGAAGAAGAGATTAGCACTTGGCGTAATCCTTTGTTTATACCTATAACAGGGGTGACACCACCCTTCTACAAACTGTTTAGGGTTCTATGTTGACAAGACCCTCCCTGTCAACAGGATTTCTTTGGTGTAGATAAGGGGACTGACTCCGAGGCACTTGCCCCTTTCGCCTCCTTCTTTTGGGTAGGATTCCTCTGAGGTGAGATCCTCTCTCTTTGGTGGGAGACTTGGGCTCTCTTGTGTATGGTCTAAGTTCTCTTCAGAGGAAGATTTCTTTCATTATATTGGATTGTGGTGGTAGAGCTTTTGTACTATTAAAAGCCTTTTGGAACTGTGCCAGACATGTGAGCTTTTATCCGTTCCCCTAGCAGCCTTGGAGGTAGAAGAAAATTTCTGCCCTGTACTGTAGGTGATGCCAGCGGATCCACGACAGGTCCTGACAGCCTTAGGGCTAGTTAGTTTGATTAATTCCCAGATCTCATTGCCAAGGGGTAGGAGGTCTTCCCCACCTAACTGCCTTCCTGCTTCAATATCATACGAAAAACTAATAGCATCGGCTCATGCGCCACTAGCGGCATGATAAACTCAGATAGTCTTTCAACCCTGTTTGTCCATTCTAGGCCATGACTTCTGATGTGAAGTTCTTTGGCCGATATTCTTCGTTCCTATCTTGGCATTATAATCACCGACTAAGACCTCGTAGAAGGTGTGTTCTTTTTTATAGAATTGCTCCAGTTCCATGTAGAATTTCTCAATTTCATCTTCATTTTATGTGGATGTTGGTGCGTAGACAACGAAGATAGAAATTGCTGGTAGTGGGTCACTTTTCTTCAAATGTAATCGTCCTATCCGGTTTTTAGGCATTCAAATGAATCAATGTTCACGGCCATGTTTGTGTTGACAAGGACACCAACACCACTGACGCCTCTTTCATCACATGTTCCTAGGGAGAGTTCTTTTCTGGTGTCAAAAATGGTGCTATGAGATTGACACCTCCTCATCTCAGTCAGACCAATGATGTCGTACTTGAGTTTTTGTGCTTGCACTTGGTGCCAGTGCAAGCACATAAATAGATTTATTAGTACCAAATACTAATTTAAAAGTACGGGAGCAATAGCCCAGAGGGTAGGGCATTTGCCTTGCATGCACCTGACCCTGGTTCAATCCCCGGCATCCCATTTGGTCCCTCAAGCACTGCCAGGAGTATTTCCTGAGTGCAGAGCCAGGAGGAAATCCTAAGCATCATCGGGTGTGGCCCAAAAAGAAATAAAATGTACAAAATGATGTATTACCTTGAATAAAATGGTTTCCTTATTTGGGGCTAACAGAAATTTCTCAGCAGTTGTTCCATCTTATCAGGTGAACTGTACATGAGGGCAATGAGTATTATCATAGATGTCTTCTTTAATTCCTGAATACTTTATTCTAGGAGATATAAATTTTCTTATTTATTTTAAGTGATGCAGTGATATTCTGGATGGTGAATTGATTTAACGCAACATTTGAGTCAGTGAAACCAGTTAGAAAACTGCTCCGGGGCCAGAGCGATAGTCCAGAGGGTAGGGAGTTTGCCTTGCATGCGGCCGGCCTATGCCAGCCCAGGTTCAATCCCCAGCATCCCATATGGTCCCCGAGCACCACCAGGAGTAATTCCTGTGTGAAGAGCCGGGAGAAACCCTAAGCATTGCCGGGTGTGACCCAAAAAGAGCAAAAAAAAAAAAAAAACAAACAAACTGCTCCCTATTCTAGTTGGACAACATTAAGAGATTATAATAATGATATGTATTGAGCTTCCATATCTAATTACGATTTCTCCTATCATTTGCTAAGGAACAAGTCTAAGTTTCAGTAATAGAAAAGTTTTATGTGTTTCTTTTTTCTTTTTTGGGTCACACCCAGCAATGCTCAGGGGGTTACTTCTGGCTCTGCACTCAGAAATTACTCCTGGCGGTGTTCGGGATCATATGGGATGCTAGGGATCAAACCCGGGTTGACTGTGTGCAAGACAAATGCCTTACCTGCTGTGCTATCACTCTGGCCCCATGTTTTATTTTTTTAATTATAAATGACTAAAACTTCAGGATAATTTATAAGAATTTAATTTCATAATATTTTATTTTTATATTTTTCAACTTATATATGATTACAAAAAAAAGCACCAAACTACCATCATCAGAGGTTGCTCTTTTCCCAGTAACAAGTTCAAAGCAAAGTATGCTTCAAACATATAGGCAAATATATTTTTAATTGCGCTCCTATACACTCGTTGAAATGCAATATCTGACAGGAAATTCAAAAATGGCATGAAGTTCATCTATTTTCTCTAAGAGCAGACTTAAAGGGCACTTGTCATTTTATTAATGCAGACACTGATAAAGGCAAATCATATTAGCAGGGTTAGTGATTTGGAGCGCCTGAAACTAACAGATGTGGAATGTACTGAGTAATTTTTCATGTGATGATTAAAAATTCAGTGAAGTAATGTGCCTGTCACATTAAATGGAAGGCAGCATTCAAGATAAACAGATTTATAGGTACATTTGTAACACTTTTCTTCTCTTAAAGAAGAAATGAAATTCTATAGCAACTTCATGTTGAAGAAAATATGATCCAATGAAAGTTCACACTTAAGCTTGTAAATTAATGTTCTGATTCATATGCCAATTTGCATATGGATTCATATGCCAATTTGCATAGGATTTTGGAAACTCTATGACACTAAATAACAAAATGTAATAAAAATGTTGAAAAATATCCAATTTAATTAGTCAGAAGTTTGGAATGCTAAGTTCAATTTGTTTTTCTCATATAATTTTATCTGATATGAAAAGTTCTGCAAATCTTACTTTAATAGGGATTTAAAACAAAGTTTGAAGTTGATCAATCTTGATGAAACTTCAAAATATGGTCATAAAATAAAATTGGAGGACCTTATTATACTTTGATAAGAAGGAATATGGGAATTAGTTTTCAAATCCATGGAAATCTATAGCTTAGCTCAGATATTCAACATTTTCTCTATCTCCTTATATGAAAACATCTATTATGAACACATAAGAAGTTTCAGGATGATTTTAATTAAAAAATAAGTTTTAAAATGTTTCAAATTTGTACTGATATTTATTTGTAAGATACCAAGACACTGTCAACATTAAATTTCCTACAACTAAAGGTATTCAAACATATGGATATTGGCATATAAATGGAATAATAGGGACATGAGATATAGTGCAGAGATTAAAGCACTTACCTTTTATGCAGTTGGTCCTGAGTTGATCATTGACACTGTATATATATTCTCCAAGCACCGAAAGGCATATGATGCTGAGCAGTAGAAAGCACTGAGCACATCCAATGTGGCGCCCCCCAAAAGACAACTTTTCATACTTGATCAATGGATATTTTAAACTTCATATGAAACACGTGGGAAAATGTAGCATGAATAATAATATTAATTAAGAATTAAGTTTACTGTTATGTACTTAAGGCATTTTTAACAATAAAAATATCACACATTTTTATCATGCTCAAGAAATAAAGGATCTTGTTAAACTTATTTAATGTTTGTAACTCTAATATGAATTTTCCTTTATGTTTCTACAAGTAATGTGTTTCTTTTTGTGTTCAAGAAATATAACTTTTTATAATATAAGAGATATTGTCAATTTGGGATATTAAAGAACAGATAAAATAAGTTTAAATTATTCTGATTATCCTTTATCTAGTAAAAGGTGATAACAGTACAAGAAAATTATGTCACAAATGAAAGACAAAGAATTTTCTTGAATACAGGAATAGCGAGATAGTATAGAGCTAAGGTGCTGTCTTTCTTTGCAGCACTTGCTTATCACTTTGTACACTTCAGTTGAGCACTACTGAGAACAATCCCTTGGACCTCAGAATTGGCAGCAGCTCCCAAACACTGCCAGATATGGCAATCAAAACACCTCTCCACTCCCCAACAACTTTTAATATTATACATCTCAAAGTCTAGATTCAATATGTCAGTATATATATATATATATATATATATATGTATGTATAAATATATATACACATATATACATATATATCACTTGGTCACTTGGCATCCCGTTATTCATCGATATGCTTGAATGAGCACCAGAAATATTTCCATTTGACCCTATCACATGCCAGCGTAGCCGTGTAGCCCAATGACATCTGGTTGCTTCAGGAATATGAAGAGCCTCAAACCATTCGCTCAGGGTCTTGAGAAAGAAGTATGATCATCTTGTAGGTGGGCGGCACATGATCTTTTGACATCCCGTTGGATTCAGTTGGTAACAGCTCTAGTCCAGCGGAGTCTCCAAATTGCATTACATGTCCAGCCCATCTGATTTTTGATGCCTTGGCAAACGAGACAGCGTCCCTCACTATGGAAGAGCAATGGAGGTCAGAACTCCGGATTCCTTCTTACACTTGAGTAAGGCGTGATATTCCAAGCATAGCTCTTTCAATTCCTCTTTGGAAGACCCGAAGAGCATTCTCATCCTGCTTTCATAGGGCCCAGGTCTTTTAGGCATATGTTAATGCAGGGAGAATGGCGGAGCTGAAGAGATGTGCCCGGAGCCAGAGATTCTTTGTCTTTTTTAGCTATTACTTCGATGCTTTTGAAGGCATTCCATGCCGCTCTCTTCCTCCTGCGCAGCTCAGGTTTTAGGTCGTTCATCATGTTGACTTCTTGACGGAGGTACACATAACTGCTGCATTCAGAGATGTCTGTTCCGCTGAGAGTGAATGGGGCCTCTGGAACTAGTTCATTTTTCATGATCATAGTTTTGTTGAGATTCAGCTGTAGACCTATCGTTCCACATTCTCAGTCAAAGTCAGCCAGCATTGGTGCCTCTTGGCTAATGTTTGGTGTAATTAGAATGATGTCATCAGCGAAGCGGAGGTGGTGTCATTGCCAACCGTCTGTCTTCACTCCCATTCCTTCCCATTCTAATTGTCCCATGATGTTCTCCAGGGTGGCCCTGAAGAGTTTTGATGAAATGGGACACCCTGCCAAACCCATCTTTTGACATAGTCCTCCATCTACATCTATGTGGAGTGGCTGAAGGGTATGTCCTGCTTGTCATGGTGGAGAGTGACATCACATTACTGAAAGATGCAAAGATAATATAATGCAAATATTTCAGTGCAATATTGATGTGCAAGAAATTTAGAAGCATGAACTTCGAATTTTTTTTTAATTTGGAGCTTTGAAACTACTTATATAGAATTTATACTTTAGCCTTTAATAGATATAGTGTCAAATAAAACTTAAAACATATTGTCTGCCAGTTATGATTAAAAAAACACCATTTGTGAAATAAATGTATGACTATGAAACATATTTGATATATCTTAATTCAATGCTTCCTTATTTAATACTTTCTAAGATGTGATCTTTATTTTTAAGAAAAAAACTATCACTTGTATCACTTGTCTCCCATTGTTCATCAATTTGCTCGAGCGCATACCAGTAACATCTCCACACGTTCTGTTGCAAGCTACTGTAACCCAAGAACATCTGCTTGTTCCAGGAACACGAAGAGCCTCAAACCATTCCTTCAGGTCATGGTAATAATCTATAACTGTTATGTTTTTGGCATGTCAAATACAACACAGGTAGCTTGCCAGGCTCTCCCATTTAGGTGGTACACTACAGTAGTAGGCTCTGATCTCATGCGCTTATTGATGACCTGCAACAGGGAGAGATCATCTTTTCTCTTGAATGGAGCTCTGAGGAGCTGTGGAGTCCAGATGCTGACAATGACTGCCCCCCATAGTGTTGCGGTTCCTCTGACTTCTTGCTAGGCTCACTGGGATGACGGGTCATGGCTAAAACCTGCTTAGAATGCCCTCTGGAACTCCACGTGGGGCCAAGAGGTGCAGCTGTGGGTCTGAAGTGTCTCTCTTCCGGTGTTGCTGGCTGTGGTGGTTGGGAGGTCAAAGCCACGCCTTAAGACATGGAGGTGGAGGAATTGGGAGGAAGAACCCAAATCCCAGCTCCAAGTCCAGCCATCGTGCCCACTCCCCACCCCCGCATTACGTGAGTGAACCCTAGGAGCTATGTTGGACTTGACCAGGGGCTAACTGAGCCATTTACCACCCTCAGGAACTCCATGGGCTGCTCCACGTGGGGCCAAAAGGCTCAGCTGTGGGTCCAAGAAAAAAACAGAAGGCCCATAAATTGACAAATTGTCAAATGTTTTTCTAACCAAAAGTTTGAAAAGAAATCATATTCTGCATGTAGCCCTTTATCTTTAAAAATTCATTATTTTGCTTCAATATGCAAAACTAATTTTAAGTAGAATAACCATTTTTTCAATTAGCATTTTTATATTTATTCATGCTAGTTTTTATTTTAAGTTTAAATTTTATGTTTTATTTTCATTACTAGTAAGGGCATTTTATTTTAAGATATAGGATTATCATAATTTGGAGACAGATAAAAGCCAGTTTTAATGTACAACACAGCTGCTAGAGACACAGTACAGTAGATAAGATATTAGCCTTGCATGTAGTAGATGCATATTTGCTTTTTTTAATTAATATTTTATTATACCACTCCATACCCCTCAAAAATGTGTAAACTATTTTCAAATCTTAGTTTATTTATCACAGCCCGGAACATCGAGACCCACCCTGAAGCAGTCTTTTTTCAAATCCGCCCAGGTATGATTATCCAGAGACATACAGTAATGGGGCAGAGCTGCTACAGGCTCTCCCTGTGCCCAGTTGCTCACAAGGCACCCGGGAGGGATGGCGGGTTCTAGCCCTGGCCTGCCACCCCAGCAGAGTCTCACAAGTGCCAGACGACCCCCACCACTCCATGAGGGCCGCCATTTTCCACATCTGGACTTCCCTCTCCTCAGAACTCCACCCAGCAGAAGAGCCTATCACAGCCTGGCCACTTGCGGCCACTTGCGGCCACACGATTCATCAATAAATGCTGGAGATCAGAGGTGACTACAGAGTATGCCACCCGCACGGCAGAGTCTGGCAAGCTACCCATATTTTATTTGATATGCCAAATACCAGTAACAATTATAGACTTTATTCCCATGACCTGACGGAATCGTTTGAGGCTCTTTATGTTCCTGGAGCAAGCAGGTGCCCTTGGGCTCAACTAGCATGAATAAGGACATATGGAGATGTTACTGGTGGCCACTCAAAAAAAATCGATGATTAACGGGAAGACAGTGATACAGTTTATTTCTTGACAATCACCTTAGGAGTCCTATTTTTAAATTTTAGTTAAACACTGTGATTTAAAAAAGTTGCTCAGATACTCAATATCCCAATACAAGTCTCACCATCAATGTGTCCTTATAGCTGCCAAAGACTTTCATTTCCCATCCACCCCCCACATCCCCATACATGTTAACTTAGTAGACACTAATTATATTGCTATTACAATATATATTGGAATGCTATTGATAAAGTCATGACCTTTTTACTGTGTTGTTATGTGCAGATTGGACCATCTGTGTTATTGTTTTTACTTATTGAACTTATTAAACATAGTGGGCCTCTACTCATTTTTTAACAAATATGTTAATGTTAATTTTTTACAAATATACAATACTCAACCCCAAAACCATCACCATTGAAACTATGGACAATAATTATTTCTAAAATTCATAACCACTGTCTTAAGCAGACACTGAATAACTTATTTCATATTGATTTTTAGTGTTAATTTACTAAATATGGGGCTGGAGCAATAGCCCAGCGGGTAGGGGTTTTGCCTTGCATGCGGCTGACCCATGCCAGCCTGGGTTCGATCCCGGCATCCTATATGATCCCCCGAGCACCGCCAGGAGTAATTCCTGAGTGCAGAGCCAGGAGAAACCCCTGAGCATTGCCGGGTGTGACCCAAAAAGCAAAAAAAAAAAAATTACTAAATATGATAAAGAAATGTATTCTTAAAAAGTTAATGGGGATTATTCAATTTCATGATTGACCCACTTGGCCATTAAGCCCTTTGTATAAGAAATTGCTGATATGTTATTACGGAATAGAATTTGTGACTACATGCATTTGTTATGGGTGCCTTACACTTACATCTATTAAATATGCTGTGGTACTTGGTATATCAGTGCACCAGAATTTGAGATGTCGCATGACTACAAATGCAGCCACACACCCCAGGTATTCCAGACATTGTAACTGAGTTATAGGTCTCTCTTGAGATTTATATATGATTCTCTGGATCATGGCCGGTAGATGAGATTATTTTGGCACCTGAGGCAGTTCATAGGTGCGATTCCCAGGTCTACCTTAGAAGACCTTTTGGGACAGGAGTGCACTTGATGGTGGTTGGAATCTGTTCACTAATCAGTACTTAGGAATTACTCTTAGTACTGTTCAGGGAACCGTTTTGTGCATGGTATCAAAAAAGTGCCTCACAGGAGTAAGGCAAATACTCTACCACTGAGCCAAATCAATAGTATCTTTATAACAGTCTCTGGAACTTTGTATTCTTTTTAAATGTATCATATTTAATTTAGGTACTGTGATTTACAAATTGATAACAATAAGGTTTTATGTATAGAACATTTCAAACCCAGGAAACTTTGGAGGCTTAGCAGAGTCAGGGGCCCTCATTTTTACTGAGGCTGGGGTTGGGTGGGGGAGTGTTTGGAATGTGGGTGGGGTTGGGTAGGGGGAGTGTTTGGGATGTGGGTGGTGGGAATGGGGCACTGGTGGAGGGATGGGTGCTGGAATAATGGCAGAGACCCATTATGAACATCCTTGAAATTGTATATCTCACATAGTATAATAAAATTTTTAAAAAATAATCCAAATCACACCAAAATGCAAGCGAATTGTGGGGTGAATCCAGAGGAGCAACATAAGAATCAATGGGGTCCCACAGGAGCATTGAGACAGCAGTCTCTGAAGAATAATAGTCAAAGTCATCATTGCTGCAAAGTTCCTAGAGCTGAAGCATGCATTCATGCAATCAGATCCAGGAGGCCCAAAGAATACCAGCTGAATGCAATCCACATAAAATATTCCAAGCACATCTTAATCAAAATAATGAAAACTGTAGATGAAGAATACTGAAAGTAGCAAGATCAAAGAGGAAATTATATATATATATATATATATATATATATATATATATATATATATATATATATAAGTGTCCTTAAGATTTACAGAAGATGTATCAGAAGAAACTCTCTGGGCTCAATGACAATGGTGGGAGATAGTGAAAAAACTTAGTGAAATGAGCGCCTCACTTGTCACTTGTTTTCCTGTTGTTCATCGATTTGCTCGAGAAGGCGCCAGTAATGTCTCAATTCATTGGGAATGAGGTCTGCTATTGGTACTGTTTTTGGCATATTGAATACACCATGGGTAGCTTGCCAGGCTCTGCCATGACTCTGGGTTCATCCCAGGCAGCCCAGTCTTTTTCTATGTCAGACCATCAACCATCCAGGGCCCAAGGGGCAGAACCCTAGGTGTAGACAAGCTTATCTACTGTCTGCCATCCGCTGATGCAGCCGGGAACTGCAGTCACACCTGCAACCTCGAGAGGCAAGATGAGTGCCTCACTTGATCACTTGATCACTTGAATCCCATTATTCATCTATTTGCTTGAGCGGGCACCAGTAACATTTCCATTGGACCCTATCACATGCCAATGTAGCCCATTGGCATCTGGTTGATTTAGGAATACGAAGAGCCTCAAAATGTTAATTCAGTGTCTTGACAAGGAAGTCTGACCATCTTGTAGGTGGGAGGCCACGTAATCTTTTGACATCCTGTGGGATCCAGTCGGTAATGGCTCTAGTCCAGCGGTTGTCTCCAAATCGCATTACATGTCCAGCCCATCTGATTTTCGATGCCTTGGCAAACGAGACAGCGTCCCTGATTCTGGAATAGTGACGGAGGTCAGAATTCCGGATTCCTTCTCTCACTTGAGTGAGGTGTGATATTCCAAGCATAGCTCTTTCGAGTCCTCTCTGGGAGACCTGAATAGCATTCTCATCCTGCTTTCGTAGGGCCCAGGTCTCTGAGGAATATGTTAATGCACATCGCTCATCCAGTAACAGAAAGATGAGAGCCTCACCAAGAATATTTTACCCAGAGAGATTCTAATTCAAATTTGAAGGGACTATACACAACTTCACAGATAAACTCAACAAAATAGACTGCATAGACTCAACAACATCATTACAAGAAAAATTAAATCAGCTACTTTAAGACAAGACAAGCACACTGAATTTCTGTAGAAATACTTCTCAAAACTCCATAATAATAATCTTTCTCAATGTTAATGGACTAAATGCAGCAATCAAGGAACATCGAGTGGCAGAATGGATTAGAAAATTAAACCCAACACTGCTGCCTGCAAGACATATGTTTGAACATTTGAGCAGTCAGTATAAACACAAACTCAGAGTAAAAAGGTTGGAAGACAATTTTTCAAGCAAACAATACCCTCAAAAAGCCTAGTTTAGCTATAGTAGTTTCAGATGACATAAACTTCAGGTTGAAAACAGTGAGCTACTGTAATAAGAGTATACTCAGAGACCAATAGAATGGAATTGAGAGACCAGAAACAAGTTCTCAGGAACATGGACAAATAATCCTCAACAAGGTACAAAATGCATGAAGTGAAGCAAGGAAGATTCTTCAAAAATTGTTTGGTCAGTCAGCACTGGTATAAATTTACAAGAAGAAGACAGCCAACACCATCAAAAATGGACAGAAGAAATGAACAGAAACTTGGGTTTTCACCAGATTTTGGCTATTGTAAATAACACTGAAATGAATGAAATTATAAGTTATTTTATGTTGTCTTAGGTGGTCTTAGATCACATTTTATGTGATTTAAGGTGTGAAATTTCAAGGTCATATTACATTGCTCTTTTTTGGTGTTTTGAGAAGCCTCAGCATTATTTTACACAGGGGCTTAAATAGTGTACAACCACATCAACAGTAATGGAATGTTCTTTCTCTATGATGCCACTGATACTGGTTGTTTCTTATCTTTCTCAACAAGATCGTTCCTACTCCTCTGAGGTAATTACTCACTGTGGCTTTGATACTGTATATTTATTTCTGACAATCACTGATTATTACCTACAGATGATATTCCTAATAAAATGAAGACATTTTCTCCCTACTATGATATATGAAACAATTGGAATAATCTTATCTTTGAATACACTGCCATATTTCTATTGAAATGCTAGCCAACAATATGTTTCTATTAATATTTCAAAGTCACACAACCAAAGCATTCAAAGAGTTTAGAAACATTTTAATGTTAAACTTAACTTAGAAATGTATGTTTTATTAACTAGTAATTGGCAAACTAATTTGGATTATTTAATACTAGGTTGTAGAGTTGATAAAGTGTATTTTCTCACCAAGCTAGCTACTTATTCTATAATGAATTTGCTATAGCCATGCCTATGATATAAGAAGAAAACTGACTCTGGTAACAATGGTGAGCTATATATGAAAGAGGCAAATGCAAGCAAATGGGATTCCAACTCTAATATATTGTCTGTTTTTTCTTTAATATTTAATTGATTCCTTAATGGTAATTTGTGTCTGTCTCTTAAGTTAAATATTAATATTTCTTTGTACTGAGAGTGGGGTAGTAACCTACCAAGCAATGCTTATGATTCTCAGGAGGCGCTCCTGAAATTTTTGGAATGACTGCTATGGAAGTTCAAGTACCAGATGATCTGGTCTTACTTTAGCCTCGCTTGGTCAATGATTAATCAGATCACCACCACTGTGTTCTAGGATATTGTGATAGTTAAAGTTTACGTTAGCAATAGTTTGGATAAAAAGTTCATATTAAAAATAGTTTACCATTCAGTCTAGTTTTGCTATAAGTTATATAAATCAAAATAGAGGGTTTTTTTTTAAAAAAAACCCTGATTTCTGTAGGTTTAGGAATAATGCTCATTTATCTGATGATTCTGTGTAATTCTTAAAATATATGAATATATAATAGTGTGAATATCTGTTAAAATGATACGATAAATGGGATTAATTTACATATGACTTTTCTACAGCTTCCTGTTCTGCTTTGTCTTAAGCCACACCCAATGGTGTTCAGGGGCAATATCTAACAAGGTACTCAGGAATCACTTATAGCAGTTATTCAGGGATCACATAGTATTGAAACAGCATAGACCTCCTATATTAAAGAGATGCAGTCCTTCTCACTAGTTACTAAATTAATTTTAATTGACCTTTGTTTAAGGTACCATGATACAAAACTATGTTGATAATAGTTTCAGGCATATGATATCCTAACATCAATCCCACCAGCAGATAGTTTTAAGTTAGAAAATCTGTGGAAATAGATTTGACCTAGATCAGGCTTCTGCTTCAGAAAAAAATGTAGCCTGGCCAATGTCTTTATTTTAGAAATTCTGACTTATGAATGAAAGATAATACATTTAAAATTAATTTAGACAACAATTTTGTGGTCATTAGTTATAGCAGTAGTAGGAAAATAATAGATAATTTGATACTAAAATATGTTTTTCTATCAAATACCTAAACATCTCAATTTTTGAAAT
The DNA here is from genome assembly GCA_021461705.1 of Cryptotis parvus. NCBI lineage: Eukaryota > Metazoa > Chordata > Mammalia > Eulipotyphla > Soricidae > Cryptotis > Cryptotis parvus. Next base: position 16,026 of record JAJIBD010021111.1, read on the forward strand.
TCTTCACTGAAAGATCTTTAGAAAGATCTTTAGAAAACTTGATAGTAAAACTGATATTGTCTTAAATATTAATAAAATGTGGGTTTTGTTTTATATACTACTGAGGACTTTAATAATAATAGGACAAAGACAGGGAATTTCTATATAATATTATATAATCTTTAAATCGTCACATATATACCATCAGTGGTAATATGCATATTAAAATATCTTTTTGTGAGAGTCAAGCTAGTGAGAAATGTTTTGGACTCTGTGGAAAATTATTTGTTGATTTGGAAAACTTTGCTTCTCCAGGATACAAAAGTCAACAAAAAAAGTAAGATATGCATTGTCAGGCAAGTATAATCTAAGAAGAAAATCAGAAGTGTCACTGGTAAACCTTTCATTAGCGCCTTGGAATAATAAAAGTTACCCTTCAGGCACATCAAGGACTCTTTGCAGAGATTAGAGAGATGAGTCATGGATACCTCTGTCTTTTTGTTAGTAGCCAAAAATAGAGAGGTAATTAACCTGTAAGACCTATGGATAAATTCCTTGCATAATTGAGTCACATACATGACCTTCATGGAGATTTATAATGTCCTTGAAGATTAAAAATAACAGAAATAAAACTGAAAAGGACAAAAAAAGGAAGAATGCAAGATTTTCATATATAACAGACAATGAACAAAATGATAGAATTACTTAAATTCAATAACATGATATACTCCCTAAATAAAGAACCAGATTAATTGTAAGGAGATGAAAAAGCACTAGCAACAAATAATAATTCTCAAGTATTTATAAAATGTTTACTCTCACTGAATTTTTTAATATTCAAACTAGCGATTATATTTATTTTCATTATTTCCTTTTACAAAATGTAATGTCTATAACTATGGAAACCCTTCTGTGCCTGCTTAATTACTGCATTATAGCAGGTTATTTTTGTTGATTTCCACTGACTTATACATACTAAGAATTTTTCTCATAATATATAACCAGAGCATCAACCATATCTATAATAAATACATTAGAAATGGGAATGTTGACCATGAATGATTCACAGGTATACTTGGAATTTTATTTAGTGGTAACAAATTGTAAACTCTAGATATCTTGGGAGACAGTTTTCACATGTGCATTAAAATTTTGGTGGTAAATGATGAATTCTGATACATAAGTTTCCTAACATGTTCATATATTAACTGATAATTTTTTAACATGTTAACTTGTCTGTCCAAGGTAACTTTCCAAATATAAGCATACTAAGAATCTTGAAAGGTTGAATTAGTCTATGTCTCTGGGTGTTTTGATATGCAAATGCCCTTTAAAAGAGGAAGGGGGAGAATAACAGAAAAGTAGTTGCAATGACATAAGCAAATAGCAGAGAGAAAGAGAGATTCAAGTTTAAAGAGACAATGGTATTGTTTTCTGTTGGCAAAAGGTAGATCTAAGGATAAGCGAAGGAAGGACTGATGTATACTGCCTGTTAACAGATACACAGCGACTTCGGGCAGGCTGTCTCCCAATAGAGTTAGTATGTAGAAATCCCTAGTGAGACTGTTAATCAAGCTGCAGTTACACAGACAAGGCTATCCTAGGTCATTTCTCTGCACATTTCCCTATTGGCTATAACTAGCCCAAGATGGAGTCTAATGGACGATGCTTAAAGTTAGGCAAAAAACAGGTTTTTCTTGTTCTTCTGTCTGAGACGTCCTTGCCATCATGGGCTAGTCCTGAAGGCCGCATTAGCAACTGTAATGCGTTCTTTTGTTCATCTCATCTTACCTAGATATCACACCCTGCAGGTTTTTGGTTCTGGTTGTCTCCTTCCTATTATTCCTAAGTCCTATTCAATGAATGTGAACTGTTTTTGTAATGTAAACCATACAAATTTTAAGCTGTATTGCCCTTTGAGACTATGGGATAAGAGAGTTAGGGTCTTGGTGGAGGTGGATGGTCGGTCAGTTCAAGTCAGTCAAATGAGTTAGTTCAAATCAGTGAGCTCAGGTCTGTCAGCTAAAGTCAGTTAGCTGCAGTTAGTCAGCTGCCAAGATGAGAACTGCTGCCCCTCCGGCTGGTTATCATTAAAAATGTTAATGGATATACATCGTGTTCCTGGTGCCTCATCTCTGTGCCTCTGACCCGACAGGACATTCCTGCATCATCTGGCGCCCAATGTAGGGCAGGACTGAAGGTGAGACATAGGTTACGGGCTGGAAAAAATAGGAGATAAGTTGCACAGGGTTTGCACAGCCTGCAGTAAGCAGGAGTAAAAAAAAAAAATTAAAAAATTTGCGATGGGAAACTCCACGTCGCGGTTAGAAGGGTATACTAATGTGCTTTTGTTTCTCACTCAGGCAGCTGGACTGCCGTTGAAAGAGAGTGTTTTAAAAAAGTCTCCTTAAGAGAATACAGAAGCATTGCTACTGGTTTGAACCAGAGAGCAGGGAACAGTTCAACCCGAAAGTATGGAAAAAGGTTGGAAAGGATTTAAGGCACACCCATAGGAAAGGGAAATAATCTCCTTAGAAGAATGGGCTGCATATGCTTGCATTAATTTGGCTTTAATGGTGTTTGAATCTGATTCTGAGGAGGAGGAGGACATAATTTCTTCTAGCTCAACTTCCTCCTCTCTCTCCCCACCCATTGTATCTCAGGCTAAGGAGGAACTAACCACATCTTCCTTTGAATTACCTCCTACCGAGTCATCACCTGCCTTTGTAAATTCTAATATGGAAACAAGGCAGGCAGCCTCACAGGATGGTAGTTTTAATTCTGATGCAGAAATAGAGGTGCCTTCACCTCTGAGAAGGCAATCTGGAGAGAAATTTGTGATCTCCGTAGGAAATTAGATCTACTGAGTAAAAGGCAATATCCATCAGACCTTCCTTCGCCTAGCCTTAGATCTACCTTCTGCCAACATTTTCTTTTTAATTAATTATTTAATTAATTAATTTTTTGACAATTACAAAAATGTTCATGATTGGGTTTCAGTCATACAGTGTTCAAGCACCCATCACTCCACCAGTGCCAACCTCCCAAGACCGATGTCCCCGATACCCTCCCCACTCACCTAGCCTGCCTCCATGGCATGTTCTCCATCTCTTTTCTCTCTTTCTCTTTCTTTCTCTTTCTCTCTTTCATCTCTTACATGTTGTAGATTGTAATAGACTTTCAACAATTATTGACCCACTGTTCCTTTCTCTGTCTTACCTAACCTCTGCTCCCACACATTTGTGGTAGTTTCCACCTTTGGCAAGACCTCCTGATCCACATCTCGCCTGACCTTGGATATTCGTATCATAATATGTATACATATGTGTATATATATATGTGTGTGTATATATATATATATATATATATATATGTCATGCAAATAAATGCAGTCATTCTATATCTGTCTCTCTCCTTCTGGCTAATTTCACTCAACATGCTCCTCTCCATGGACATTCATTTATAGGCAAATTTCATGACTTCATTTTTCCTAACCACTGCAGAGTATTCCATTATGTAGATGTACTAAAGTTTCTTTATCCAGTCATCAATTTTCGGGCACTCTGGCTGTTTCCAGATTCTGGCTATTGTGAATAACGCTGCTATGAATATAAAAGTAGGGATAGTGTTTCTGCTGTGTGTTTTTGGCTTCCCAGGGTATATTCCCAGGAGTGGTATGGCTGAGTAAAATGGGAGGAAAAGGCCACACACAAGTCAAGATATGTGGGTTCTTTCTAATAGTTGAACAAATCAAATAAAGGAATCATGTCTGCTATCTAATAGTCCTTCAATAAATACAAACTTATTTTCAAATAAATCTTAGTAAATTTGCTTACAAAATTACTAGGTCATACATGTACATTTTTCAAAAGTCATTGCCTTTTTAACATGGGCTATCAACATTACAGAACAAACATTGGAATAGAAATATATAAGTTCATGATTATATTATTTTTGTTTAAAATGTGTAGTATCCACTGTTTAATTTGATCATTCATTATAATTTCACAAAATTATCTTACAAAGGTAAATTAGGTCTTTATTCATTATTTACAAAAGTCAATTTTAAACTAAAATCAGTGATTTCAGTGGTTTGGTGGTAAACATAAAGTGCACTTTAAAGTACAGTCAGATATCCATGAAATATCACAGAATGTCTTATTCATTCAGCTTTATCTTTTTTAAAAATAATTCAGCTTTATCTTATGAGAGACTAAATTTGAAGCTCTGTGACCATGATGTGGAATGTACTCAGAGGGGAAGATTTGATTAATCAAGTGTCCAAAGAGCAGACTTGGACACACAAGACTATTTTTGTAGAGATGATGAAAGCATCAGGCTGTAGCTGTGAAGACATAAATTCAACTTGCAGTCAGAGGTGAATTTATATGCTGCTCAGAGAAATCAAGATCTGAAACAAAAGCAAATGCTAATCAAACTATTAAACAAGTCATCAGCCGTGCTAGTTTGGTGCAACAGCAGCTGAACTTGCTAAGTTCTCTGATCCACAGACATGAGAGAACAGCAATTCCTTTCAGCCATAGCCCAGATTTGGAGATTGTCATAAATGGTATTGGTAAGAATAGGAACAAAAACAAGGATAAGTTTTCTTCTGAACTATTCCCTTGCCATAGCAACCAATAGCAACCATCTGATAATCTTTGAAGCATTCTATACTCATGTATATTTTCCTTCTCCTCTCAGGCAGTTATATAAGCAAAGAATAATTACATAATTAAACTTACAGCATGGAGGCTGGAGCCATAGCACAGCTGGTAGGGCATTTGCCTTGCACCACGACTGACCGGGTTCGATTCTCAGCATCCCATATGGTCCCCGTCCACCGCCAGGAGTAATTCCTGAGTGCAGAGCCAGGAATAACCTCTGAGCATTGCTAGATGTGACCACCGAAGAAAAATAATAAAATAAAATAAATAAAATAAAAAATAAAATAAAGTAAATAAAATAAAATAAATCAAATCAAATCAAATAAATAAAATCAAATAAATAAAATCAAATTACAGCATCACCTACAGAAAACTAAAATAAACAAACCTAATTGTAAGCATTAAACACATGCAGACTTCTATGAAGTGCGATGACAGGGGCCAGAGCGATAGTCCAGGGGGTAGGGCATTGCCTTGCACACGCCTACCCAAGTTTGATCCCTGGCATACCATATGCCCTCCTGAGCACTGCCAGTAGTAATTCCTGAGTGCAGAGCCAGGAGTAGCCCCGAGCATTGCTGGGTGTGACCACAAAGCAAAAATAAATAATTAAGGAAGTAAGTAAATGAATGAATGAATCAATGAATGAATCAATGAATGGATAGATAGAGAGAGATAGAGAGATAGAAAGAGAGATAGAGAGAGATAGAGAGCTAGCGAGCTAGAGATCACTAGATCGCTAGATCGCTAGCTCAATTAGATAGAATAGATTGGATAGATGAATGGATGGATGATGGATGGATGGATGGATGGATGGATGGATGGATGGATGGATGGATGGATGGATGGATGGATGGATGGATGGATGGATGGATGGATGGATGGATGGATGGATGGATGGATGGACGGATGGACGGACAGATGGATGGATGGATGGATGGAGGGACGGATGGACAGAGCGGATGGACGGATGGATGGACGGACGGATGGATAGATAGATGATAGACAGATGGATAGACAGATGGATAGATAGATCGATAGACAGATGGATAGATGGATAGATAGAGGATAGATGGATGGATGGATGGATGGATGGATGGATAGATGGAGAGATGGATAGATAGATAGATGATAGATTAGATAGATGAGATGATGGGCTGGAGTGATAGTATCAAGAATAGGGTGCTTGCTTTGCACATGGCCTAAGCAGGTCCAATCCTCTGCAGCCCATATGGTTCCCTGAGCACTGCCAGGAGTAATTTCTGATAGCAGATCTAGGAGTAATGCCTGAGCACTGCCAAGTGTGACTTAAAAAGCAAAAAAATGATTCTGCATGCACACACACACACACACACACACACACCTTGGTCTCCAGAAGCCCAAGGATAATAAAGATAAAGAAACACAATTAAATTAAAGCTTAAAAAAATTTAAATAACTTTCCCAATGTGCGGAGTCCAACCTCTCATACTGTGGTCCACTGTCCTGACCTCCCCACCTTCCAAACAAAGCAAGTTCGTAATAGCAGGAAGGTTTTACCCTACTCACCACCCTTTAAAGTTCGGCAAGCCCTGAACGATACAGCCAATGACAATCTCTTGGTTTTAATTTGTAAAAGATTGACAACATATCCAAATATAAATATTTGGGTATAAAGGTAATGTTCAATTAGAATTAAAAGCTTAAATTATAAAATATAGTTATGGTTTTCCAATATGTATCAATAGGATTAAGTAGGACTAAAATTAAAGCTAAATGAAGCACTCAGGATTTCTATTTTGATAAAGATTAAAAGAGTTCTCAATAAAACTACAAATGTAAATGAAACTGGAAATTTAAAATTTAAAATTCTAGAAACTGAAAATATAAAATTCTGTAAACAATTCTCTTGAAGTTTATTCATTAAACCTGTTTGTCAAATATTTTTTTCTTATATGGAGTAAAAGTAACTTTAGTGTAACCCCTGTTCAAATAATCTTAGGTATCAATGGGATGAAAACAAAGAGTTAAGCTTCATTTTGTTGGTCAAGAATAGAGAGAAATATTTCCTATGTGATGAAATCATCACTGTAATAGAATTTATAATTATATTCATTGTTTTTGATAGTTGGAAAAGTCTTTGTGCCCCCAGCAGCTAAATAAGATACCATGCATTTTTTTAAACACAATGACAAAATACTTGCTCGAGTGGGCCCCAGTAACAAAATAAATTATATACAACTCTAATACCTAAGAATAATCTCATCTGTATACAAAAGACTCCACATTTCTAACCTAAACTTATTGCTCCTAAAATAAAAATTGCCTTGTATACATCTTCTAGAACAACCCTTTTCCATATCCAAAGTCAGTTCACTTTCCAAGAGTGCCATTTTTGAAAACACTATTTGCATGCAATCTTGTAGCTAAGTAGTTCAGTAGAGGGAAATTATGTAGGAGAAATCTTTCAATCTAGGATTGGGTTGTTAACTATATTATACTCTGAAAGGATCTTTCCCTAACTAATAAGTATAAAATTATATTTTAAAAGTAGCACATTCCAGCATAATAACCTTTCGAAATATCCCTCGATGGCCACAAAATTTTGACAAATAGCATATTTTAAAACTTGGCTCATGATGAGAGCTCTTTACTAAGAGCCAATTATTCTGGAATATTCTAGTATTAAAATGAATCACAAATGTTTCTAGTTCACTAGAGTTTCATGAAATACTTTCAAGGCAGAAATGCAGTTTAGTTGGAAAAATAGATGGAATAAGTGGGTATCAAGATTCCAGTTTAACAAATATTGCCATTACCATCCTACACATGATATTGCTTTACAATGCTAAGCATTTATTTATTCTTTTTATCTTGCTCAATTTTTAGAAGTAAACATGCTTGTTTGTTTCAACCTGAAATATAGTTATGGATTTCTAATAATTCACTGTCTTCCCATTCATCATCGATTTGCTTGAGCGGGCACCAGTAACATCTCCATATGACCTGTCTCATGCAAGTAGAGCCCAAGGGCACCTGCTTGCTCCAGGAACACAAAGAGCCTCAAACATTCCATCAGATCATGGGAATGAGGTCTATAATTGTTACTGGTATCTGGCATATCAAATATGACACGGGTAGCTTGCCAGGCTCTGCAGTGCGGGTAGCAACTCTTGTAGTCATCTCAAAATCCAGCATTTATTGATGAACCAAACCGTTTTTAGTAATTGAAAACAAAAATTACTGGTTGTATTCTTCATCAATGTCATCAAAGATGGTATCTTCCCATGTTGCCGCAGTGCTGCTGAGAGTTCCCACTTGGTGGTCGTTCTGGGAACTCGCTTCTTAAACTTTGCAGCCTTTTCTCCCGTTGCGTGAAGAAGAATTTTGCATGAAGGGGATGGTGGTTCAATCCTGTTTGGAATTTTGGGACGACAGCAACATCGGTCAGGCAAAACCGTCGATTGAAGATGATGTGGTCAATTTCATTGTGGAACTGTCCACCAGGAGATTCCCAGGTCCAACATTTCGATTTAGCCTTCTGAGAGTCTGAATTCCCATCAATGGTCTTGGTGGACATGATGAACTCAGTCTCTCACTGCTCATTCCATTCTAGGCCATGGGTACCAATTTAGAGTTCTTCGCCAATCTTCTCAGTCCTATTTGGCATTAAAATCACCAACACTGATCTTGTAGATGTGACCTTTTTTTATAGAACTCCTTCAGTTCCATGTAGAATTTCTCAGTTTCTTCTTCCTTGTATGTGGATGTTGATGCATAGACAACGAAGATAGAAACTGCTGGCATCGGGCCACATCTCTTCAAGTGTAATCCTCCTATTCAGTTTGTTAGGCATTCAAATGAATCAATGTTCACTCCCATGTTCATGTTGACAAGGACACCCACGCCACCGACGCCTCTTTTATCACATGTTCAAGGAACAGTTCTTCTCCAGTGTCAAAAACAGCGTGATGCGATTAACGCCTCCTCATCTCAGTCAGACCAATGATGTCATACTTGATCTTTTGCTCTTGCGCCATGAGGTCCTCAATATATGATTCCGTTGCCAGTGTGTGTGCATTGAAAGTACAGACTGTCATTTTAGTTCTTCGTTTTGGCAGCTTAGCATGGCCCTGAAATTTTACCAGGCCCTCCTGTTCGTCCTTTCTAGTGCTGCCATATTAGGGCTCTTTCAGGGTTGGAAGATGAACTTTTTTATTACTGGTTTTGACATATTGAATAGGCATCGGACAGCTTGCCAGGCTCTGCATTTTTCGATGAAGAATATAACTGACTGGTTCAGCACCTCCATGATTTGCGAAGAATGCAGAGAAAAACCACAACAGGACGCCTGTCTTCAAAAAATGTTGAGCTCATTCACCAACATGGCAAGGCAGGAGCCTCAGGTGACCAAATGCTAACATCCAAAGTTGCAAAGCAGTGCAGAGAAGCGATAAAGGAAGACCTCAAAGACAGAAGAACAAAAACATTGGAAGATGCAGCAGAAGCCAGGAAAAGCATTTGCAATGCCCGCCTGTCTTTCGCCAACTATAAGACCAAGATGACGTCCTGATGGATCTATCACATCTTCCAGAAAGGCAATGGAGAACGTTATCCATGACTTCTACTCAGATCTTTTTGAAAGCCACATCAACCTGCCCACATGCCAAATTCTGCAGGAATGATATGTTGTTACCAACATTCTCCCTTCTGAATTCCAACATTCCATTATGTCATAAAGAAGTGAACAGCACCAGGCCCAGACAAAGTCAGACCCGAACACCTGAAGAATCTGCCTTCAGTACTCATCAAAACACTGGCTCGGCTCTTCACATGCTACCTGTGTGCCCTCCCATTGGAAAACCAGCAAGACAGTTCTACTGCTCAAGAAGGGAGATATTCATGACATTGGCAACTATCGCCCCATCTGAATGTTGCTGTCATCTGCAAGCTGTTCACTTGAGTCATCTTGAACAGGATTGGCAGAACATTAGATGAGGGGGCGACCATGCGAGCAATCTGGATTCGAAACGGATTCAGCACAATCGACCATATCCACAGAGTAAACAAGCTCATTGAAGTGTGCAGGGAGTTCAGGATGCCTCAATGTCTCAAATTCATTGATTTTAGAAAGCCTTTGATTCTGTGGAGACTGAAGCAGTCATCGAAACCCTAGCTAAACAAGGCGTTCAAACCCAATACATCAAGATCCTTCATGAGCTGTATTAAGGACTCACCATCAGGATCTCACCATTCTACAAAGAAGTGATCATAAATTTCAAAAGAGGGATTCAGCAGGGTGTTACCATTTCACCAAAACTCTTCAGTTCCACCCTTGAGAACATCATACGACAATTAGAATGGGACCGAATGGGAGTGAAGATAGACATTCGGCAAATAAACCACTTCCACTTCTCTGATGACATCGTTCTAATAATACCAAACATTAGCCAAGCAGCACAAATGCTGGCTAACTTCAACCGAGAATGTGAAAAAATAGGTCTACAGCTGAATCTCAAGAAAACTATGCTCATGAAAAATGAACTAGTTCCAGAGGCCCCATTCACTCTCAGTGGAACAAACCTCTCTGAATACATCAGTTATATGTTCCTAGGTCGAGAAATCAACATGATGAACGACCTAAAAACCCTGAGCTGCATGGAGGAAGAGAGCAGCATGGAATGCATTCAAAAGAATAGAAGAAATAGCTAAAAAGACAAAGATCCTCCAGCTCCGGGCACATTCTCTTCAACTCCACCATTTTCCCATGCGTTCTCGAAAGCAGGATGAGAATGCTATTCAGGTCTCCCAAATTGGAATCAAAAGAGCTATGCTTGGAATATCATGCCTCATTCAAGTGAGAGAAGGAATTCGGAGCTCCGAACTTTTTCGCTGTTCCAGAGTCAGGGATGCTGTCTCGTTTGCCAAGGCATCCAAAATCAGATGGGCTGGACATGTAATGCGATTCAGAGACGATCGCTAGACTAGAGCCATTACCGACTGGATATCATGGGATGTCAAATGATCACGTGGCTGCCCACCTACAAGATGGTCAGACTTCTTCGTCCAGACCCTGAACAAACGGTTAGAGGCTCTTTGTAATCCTGAAGCAACCAGATGCCATTGAGCTACACTAGCACATGCTAGGGTCAAATGAAATATTAATGGTGCCCACTCGAGCAAATTGATGAATAATGGGATGTCAAGTGATCAAGTGTTCAAGTGATCAAGTAAACAAAAATATCTATTTTCAGATGCCAACACTTGGTCAAAAATTAGACTATTCTTATTTTATTTTCCTCCTTTCAACCTCTAAATTCTATACTGCATTATCCATGCTTATTGCTCTTTTTGTATTTCAAGTAGACTAATTATTCATAGGTTTTCAATTAGTTAGAGGAGACTTAAAATATATTTTAAAATAATTGGTTTTATAGTTATTAAATTATTATTACTTGATATCTTATGTTTGTTTATGGCAGGTATTTATTTAGGATAAAATAGCTTTTATATTTATTTCTTGCTTTTAATATCTTTTAAATTCCTGATTTCTGTGAATATAATTTGTTTTCTTGGTTTTAGACATACCTGGCAATATTCAATGCTTACTCCAGACTCTGTGTAAAAGGCAATTTTTCTACCTTCTAAATATTGCTCTGTCCCCTATAAACATATATTAGAAAAAAACAGAACAGGAAAATAAATAACCTGGTCACTTGATCACTTGATCACTTGAATCCCGTTATTCATTAATTTGCTTGAGCGGGCACCAGTAACATTTCCATTGGACCCTATCACGTGCCAATGTAGCCCAATGGCATCTGGTTGTTTCAGGAATATGAGGAGCCTCAAACCTTTCCTTCAGGGTCTTGACAAGGAAGTCTGACCATCTTGTAGGTGGGCGGCCACATGATCTTTTGACATTCCATGGGATCCAGTCGGTAATGGCTCTAGTCCAGCGGTTATCTCCAAATCGCTTTACATGTCCAGCCCATCTGATTTTGGATGCCTTGGCAAATGAGACAGTGTCCCTGATTCTGGAATAGCGACAGAGGTCAGAACTCTGGATTCCTTCTCTCACTTGAGTGAGGTGCGATATTCCAAGCATAGCTCTTTCGATTCCTCTCTGGGAGACCTGAATAGCATTCTCATCCTGCTTTCGTATGGCCCAGGTCTCTGAGGTGTATGTTAATGCAGGGAGAATGCTGGAGTCAAAGAGATGTGCCAGGAGCTGGAGGTTCTTTGTCCTTTTAGCTATTTCTTCGATGGCTTTGAAGGCATTCCATGCTGCTCTCTTCCTCCTGTGCAGCTCAGGTTTTAGGTAGTTCATCCTGTTGACTTCTTGACCTAGGTACACATAACTGCTTTGTTCCATTGAGAGTGAATATGGTGGGGTGTCCGTGCCAGGCCTGGCCGGCTCCCTAGGAGGGCAGCAGCCAACTGGACTGAGGTCTAGAGGCAGAACCCCTGTCCCGCAGCCCAAGTCTTTGAATAAAGAGAAAAGACAACCAATACACAGATACAGATACACCCGGCAGAGCAGAAACCAGCTTTCCCCGTTGAACTCCCTCAATTCCATGGACCAAAAAAGTGACTTCCCAGCCAAGTCCACCATCCCGATGGAGGCTCGGAAGAGCCCAGAGAAACCCCCACATCTTGCTGGCAGCGATCTTCACCATCCACACCCCGCAGCTCGTAAGATCTCCACCCAAAGATTAAGCCAGTCTCCAGCCTGGCGTGTCAGAAAGCCAGCCTACAAGGACCCACCCTGTAAAGACCCGCCCTTCAGAGGAGAGTATTTCAAGCCCAGGAATGCTTGAGTTACAGACACAGATACACCTGGCTGAGCAGAAACCAGCTTTCCCCATTGCTACAAATTACCATGAATATTTACCTCCAAATTACCATGACTATTCTACCCACCCCTCTGAGAGAGCCCCACAAGGTAATGAGAGTATAGCACCCAGACGGCAGAGCCTGGCAAGCTGTCCAATGCGTGTTCGATATGCCAAAACCAGTAACAAAAATAACCTGGTATGAGTTAAATTTCTACTATCATTCAAATGTACTGAGATATATCATTGAAATATTTCCTTATGCTTGTATGGGAGATAACATGCTTTTACTTGTATTAGAAACATGCAGGTTAATATCTAAATGATATATAAATTGTCATGAATGAAAATATAATATGGGTTCAAATTAAATTCTGATTAACCCAAACATTATAATAAAGTTATATTAGAATCTATGCAAATTTAACATTTAAATCATGATTATTTTAAAACAAGTATCCTCTTTGGGGAAAGGGCACACTCATTCATTGTTGGTGGGCATGCTGGCTGGTACAGCCTTTCTGGAAAACGATATGGACATTCCTCTAAAGACTAGAAATTGAACACCCATTTGACCCAGTCATACCACTCCTGGGAATATAGTCTGGGAAGCCAAAAATACGCAGCAGAAACACCATCTCTACTTTTATGTTTATAACAGCATTATTCACAATAGCCATAATCTGGAAGCAACCAGAGTGCCCGAGAATCGATGACTGCATAAAGAAGCTTTGGTACATCTACACGATGGAATGTTATGCAGCTGTTAGGAAAAATGAAGTTATAAAATTTGCCTATAAATGGATGGACATGGATGTCGGGGAATGGCCGCGGGTCCCCCGACAGTGTCAGGACAGAGGTTGTCTTCTACCTCCGAGGACGCCGGAGAAAGATGAAAACTCACGAGTCCGGTGCAGTTCCAAAAATGGCTTTTAATAGTACAAAAGCTCTTCCACAGCAATCCAATATAATGAACAAACTCTAGCTCTGGCCCGAACTTAGACCATACAAAAGAGCCTAAGTCTCCCACCAAAGAGAGAGGATCTCACCCGAGCTGAGTCCTACTCAGAAGAAGGAGCAAAGGCCAAAGAGCAAAAGGCCAAAAGCCACAGGAGCCAAAAGCTGAAGGCTGAGGAACCAAAAGGCAAAAGGTGAAAGGTGAAGGGGCCTCAAGTCAGCCCCTTATATACACCAAAGTAACCAATCGGGAGGTTGTCATGCCAACAAAGAACCCTAAACAGAGTGTAGTGCCACACCCTATTGTAGGTATAAACAAAGGTTACACCAAGGACTAATCCGAGATTATCTCTTATGTAAAACACTGGAGAGAGAGGGGGCTGATATAAAGTAATACATCTTAACTTCATGAGCTTCATGTAATCTAGATGGTACCCACAAGGTCCTTATTATCTGCACCAGGGTGATTCTGAGTATCTTGTTCTCATGTACTGAAAGGGTCATACTCTCCTGCTTAGAGCAAACTAGTATGATCCTTCCTATAGTCTTCCTTTAGTCTCAGCGTAGCCAGGGTGGTAGTCTCCTGGTAAATTCTAACTGTCCCACGTTGGGTGCAGTGGGTATAAAGAGGAGCTGTGCCCAATCTAGAAAACATAGAAGTCTTAGTAGATGTATAAGTCAGAAGTTATTCAATCAAGGTGACTTCTGTAACTGCCACACCCTCTAGAAGTGTTTACATAGAAGAGAGATCTCATTAGAATGAACATTGCCTTAAATAAGATTAAGCTGGGAGTGAGCAAAACAACAAAACTCCCAGATTAGCTAAACATGTCCTCCAACACATGGAGATGATTATGTTGAGAGAAATTAGCCAGAAGGAGAGAGACAGATACAGAATGACTGCATTTATTTGCATGACATAAATATATATGTACATATTATAATACCAATATCAAAGGTCAAGTGAAACATGTATCAGGGGTCTTGTCAAAGGTGGAAATTATCACAAATGTGTGGGAGTCAGAGGCTAGGTAAGACAGAAAATGTAACAGTGTGCTAACAATTGTTGAGGGTACTAATGCCAACCTAGAAGTGAGCATTAAATAGAGGCAAAAAGATACACATGACAACCCTTTAATGTATATTCTGTAATCCATAGTCTGGAAGGGAAGGAAAAGAGAGAGAGAAAGGGAAAGAAATGAAGAACCTGTCATGGAGGCGGGCTGTGGGAGGGGGAGGGAACTAAGGGCATTAGCGGTGGGAGATGGGCACTGGTGGAGGGATGGGGGTTGGAACACTGTATGACCAAAATCCAAATATAAACTTTTTAATTGTATAGCTTTGTAATTGTATATCTCATGGTGGTATAATAAAATACTTAAAAAAGAAAAGAAAAAGAAAATCTTAAAAAAATAAAATAAGTACCTCTTTTAAGGGAAGTAACAGAAGTCCTCATAACTGTTCTAAATTTTCTACCTTTATACCATTTTTTTTCTACTTAAATGTAGTTTGACAAGTATAAAATAAGAAAATGTATTGGATTTACATCTCTGGTTTCTCTTGAAAATATGTATAAATGCTACCATTGGGGAAGGCCCTCTGATATATAATCTCTAATTAACCAGATTGAATCATCATCAACTTATTAAATTAAATTATCCCTTCACATGGTTCTAGTAGAATTACATTTGATTATCTGAGATTCATATGCTTGTGTAGTTCCATTTTCCTATAAATGTATTGACCTCATTTCTTCAAAACGACAATTTATCCTTACTTCTTTGCCTGAAACTTTAGAGAAATTGTTTAAGTGGTATGACTCATTAGTGTATAAGTTTGTCAACAGTTTTACAGTATCTTTGTGATGGGTAGAAGAGCAACAGTAGAAAGAAGATAATTCAAATTTTATTTCATGTTTCATGGTGGTATCAAAATATTTGGCATAGCCAAATAATTAAAGTCAATTAGACAAGAGGAAAAACATAAGGGAAGCAACATAATAATAAGGAAAATAGAAACATAGATACCATTCTAAGTCACTTTACATATAATTGTTTCAAATGTTGCTTTTCTTCTTTTCTTGAGGTCTAGAGATTTGAGAAAAGAAGACAAAATACAATTTTGTTTAAACTGAACTGCTTTCTTCTTGGCATTTGTAAACAAGAGTATTTGGCAAATATAGGCAAAAATTTGATAGGGAAGAGGAGGAAATGGAATACATTAGGAGTCCAAAGTTGAAGAGTGCTTAAATGGTTTAAGGATTAGAATTAGTATTCACAAATTTTTTTCCATTACAAATTTTCCATAACTATAGATTATTCTGTTGTAAATGTTCTACGAGGTGTAGAGGTTTTAAAACATCAAAATACATTGAATAAGATTGGAATTTAGTTTGGAAGCTAAAACTAGAAACAAGTGAGCATTGAAAACATATTAGTATTAAAAGTGTCAATAGACAATTATATAATAGTAACTGACATTAGAGATAGCTGACAGTAGATATGAAAGAAACCATCCTATGTTTTAAAAAATGTATACAGAGATACCATAGCAAGTAGGCACGTAGGGTATTTGCTATCCCTGTTACTGGCACAGTTTAATTCCGTACTACATATGGCCCTCTGAGCACCACCAGAAGTGATCCTTAGTGGAACAAGGAATAAGTCCTGAGCACTCCCAGGTCGCTACAAAACTATGAACCCCCACTAACCCCCTCCCAACCACACACACACACACACAAAATATTCTCTTGTGATATTTTCTAATTTAGGGCCACCAAGGCTTTCTGTTATTGTAAATGACTGAGAAGTAATAGCTAAATAAGACAATTTGTAAATTCTTAACAAAAAATGATTTTACTGTTTTGTCATTATTTAAAAATGCAAATTTAAAATAATAATTTCTCAATAATATAGTAAATGAATTATATGGATAACAATACAATAATAGACACCCATTTTGGCTCTTTAATAATAATTTTAGATTTTTTGCTTGTTTTTGAGCTAAAGTAATTTTATTTAAAAACATTTATTTAGATAAATTCAAGTGGAGAAGGAGAAGAAGGGTAAGAGAGACATATTTTTCATGATCTGAAGAGATAGTGTTTTTCAGTGGGTAAAACAAAAGTTTACGCATTTTGGGCAAGATGCAAGCCAATATCCAAGAAGAATTTTCTTTGTTTTCTGAAAAAAAATTCTTTGGAAATAACAAGACTAAGGTTTCTGTAAATCTGTAATTATTTTGTAATTTTTAATTAGTGCTCCTACACCTCAGTAAATAATTCTTCATTGTTATACATTCATACTATAGTTTGAAAAAGCCCAGCTCAAGAGGCTGAAAGTGGCCGCACAGTTCATCAATAAATGCTCAAGATTAGAGGTGACTACAAGATATCCCACCCACACGGCAGAGCCTGGCAAGCTACCCGTGTCATATTTGACATGACAAATACCAGTATCAATTCTAGACCTCATTCCCATGACTTGATGGAATGGTTTGAGGCTCTTTATGTTCCTAGAGCTGGCAGATGCCCTTGGGCTATCTCGCTTGTAACAGGACATATTGAGATGCTACTGGTGCCCGCTCTAGTAAATCGATGATGTATGGGAAGTCAAGTTACCAAGTGATCAAGTGACTATAGTTTGAAAGTCACACCTTTCACAAGCATTTAGATAATAGTAAAATTTGTATTTCTACTTTTAAAGCTGTTATAAAAATTTAGATTGCCTACATTTTATTTCTTTTCCTCTCTTTCAATTAAGTACAGATGATATTCCATAAATATGTATTTTAACCTCTATTATTTTGTTCAGACTGACTTCTTTTTGTTTTTTTCAAGAAACTGACACCATATATCCTGTATTTTAGCAAATAAATTACTCACCAAGAATAAAATTCATAATACATAAATATGCATGCATATTTATGTATTATGTGAATATGTGTATATATGTTTGTGTTAATATGTGAATGCTATAAAAGAAGCAACTTTCTCATAAATTGTATTGTTACATGATATTTATGTGATATTTATCAAAGTCAAATATTTACTTTTTATTATAAAGTCTCATAAAATTATAAATAATGAAGGTGAAATAATTTTTATTTCTAAATTTGTAAATATTGTTGAAAAGACTTGCAGATAGAGTCAAGAAATATATCATGGGGTGAGAATTGGAGGACATGTGGTACAATTGCTAAGCCAAAGAACCTATATATTTAAAATACGGGGCCAGAGCGATAGCCCAGTGGGTAGGGCGTTTGCCTTGCATGCAGCCAGCCCCTTCAGGCTCGGGTTCGATCCCGGCATCCATATGGTCCCCTGAGCACCGCCAGGAGTAATTCCTGAGTACAGAGCCAGGAGAAACCCTGAGCATTGCCGGGTGTGACCCAAAAAGCAAAAAATAAAATAAAATAAAATATATGCTCCAAAACTTGAATCATATTTCCATTTCTGAACTTGTAGTATATTATACTTAATTGTATTTATTAGGCATAATAAACATTCAAAATGCATAGCAACTAATTGAAGAAATAAGCTAAGGAAAATGGTAACATTCTTATAAATGAAAAGTTTTCCTACAACTGTTCTGTAGGATATAGGCTTAGGAAATATAAAAGTATGTAGTTTACTCAAGTATATGACTAAACAAATAATTTAGTGCATATTTTATTATACATAAAGCATGTATATAATTATTAAGTAATTTCAATCATTCATATAATAAACTCATCCCCTTAATCCTAATTTCATAGTTATTTAAAACAGCTATATTACCTTTATTCTTGGGAGTATTCTATCAAAGAAAATCAATTTATCTAAATTAATTTATTAATTTGTAATATTTTCATCTCTAAAAATCCCTATTAATATACTGTAACTACATTCTTATACTTTGAGATATTATGACTTAATTTTGTAAATTTAAGCATGTGATTGCTATCTAGGTGCCCAATTTTGTTTGATGTATTCTATTTGATAAAATTTAATATAAAATTAATAATTATTAATGTTTCATAAATATTTTATTAAGGTAGCAAAATAGAAAAGATACATATATCTTTTCTATATATAATATATATTTAAATATATATTCATATATTTGCACTTTGTGAGAAAAAATAATAAAAATTCTTAAATAGGTAATATTTTTGTTCTGACATCTTAAATCATTTTGTGAGAGAAATTTGTATAGTCTACTTTTTGTTTTTTTTTCTATTTGGTTCACAGTCGTGACTATCAGAGGTTACTCATGGCTCCACACTCAGGAGTTTCTCCTGGTGGTGGTCAGGGAACCATATGAGATGAAGAAGATCGAACCTGGTTCCACCACATGAAAGTCAAATGTGTTATTCTCTGTAAAACCACTCTGGCTCCTATTGTTTATTTTTGAAACAGTGAAACTTTTCAGTTTGATGACTTATACCATCACAGAATATTATTTCCCAAATTATCAATGATTTACTGATTTACTGAAATAAATATCAAAATACAAATTTAGAATTGAAATTTATATCTTAAAAATGTTTACTAAGCACAAAATGTAATATATTTAATCCTTTCTTAATATTGGAAATTTCACCATTGTTAAACTACAACAAAAATCTTACGAGGAGTTCACTATTAAACTCTTCTCTATAATAGAGTATACATCATGAAAATCTAATGATTTATATGACAGAGCTGATTGTCATCTGATATAACAGAAAAACATTAGATAGGAGAGATAGTACTTTGAGAAAGGAACCTGCTACACAATCGATTAGCTTACCAAGGTTCAATAATGCTGCACTGGGTTATGGTGCCACAAGCATCAACAGAGATGATTCCTTAGAAGAATCAGTAGTAAACCCCTAGTACATTGGATGTAGGTCTAGGACCAGGAACAAAGTAAAAATGTCAAAGAAGAAATATGTTAGAGTTAATTTGTCAAAGGCAAATAGATGGTAATGACTTACAAAGCGGATAGGATATTTTCTAAAGAGACTAAGAACAGTTTTTGCTTTGCTTCTGTTGTAATCTTTCTTTCAAAGTCAGCTTTTTGTATTTTTAAAAAAATGGAGGAAAGTAGAAAAGTAGAAGTACATCTTTTAAAAAATCACTTGTCACTTGTCTTCCCATTGCTCATCAATTTGCAGAGTGAGTGCTAGTATGTCTCCATTCATTGGGAATGAGGTCCACTTTTGTTACTATTTTTGATAGATTGATTACATATTGAAAAATAATGAGACTATTACCTGCTTTACAGCTGTGCAAAAGTTCTTTTCTTTGATTTTTATTTGATTTACTTTTAAAACTTTTATGAATTGTTTTCTACAGTTATCTCAGGCTTTTTTTTTAATAAAATGAGACTAGAATCAATTTATAAACCACATAACTAAAAAATTGGTGGAGCTGTAATATAAAACAATTTAATATCATTCAAGGAACTAAAGTTTTAAAACAAAAGCTCTGTCACATTTCTAATCCTCTAAAAGTACTAAGAACCTTTGGGCTGGAACAATAGCATAGCAGGTAGGGCGTTTGCTTTGCACGCGGCCGACCTAGTTTCGATCCCCAGCATTCCATATGGTCCTCTAAGCACTGCCCGGAGTAATTCCTGAGCAAAGAGCTAGGAGCAATCCCTGAGCATTGCTGGGTATCACTGAATCACTGTATCACGGTCTTCCTGTTCATCATCGATTTGCTCGAGTGGGCACAGTAACATCTCCATATGTCCTGTCTCATGCTAGTACAGCCCAAGGGTACCTGCTTGCTCCAGGAACATAAAGTGCCTCAAACCATTACATAAGGTCATAGGAATGAGATCTATAATTGTTACTTGTATTTGGCATATCAAATATGACACGGGAGGCTTGCCAGGCTCTACCGTGCGGGTGGCATACTCTTTTCAGCATTTATAGATGAACCGCACAGTGCAAGCGGCCAAGTGAGCCGGGCTGTAATAGGCTCTTCTGCTGGGTGGAGTTCTGACGAGAAGGAAGTTCGGATGTGGAAAATGGCAACCCTCATGGAGTGGGGGGTCATCTGGCTTGTTGTGAGACTCTGCTGGGGTGGTGGGCCAGGGCTAGAACCCGCCATCCCTCCCAGATGCCTCGTGAGTGACTGGAGAGCCAGTAGCAGCTCTGCCCCATGTCTGTGAGTCTCTGAATCAGCATACCTTGGCTGGACTTGAAAAAGACTGCTGCAGTGTGGGTCTAATGAGCCGAGCCAGAATAGGCTCTTCTGCTGGGTGGAGTTCTGATGAGAGGGAAGTCCAGATGTGGAAAATGGCAGCCCTCATGGAGTGGAGGGTCATCTGGCTTGTTGTGAGGCTCTGCTGGGGTGGTGGGCCAGGGCTAGAACTTGCCATCCCTCCCAGGTGCTGGGTGTGACCCCAAAAGAAAAAAAAAGTACTAAAACCCAATGTTACTTTAATTTTATAGACACGGTTAAGCAATGATTCAGACTAGGTACCAATCCTAGCACTTTTCTCCCCAGACATTTGTATGATGTGTGGGTGTTTGGGCCTGGAAATTTGGTGCTGAGCAGACTAAACTGTCTTGGTGGGTAACAGAGGCCATGCATACTGGTAGCAATTAAAATACATTTACCATTTTAATAACAAAAACAAATTATTGTCATGTAATTTTTTCATTCTTTAACATTTGCTATATTATGTATATTATTATACTTAATTTATAAAAGTAGACTAATTGCACATGATTAGTACTATTAATATAATGTTTCATCAGATTAAAAATATAAAGGATATACATGTATATTAATGATCACTTCTTTGTAGAATGGTGAGATCCAGGTGGTGAATCCATAATATAGCTCACGAAGGATCTTGGGGTTTGAACACCCTGTTTGGCTAGGGCTTCGATGACTGCTTCAGTCTCCACAGAATCAAAGGCTTTCAGTAAATCAATGAACATGAGACAGAATGGCATCTTGTACTCCCTACAAACCTCAATGAGCTTGGTTACTGTGTGGATATGGTCGATTGTGCTGAATCCTTTCCGGAAGCCTACTTGCTCGCATGGTTGTCCTTCATCTAGTGTTCTGCTAATCCTGTTCAGGATGACTCGTGTAAACAGCTTGTAGATGAGGGACAACAGGCAGATGGGGTGATAGTTGCCAATGTCGTGAATGTCTCCCTTCTTGAACAGTAGAAATGTCCTGCTGGTTTTCCATTGGGAGGGCACCTTCCATTCCGGCAGGTAGCGTGTGAAGAGCCGAGTCAGTGTATTGATGAGTACCGAAGGCAGATTTTTCAGGTGTTCAGGTCTGACTTTGTCTGGGCCTGGTGCTGTTCCCTTCTTTATCGACCGAGATGGCATGTCGGATTTCAGAAGGGAGAATGTTGGGAATGACATATCCATCAGATGTGAAAAGAGGGGTTCGACAGGGTGATACCATTTCACCCAAACTCTTCAGAGCCACCCTCGAGAACATCATGCAACAATTAGAATGGGAAGGAATGGGAGTGAAGATAGATGGTCGGCAACTATACCACCTCCACTTCACTGATGACATCGTTCTAATAACACCAAACATTAGCCAAGCTGCACAAATGCTGGCTGACTTCGACCGAGAATGTGGAAAGATAGGTCTACAGCGAATCTAAAGAAAACCATATTTATGAAGAATGAACTAGACCCAGAGGCCCCATTCACTTTCAATTGTACAAACATTTCTGAATGCAGCAGTTATGTGTACCTAGGTCGAGAAATCAACATGATGAACAACCTAAAGCCTGAGCTGTGCAGGAGGAAGAGGGAGGCATTGAATGCCTTCAAAGGCATCGAAGAAATAGCTAAAAGTACAAAGAACCTCCGGCTCTGGGCACAACTCTTTGACTCCACCATTCTCCCTGCATTAACATACCCCCCAGAGACATGGACCCTACAAAAGCAGGATGAGAATGCTATTCAGGTCTCCCCAGAGAGGAATCGAAAGAGCTATGCTTGGAATATCACGCCTCACCCAAGTGAGAGAAAGAATCTGGAGTTCTGTCCTCCGTAGCTACTCCAGAATCAGGGACGCTGTCTCGTTTGCCAAGGCATCGAAAATCAGATGGGCTAGACATGTAATGCGATTTGGAGACAACCGCTGGACTACAGCCATTACCGACTGGATCCCACAGGATGTCAAAACATCACGTGGCCGCCCACCTACAAGATGGTCAGACTTCCTTGTCAAGACCCTGAAAGAACGGTTTCAAACCGCTCTTTTCATATTCCTGAATCAACCAGATGCCATTGGGCTACATTGGCACGTGATAGGGTCCAATTGAAATGTTACTGGCACCCACTCGAGCAAATCGATGAATAATGGTATTCAAGTGATCAAGTGATACATGTGTATATATATATATCCTATATGATTATATCTGTATGATCTCCTAGCTGAGCTCATGGGATCCAGCATGATAATACTCAACCTGTCATCAATTGAAATCTTAGTCAAGATCAAGAAATAGCAAAATTTAACAAAAAAAAGCAAATAAAAAATAAAATGAAGGCATGAGCAAACACTAAAGGAGAGAAAGTTTATGATATAGTTTGTAGTGAGAAGATAATGAGTCAAATAATCATAACAAAACATGCTCTATTCTTTTTCTCTTGTCATCAGCATATTTTTTCAACAGTCCATGTAGAGTACTACATGTCTCTAGTACTACAGTACTACATAACTGTAGTACTGTCCACACGGCAATTGGTAACATTCTATCAGTTTTTGTTTATCTGCAAAATCTGTAGTTTACAGTACCATTTAAATGACAATGCTGTATGGTAGTGTATCCTTGGATGGAAGTATAAGTATATTACTACTGGAATATGACATTTCATCAATCATAGAGCATGCAATTTCAAATAAAATATGAAAGTCTGATAGTGGTGACTTTGTATGCTACATATTTTTACTGGGAGTCTTAATATTATGTTTTTCTCATCACTGACTTTTGATAGCAATGTATTTTAGTACAGGTCTTTTTCTGTTAGTCTTCCCTCTATGAGTTTCAACATTTTGATGTGATGCAAATATATCACTTGTCTTCAGTGGTTCATTGATTTGCTTGAGCGGTACCAGTAATGTATGTGTTTGTCCCTGTAGCATGTTAGCATAGCCCACGGGCATCTGATCACTCCAGGAACATGAAGGGCCTCAAAGCATTAGACAGGTCATGGGAGTGAGGTCTATCATTGTTACCATTTTTGGTGTTTTGAATATGACACAGTAGCTTGTCAGACTCTTCCATGCCGGCGTGATCTCTTGGTAGTAGGTGGGCTCTCAGTTCTGGCATTTGTGGATGTACCGCATGGTTGCAAAGCGGCCTTGTGAATGGGGAGCCGGTAGCAGTTCTGCTCGGTGTATTTGTGTCCCTAGTTTATGGCCAATAGCCTGGGAGCAGTTTGTGGGCAGGTCTACCAGGCCCTGAACTGCCACTTCACCTGAACTGCCACTTCAATAGATCCTCTAAGGAAACCAGAGGAATCCCCACATCATGATAGCAGCCATTTTCAATGTCCAGACTCCAAAGCTCGTCAGAGCTCCACCCAAGAGAGAAGCCAATCTCAACCCTGGCTAATCAGAGCCCCACCCTAGAGAGAAGTCTATTTCTCAGCAGCTAAATTCACCGGGCTTCCATGGAAATGGAGCTGGGTTCCCTTTCCCCACCTCTGACCTGTCTAGGAGGCCTGGTGGAACCACCCACAAACTGCTCCCCAGGCTGTCGGCGGGAACCACATGAGGCAGAGCTGCTACTGACTCTCCCTATGCTCGACTGATTGTGAGGCATCCTGAAGGAAGAGTGGGTTGTGGTGCTGGCCCGCCACTCTAGTAAAACCTGGGAAGAAGCCAGAGGAAACCCCGCACAATGATGGCAGCATTTTTCAACATCCGGACTCCACAGCTAGTCAGAACCCCACTCAAGATAGAAGCTGATCTCAAGCCCAGCTCATCAGAGCCCCACCCTATCTGGTCAAATAAGAAAAAATAATAAATAAGTGGGACATTATACTAACAGTGATAGAATGTAACCTAGGTTTGTATTCATTTGTCAGTGGCTAACATAGTGGCAGCTTAAAATTATAGTCTGACAAAAAAAGAAACAGGAACCAGATTTTTTTAAAGCAATACATAGAACTATGGATCTATAGGGGGTACACTATTGTAGAACATGTTGATATTCATAAGAACCATCTTCCAGATTTATACAATAATTTAAATTGTCGAGCAGATATTCTTATGTGCTCATTAAGATGGTTACTGGGTAATTAAATAGATGGTCATGAGTTATTGTAGAAATGCAATAATTTTCTGAATTGAAACATGACATGACACACAAGCAGCACAATAGTTTGCAAGAGAAAAATAAAAGAATCATAAATATGTGTCACAATACAAAAAATTAAACTAACTGAACATGAATGTCAAATTAATTTTTCTATTGGGTTTAATAAGAGAAGTAATGTCATTTCTCTTCTAGAACACTGAGAGTATATTCAATAAGTCAAATTGTAGCAATAAAGCAAAAAAAATTTCAGAGCATGTCTAATTTAGCTGGCAAAACTATATTCTAAACCAAACCAAACTGCTTTGGTTTTCCAAGAAAGAGGCATTTCTTGGAAAAGCCCTTTAAAGTTTTCTACATTTCTTTGTTTCATATGTGAAGATAAGTGTAACAAATGAGTACACTTCATTCTGAAGGGAAATAACTATCAATGACATCAGTAGCATTTAATCTAATTAAAAATACTTCTTGATCACTTGACATCACGTTATTCATCGATTTGCTTGAGTGGGCACCAGGAATATTTCATTTGACCTTATCACGTGCCAGTGTAGCCCAATGGCATCTGGTTGCTTCAGGAATACAAAGAGCTTCAAACCATTTGTTTAGGATCTGGACGAAAAAGTCTGATTATCTTGTAGGTGAGCGGCCACGTGATCTTTTGACATCCCGTGGGATCCAGTTGGTAACGGCTCTAGTCCAGCGATAGTCTCCAAATTGCATTACATGTCCAGCCCATCTGATTTTTGATGCCTTGGCAAACGAGACAGTGTCCCAGACTCTGGAATAGCGAAAGATTGGAGCTCAAGATTCCTTCTTTCACTTGAGTGAGGAGTGATATTCCAAGCATAGCTCTTTCGATTCCTCTTTGGGAGACCGGAATAGCATTCTCATCCTGCTTTCATAGGGCCCAGGTCTCTGAGGTATATGTTAATGCATGGAGAACGGTGGAGTTGAAGAGATGTGCCAGCAGAGCCTGACAAGCTGTCCAATGCGTATTCAATATGCCAAAACCAGTAATAAAAATGTTCATCTTCCTGATCATGAAAGAGCCCTTAATATGGCAGCACTAAGAAGGATGAACAAGGAGGGCCTGATAAAATGTCAGAGCCATACTAAGCTGCCAAAACAAAGGACTAAAATGACAGTCTGTACTTTCAATGCATGTACACTGGCAATGGAAGCATATATCGAGGACCTGATGGTTCAAGTGCAAAAGATCAAGTATAACATCATTGATCTGACTGAGATGAGGAGGCATCAATCACATCACGCCATTTTTGACACCAGAGAAGAACTGTTCCTCGGAACATGCAATGAAAGAGGCGTTGGTGGTGTCGATGTCCTTGTCAACATGAACATAGCTGCAAAAATTGATTCATTTGAATACCAAAAAAACTGGATAGGATGATTACACTTTAAGAGAAGGGGTGCACTCCAGCAGTTTCTCTCTTCATTGTCTATGCACTAACATCCACCTACAAGGAAGAAGAAACTGAGAAATTCTACAAGGAACTGGAGGAGTTCTATGAAAAAGATCACACCTTCTACAAGACCAGTGTCAGTGATTTTAATGCCAAGATAGGACTGAGAAGATCGGCCGAAGAACTCCACATCGGGACCCATTGCCTAGAATGGAATGAACAGGGTGAGAGACTCTCTGAGTTTATCATCTCCACCAATACTATTCATAGGAATTCAGAGTTCCAGTAGGCTGAATCGAAACGTTGGAGATGGGAATCCCCCTGGCAGACAGTTCCACAATGAAATTGACCACATCATCTTCAATCAACAGTTTTGCCCTGACCGATGTTGAGGCCGTTCCAAAATTCCATACAGGATCAGACGACCAACTCCTTTGTGCAAAATTCTACTTCACGCAAGGTGAGAAAAGGCAGAAAAGTTTAAGAAGAGAACTCCCAGAACGACCACCAAATGGGAACTCTTTGGCACCACTGTAGCAACATGGGAAGATAACATCATCGATGACATCAATGAAGAATATGTCTCCAATGTCCTGATGTATTTATCACATCTTCCAGAAAGGCAATGGAGATGATTTTGTCTGTTATCTGTTATCTACAAGCTGCTCCATTTTGTCTGTTGTCTGTTATCTACAAGCTGTTCACTCAAGTCATCCTGAACAGGATTGGCAAAACATTAGATGAAGGGCAACCATGTTAGCAACTGGTTTCTGAAATGAATTCAGCACAATGACCATATCCACATGGTAACCAAGCTCATTGAAGAGATCTCTACTCAGATCTCTTTGAAAGCCACATCCACCTGCCCACATACCAAATTATGCAGGATGAATATGTCATTCCCAATATTCTCCCTTCTGAAATCCGACATGCAATTCGTCAGTTAAGAAGCACCAGACCCAGACAATGTCAGACCCGAACACCTGAAGAATCTGCCTTCACTACTCATCAATACACTGGCTCAGCTCTTCACAAGCTACCTGTCTGAATGCAAGGTGCCCCTCCCATTGGAAAACCAGCAAGACAGTTCTACTGTTCAAGAAGGGAGACATCCACAACATTGGCAACTATCGCCCCATCTGCCCGTTGTCTGTTATCTACAAGCTGTTCACTCTAGTCATCCTGAATAGGATTGGCAAAACATTAGATGAAGGGCAACCATGTTAGCAAGCTGGTTTCTGAAAAGAATTCAGCACAATGACCATATCCACACAGTAACCAAGCTCATTGAAGTTTGTAGGGAGTTCAGGATACCACTCTGTCTCACGTTCACTGATTTAAAAGAAAGCCTTTGATTCTGTGGAGACTGAAATGTTCATCGAAGCCCTAGCCAAACAGGACGTTCAAACCCAATACATCAAGATCCTCCGTGAGCTGTATGATGGATTCCCCACCAGGATCTCACCATTCTACGAAGAAGTGATCATCAATGTCAAAAGAGGGGTCAGCATCATGGTACCATTTCATCAAAACTCTTCAGTGCTACCTCGAGAACATCATGCAACAATTAGAATGGGAAGGAATGGGAGTGAAGATAGACGGTCGGCAACTACACCACCTCTGCTTCTCTGATGACATTGTTCTAATAACACCAAACATTAGCCAAGAGGCACCAATGCTGGTGGCACCTGCTTGCTCCAGGAACATAAAGAGCCTCAAACCATTCCATTAGGTCATGGGAATGAGGTCTATGATTGCTACTTGCATTTGACATATCAAATACTACACGGGTAGCTTGCCAGGCTCAGCAGTGTGGGTAGCATACTCTTGTAGTCATCTCAAAATCCAGCATTTATTGATCATGTGGCCGCAAGTGGCCGTGCGAGCTGGGCTGTGATAGCTGGTCTGTTGGGTGGAGTTCTGATGAGGGGGAATTTCGGATGTGGAAAATGGAGGCCCTCATGTAGTGGGGAGTCATCTGACTTGTTGTGAGGCTCTGCTGAGGTAGCTGGCCAGGGCTAGAATCTGCCATCCCTCTCGGGCACCTCACGAGCGGCTGGGCATAGGGAGAGCCAGTAGCAGCTCTGCCCCATGTCTGTGAGTCTCTGGATCAGCATACCTGGGCCAGATTAAAAAAGACTGCTTCAGAGTGGATCTCGATGAGCCGGGCTGTGATAGGCTGGTCTGCTGGGTGGAGTTCTGAGGAGGGAAATTCCAGATATGGAAAATGGAGGCCCTCATGCAATCGGGGGTCATCTGGCTTGTTGTGAGGCTCTGCTGGGGTGGCGGGCCAGGGCTAGAACCTGCCACTCCTCCCAGGCGCCTCATGAGCAGCTGGGCACCGGAAGAGCCAGTAGCAGCTCTGCCCCATGTCTGTGAGTCTCTGGATCAGCATACTTGGGCCAGATATGCTGGCTGCCTGCAGCCAGTTACCGATTAGTTACAGTCTAAAATCCATTATATTAAAATTCACTAAGGATTGTTACTATACTATTTATCCTACTTATACTATAGTACAGTCAATTAAAGAAGAATATGCATACTATGTGTGTTTTGTTTGTACTTCACAGCTTTTTCAACATGAATACTATTGCAACAACAGTTTAAAATGTTCCGATATATTACTTTCCTAAAATACTTATTCAAATTTTATTGTTTCATGACTTGTTGTGTAATCATTTCTTCAAAAAAGGTTGGCATATATATATAATTCTGGGTTCTCATTGTTTAACAATAGCATTATTTCAAGACTTTTGCTTCTTATTAAAGGCATGTTCTCAAAAAGTACCCTATATTAGAAAATAGAAAGTTATACCTTGACTAAGTTTTTGTTTAGTTCTTGTCCAAATGATGGCATAACATATCTAT
Source organism: Cryptotis parvus (assembly GCA_021461705.1). Taxonomy (NCBI): domain Eukaryota; kingdom Metazoa; phylum Chordata; class Mammalia; order Eulipotyphla; family Soricidae; genus Cryptotis; species Cryptotis parvus. The sequence goes on from JAJIBD010021111.1 coordinate 45,017, forward strand.
TTTATAACATTTGATACATCATAGGAAATCTAAACAAAATTGAGAATTATTATAAAATGACAAAGCTATGGAATAAATTGACAACATTTTATTTTCCATTAATATGTGTTTTTTGTTATCACACACGTGATTGATAAAGTAGTTCAGACTAATAAAAATAAAATTTATTTAATATTTTAGATTTGATACACAGCTTAGTTACTTTTTAAATTGTATCAAATATTAAACTGTGTAAATAATGATAGATAAATAATAGATATGACCTAATACATTTTTACTTTTAGTAACAATATATGTATCTTCAAAACTAGGCAGCAGTTTCTAAGTTTACTGACTTTTTGAGTATAAAAGGAAATAATGCATTTGTAAATACATTTTAAACTTTAAAGCATAAACTAAATATTTGCTGTCACTGTTCTCAAAGATTAAAGCAATTGACCTAGAGCAAAACAATTATGTCTAATGTCATTTTTAGAACAAAATTATTTTTCCACCTGTTAACTTTATTTCATTTCCAAGTTGCTAATTATTTTACAAATAAGTGTTATGTATAATATGAGTTTTCTTATAAACTATTAAGAAAGTATCATAAACTCATAGTGATCAGAGTAACATGTTAAGTTGACCAAAGCATGGAGAAGAGGAAACTTCAATTATGTCAAATGTATGTAGGTCTCATATATACTGTCTTTAATTAGCCTTCTGTTAAACATGAATACAGCAACATTGGGATTGAAGTTTCGTAAGCCCTAAAATATGTGTTTTCTGGACATTTTAGTGTGGCGCCATTGCTGAGATATGTAGTAAATTTTACCATACTTTAATATCCTAAAAACAGGGCCTCATATCACATATCAACCACTTAATTATCTGCAATGTATATGCAAATACATGGTGTTTGATGAGGTCTTTACATTTCACCTCTAAGCACCACATTAGTAATTCATGAATCCGCAGCTAATGTTTCTGTGGTATTTAGGCAGCAGTGAAAAATTAAGCAATAATGACTTCAAAGGAAAAGCCACAGAATAACTCTGCACCTTTGAGGTCATTTTTAACATTTGAACACAAATTGTAAGAGTGCACTTCATTGGCTTCAGCATTTGCAAAGCATTGCTAATGAGCAGGGAGGTTATTTAGGAAATGAAGTGCAGGAGGTGGATATAGATGGTACATTGAAGCTTAACAGAATTAATTTCAAATATAAAAGAATCACATTTATTGCTTTTAAATGGCCTGAAATGCAAAGTACACAGATAAAATGGATTTTCAAAATAATTTAAGCTGTGCACCAAAGTTCCTAAACCTCTTTGCTCTATTCAGTAGTTGGTTTTGAAAATTAAGTCATACAAAACAGATGATATCTTCCTCAAAACTGTTTAAAGGTAATTTTCCTCCAGTTGACACTATTGTACAATGATACATATTATTGTTTTAAAAATGTCCAATAAAAATAATTGGTTCAGCTTTTATCTATAATATTTTAAAGTAACTAAAATGATAAGAAGCGTTATTCATCAGTGCTTTTATAGTTTGGAATAACATTAGGCACTAAGAAAATGATTCAAAATAAAAAATGTAGTAACATAATTAAAACCATTTTGGGACTGGAGCGTAGCACAGCGAGTAGGGCATTTGACCCAGGTTTGATCCCTGGCATCCCATATACTCCATGAGCACTGCCAGGAGTAATTCCTGAGTGCAGAGGTATGAGTGCAGACGGACGTGACCCAAAAAGGAAAAAAAAATTAACGCATTTAATTCAGTGAACACTCAACTGTTCACTGTCTAATACTGTCTAATATTATATTCATATACTAATATGTCTAATATTATATTCATCAGTGCAACATCATACAATTAAACATACTCTTATCACTATCTTCTCGTTCATCATCGAAATGCTCGATCAGGCTCCAGTAACATCTCCATGTGTCCTGTCTAATGCTTATAGAGCCCAAGGGCATCTGCTCACTCCAGGAACATAAAGAGCCTCAAACCATTATATTAGGTCATGGGAATGACCTAACATAATTGTTACTGGTATTTGGCATATCAAATACAACACAGTGCCGTGCGGAAGGCATGCTCTTGTAGTCACCTCTAAATACAGCATTTATTGAAGAACTGCGCAGCTGCAAGCTGCAGTGCGAGCTGGGCTGTGATAGGCTCATCTGCTGAATGGAGTTCTGACGAGAGGGAGGACCGGATGTGGAAAATGGTGGTCCTCATGGAGTGGGGCGCCTGTCTGGCTTGTTGTGAGGCTCTGCTGGGGTGGCGGGCCAGGGCTAGATCCCGCCATCCCTCCTGGGTGCCTTGTGAGCGGCTGGGCACAGGGAGAGCTGGTAGCTGCTCTGCCCCATGTCTGTGAGACTCTGGATCAGCATACCTGGGCCGGACTGAAAAAAAAACCTGCTACAGGGTGGGTGTCTATCAGGAAGCGCCGCTGGCCGGGGTCCCCGACAGTGTCCTGACAGAAGTTCTCTTCTACCTCTGAGGACCCGGTAGAACAGATGAAAGCTCACGAGTCTGGTGAAGTTCCAAAAATGGCTTTTAATCGTACAAAAGCTCTTCCACAGCAATCCAATATAATGAACAAACTCTAGCTCTGGTCTGAATTTAGACCAAAAGAGTCTAAGTCTCCCACCAAAGAGAGAGGATTTCACCCGAGCTGAGTCCTACCCAGAAGATGGAGCAAAAGGCCAAAGAGCAAAAAGCCAAAAGCCAAAAGCCACAAGGCTGAGGAGCCAAAAGCGAAAAGGCCCAAAGTCAAAGGTGAAGCATGAAGGGGCCTCAAGTCAGCCCCTTATATACACTAAAAGCAATCCAATCGGGAGGGTCATGTCAACAAAGAACTCTAAACAGAGTGTAGTGCCACACCCTATTGTAGGTATAAATAAAGGTTATGCCAAGATCTAATCCTTTCTACCAAGATAATCTCTTATGTAAAACACTGGAGAGAGGGGGCTGGTATAAAGTAATACATCTTAACTTCATGAGCTTCGTGTAATCTAGATGGTACCCACAAGGTCCTTCTTATTATTATCTGCACCAGGGTGATTCTGAGTATCTTATTCTCGTGTACTGAAAGGGTCATACTCGCCTGCTTAGAGCAAACTAGTATGATCTTTCCTATAGTCTTCCTATAGTCTCAGTGTAGCTAGGGTGGTAGTCTCCTGGTAAATTCTAACTGTCCCACGCTGGGTGCAGTGGGTATAAAGAGGAGCTGTGTCCAATCTAGAAAATATAGAAGTCTTAGTAGATGTATGAGTCAGAAGTTATTCAATCAAGGTGACTTCTGTAACTGCCATACCCTCTAGCAGTGTTTACATAGAAAAGAGTTCTTAAGAATGAACCTTGGCTTAAATAAGATTAAGCTGGGGCCGGAGCGATAGCCCAGCGGGTAGGGCGTTTGCCTTGCGCCCGGCCTGTGCCGGCCGGGTTCGATCCCCGGCATCCCATATGGTCCCCCGAGCACCGCCAGGAGTAATTCCTGAGTGCAGAGCCAGGAGTAGCCCCTGAGCATCGCTGGGTGTGACCCCAAAAAAAAAATAAGATTAAGCTGGGAGTGGGCAAAACAACAAAGCTCCCAGGTTAGCTAAACCTGTTCTCCAACAGGTGTCAATGATCTGGGCTGTGACAGGCTTATCTGCTGGATGGAGTTATGGGCGGATTGAAAAAAAACTGCTGCAGGGTGGGTGTCAATGATCCGGGCTGTGGAAGGCTCATCTGCTGGATGGAGTTCTGATGAGAGGAAGGTCCAGATGTGGAATATGGCAGTCCTCATGGAGTAGGGGGTCGTCTGGCTTGTTATGAGGCTTTGCTGGGGTGGCAGGCCAGGGCTAGAACCCGCCATCCCTCCCGGCACCTCGTGAGTGGCTGGGCACAAGATTTGATATGATTCTTTATATTTTGATTTTATTAGTAACATGTGCAATGAAATCTCTAAGAAAGATTGCAATAGGAATAACCCTAAAATATGTGTCATGATGAGGGCAAAATTTGCTTCTTATATAGGCTAATCTATTTTATAGAATTAATATTGAAAAAATAATTATGGCTTCCACACATAATTCAAAATGTTAAAAATTAATGACCTTTTTGCACATTGAAAGTAAAGATTAGCTTAATTAAGTTTTATGTATTCAATACATATGGATGAATAACTTCCTCTTATAACATAAGATATAACTTAGATTTGTTTTCACTGTTCTGTTCAATGAGTTACAATTTATTTGGAGCAAAATTAAATAAATCAGCAACACTTCACATATTTTAAATCATGATGATCAATGGGAAGATAGTGATAGTGATAGTAATTATTTTAGAAAGAATTCTAAGATTACAAAATTATACACTCATACCTAAATATATAATGGTAGTAATTAATCTTAACAATGGAACATTTAGGGTTTCATTACAAAATGCAGCATAAATATAATGCTGATTTTTCTTCTGCTTCTGTTTTCTTTTTTGAAGAAATCTAGTAGACTTTTATTGTTTAACTTCACTTAAAATTAGGAAAGGGCATGAGAAATGTTAAGTTATAGACATTGTGACTCAGAATTAAAATATGATTTGGGTATAAATTTAGTATGAGTGTAAAGCTCTTGCCTGGTGTGCAGCTGACCCTGTTTCACTTCCCAGTATTACATAGGGTCACCTGAGAACCACTAGGAGTGGTCCCTGAGCAAAAAGCCAGGAATAGCCCCTGAGTACAGTCATATGTGGCCAAATTTCTGTCCCATCTCCACAAACTATCATTCTTGTTAGAGAAAACAGAATTGTTATAATAAATCAAGTTTAAAAATAAGCAAACTTTTGATATTGTCTAATCTAAAGTTAAATTAACCTAACAGACTTATTTCAGTTACAATGAAAAAGGTAGTTCTTAGAAAACTGAAGACTTTGACTACCCTCCTATCACTATCACTATCACTATCTTCCCATTGATCATCAATTTGCTAGAGCAGGCACCAGTAATATCTCCATATGTCCTGTCTTATGCTAGTAGAACCCAAAGGCATCCACTTGCTCCAGGAACATAAAGAGCCTCAAGCCATTATATTAGGTCATGGGAATGACCTAATATGAATGTTACTGGTATTTGGCATATCAAATACGACACGAACAGCTTGCCAGGCTTGCCGTGTGGGTGGCATACTCTTGTAGTCACCTCTAAATAAAGCAATTATTGATGAACCGAGTCGGCTGTGATAGTCTGGTCTGCTGGGTGGAGTTGTGACGAGAAAAGAAGTCCGGATGTGGAAACGGCAGCCCCATGGAGTCGTGGGGGTGGTCGTCTGGCTTGTTGTGAGGCTCTGCTGGGGTGGCAGGCCAGGGCTAGAACCCGACATGCCTCCCTGGGTGCTTCATGAGTGGCTGAGTACAGGGAGAACAAGTAGCAGCTCTGCCCTATGTCTGAGAGTCTCTGGTTCAGCATACCTGGGCTGGATTGAAAGAAAACTGCTGCAGAGTGGGTGTCGATGATCTTGGCTGTGATAGTCTGGTCTGCGGGGTGGAGTTGTGAAGAGAAAGAAGTCCGGATGTGGAAACGGCAGAATAAATGTTAGGAATGAAGTATTCTACAAATTGAGATCTGTCATGACTTATTTTAACACACTTCATGTTAAATATATTAAAATGGCAAGAATCAAAATTGGGTTTTAAAAATCATGATGGAAATAGAGGTTATATTAAGTGAAGTCAGTCAAAAAGAAGAAGACAAACAATGACCTCATTCAATTATGGTCTTAGTATTACTTTTTTAACACACTTCATGTTAAATATATTAAAATGGCAAGAATCAAAATTGGGTTTTAAAAATCATGATGGAAATAGAGGTTATATTAAGTGAAGTCAGTCAAAAAGAAGAAGACAAACAATGACCTCATTCAATTATGGTCTTAAAGATACTTAGTGATGTAGCCACAAAGCGTCAAATACAGCACAATGGGAAACCTCACAATTGAGTTCATGGTGGGGAGCCAGTTGAAGGAAATGGATTTGGGGGATTATTGGGGGGGCAGGAGGTACACTGGTGATGGGTGTGGTGTTAAAATTATGTTCATGATAAACTGCCATTAATAGTAAATCTCAATCAATAAAAACATTATTTAATTAAAAATAAGCTTCTGTATAGGCCCAAGACATAGTACAGTATGTAAGACATTTGCCTTGCACACAGACAACCCTGGTTCAATCTTGGACACTACCTATATCCCCTGAACATTGTCAAGAGTGATCTGTGAGCACACAGTCATGTATATGACAGGTATGCTTTAAATAACACAACACAAAATCATCCTTAGGTGTGTCTTGTAGTCACATTTTACATAAATACCATAAGCATAATATATCTATAGCATATATAGACATATATGCAATAATATTATCATTAAATTTCTTAACAATTATAATTCTAAAAATAAATATATTCTGAGAATTGGCACAAAGCTCATGCATTCTAAAAGCTTCAATAGACTGAATTTATTGGAAAGACATTTATGTAACTATTATTGTTAATCCTGCTTTAGTTTTTTGATCATTTTTATTTTGGTTTCTCTTTTACTTTTTTTTTTTTTGCTTTGTTTTGAGACCAGACTCAGTGGTACTTGGGTTTTCTCCTGGCTCTGGACTAAGGTGTAACTCCTGTCAGGCTAAGGGAACCATGTTTTCCACATGCAATGTGAGTGCCTTACACACTGTACTTTTGCTCTGATTCCTTGGTTTCTTATTAAATTTTTGTTCTGGTTGGTTATTTGCCATATTTTTTCTTTGTTTTAAGTCATTATTAACATGAAGGTTTCTTGAAAGTATAATTTATTTTTATGTAGCGAAAAGTTGCTAGTAATACACACATACAACATATAATTTAAAGATGAAAATAGAACACAAACCTAAATATTTACTAACATGTAAAAAATCAAATTTCTTTACATATTTACATGAATCAACAAGTGTTTATCTTCACTTAACAGAAATATAACATCTATTTTAATGTTATGATTACCAAAATTTGTTTCTGACTTTTTTATTGTGAAATTTTATAAGTATATTTAAAAAAGGAAACCATTTTTTCTTTTAAAAAAAAACTTAAATTGACTTCTTTTGTTATGTTTTCATGCCTAAATAATTTTGACATTGGGATTTTCAGTTTACCTTTTTTGTAGATGCAGTTTTTTTATTTCAATTATTGAATAATAGAGGGTTAATATGATACAATTACTTATTCATTCATATTTTAATATGCATTTGGATTAGATGGAGTTTTTCTGATACAATAAAGGGTAATACTTTGTATGTGTCTATTGAGAATATGTGCAGGCTAAGTTTTGGAATATTTAATTAGGATAAACCTGATGATTCAAAATAAGTTCACTTTTTGAGTTTGAAAGATAGTTCAAACTAGTGGGGCATATGCAATATAGTCAGGAAATCCACGTTTGAACCTCGGTATATCATGCATGGTTCCTAAACCAAGCCAGAGTAGACTCTGGGAAGCACAAGGTGAAGCCAAACAACAGAAAATAATCATTCACATTTCCTAGATAATTGTTAATATTTACAACTTTAAAAAGGACTGAAGGGCTATTGTAAAAATAAAACAAAACCCCAAATAACAAAAATTTAAGCAAAAAGATGACCCAAAATCCGATGACAGTAATCTTTCTCAATGTCAATGGTGTAAATGCACAAATGAAGAGACACAGAGTGGCAAAATTGATTAAATAATTAAACCCAACATTCTGCTGTCTACAAGAAACACATCTTGAATCAGAGTAAACACAACTCAAAGCCAAAGGTTGGAAAACAATTTTACATGCAAACAAATCCTAGAAAGTGGCCGGTGTGGCATTACTAGTATTGGATAATATAGACTTCAGGCTGAAAATGTTAGAAAGGACAATGAAGGCCATTTCTTATTAATTAAGGGGTATGTATACCAGAAGAAATTAAAATAGTAAACATATATGCACCAAAAAAGGGGCCAGCAAAATACTTTAAACAACTGCTAATAGACCTCATAGAAGATATTAACAGTAGCACAATAATAGTTGGAGACTTCAACACTGTTCTATCAACTATGGATAGATCAACAAGATTGAAACTTATCAAGGAAATATTGGCACTGAAAGAAGAAATGGAAGAAAGAGAGCTAGTGGACATATACAGGGCTTTTCATGCAAAAAAAATACTGAATACACATTTTTCTCCATTGCACATGGAACATTTTCCAAGAGAGACCACATGCTGAGCCAGAAAGCATACCTCAATAAAATAAAAAAGATAGAAATTGTGTCAACTATCTTTTCAGATCATGATGTACTGAAAATGTAAGTTACAGTACAAAAGAAACAGGGAGTCAAACCAAACACCTGGAAACTGAACAGCTCACGCTGAACAACCAATGGATTATAGAAGAAATCAAACAAGAAGTCCAAAGATTCCTGAAAACAAATGAAAATGAAGACAACAACTATAAGAACTTGTGGGACACAGCAAAAGCCATGTTAAGATGAAAGTTTATAGCTCTGCAAGCATTCATCAGGAAAGAAGAAAGGGCCCACATAAATAACCTGACTACACAGCTGAAAACATTAGAAAAAGACCAACAAAAGGAGCCCAACCCAGGCAGAAAGAAGGAAATAATAAAACTTACAGAGGAAATCAATAAGTTGGAAACTCAATAAACAATCCCAAAGATTAATGAAACCAAGAGCTGGTTCCTTGATAAACTAAACAAGATCAACAAATAACTGGCAAGACTTGTAAGGGGGGGGGAAAGAGAGAACACAAATAAACAGAATCAGAAATAAAAATGGTGACATCACAACAGAAACCACAGAAATCCAAAAGATCATCAGATTACTTTGAAAGCCTGTATGCTGTGAAACAAGAGAATCTAGAAGAAATGGATAAATTCCTGAAGTCCTATAACCTCCCACGCCTGAAACAAGAAGACAAGCAACACCTGAATAAGAATATTGCCATCAAGGAAATTGAAACAATTAAAAGTCTGCCCAAACACAAAAGCCCAGGTCCAGACTGATTCACTAGTGAACTCTACCAAACCTTTAAGGAGGACATACTGCTATTCCTTTTCAAGGCATTCCAGGAAATAGAAGAAACATAAACACTCCCAAACAGCTTCTACAAGGCACATATCACCCTAATATCCAAAGCAGGGAGAGACAACACAAAGAACGAAAACTACAGACCAATCTCCCTGATGTACACAGATGCTATGATCTTCAACAAAATACTAGCAAACAGAATCTAAAGATTCATCAAGATTATACATAATGACAAAGTAGGATTCATTCCGGGGAATGCAAGGCTGGTTCAACATTCACAAGTCAATCAACATAATACATCATATCAATAAGAGAAACAATAAAAACCATATGATCCTATCAATAAATGCAGAGAAAGCATTTGACAAGATCCAACACCTGTTCATTATTAAAACCCTCCAGAAGATGGGAATTGAAGGAACCTTCCTCAATATAGTCAAAGCCATCTATCAAAAGCCCACAGTGAGCATTATTCTCAATGGGGAAAAATTAAGCCTTCCTCCTAAGATGCGGGAAAGGCAAGGTTGCCCACTCTCAGCTCTTTTATTCAATATAATACTGGAAGAACTTGCCACAGCAATCAGAAAAAATGGACATTAAGGGACATCCAGATAGGCAAGGAAGAAATCAAGTGACCATTATTCGCTGATGACATGATATTATACCTAGAGAACCCTAAACTCTCTACCAAAAACTATTAGAAACAATAGACACATATAGTAGTGTGGCAGGATAGAAAATCAACACACAAAAAGTCTGTGGCTTTCCTATATATAAATACCTATATATAAATAACAAAAGAGAAGAAAAGAGATATCAAGGAAATGATTCCATTCACAATTGTGCCAAAAAAAAATCAAATACCTAAGAATCAGCTTAACCAAGTGTGTAAAAGACCTGTACAAAGAAACCTAAAAGACACTACTCAAGAAATAAAAGAGGATACAAGGAAATGGAAACACATTCCCTGCTCATGGATGGGGAGAATCAACATTTTCAAAATGGTTATACTTCCTAGAGATATCTACAGATTCAATGCCATCCCTATAAGGAAACCCATGACATTCTTCAAAGAAATTGACCAAACACTCCTGATATTTATATGGAACAGTAAACCTCCATGGATAGCTAAAGCAATTTTTGGGAAAAAGAAGATGGGAGGCATCGCCTTTCCCAACTTCAAACTGTACTACAAGGCAGTAGTAATTAAAACAGCGTGGTATTTGAATAAAAACAGACGTGTATAGCTATGGAATAGAATTGAGTACCCTGGCACCAAACTTCAAACACATGATCATTTAATCTCATAAAGGTGCAGAGAGTCCAAAATGGAGTAATGAAAGCCTCTTCAACAAGTGGTGCTGGGAAAACTGGGCAGCGACATGTAAAAAAAAATGAATTTGGACATCTGTCTAAACCATGCACAAAAAATCAGATCAAAATGGTATAAAGATCTCAATATCAGACCTGAACCCATAAAGTCCATGGAAGAAAATATAGGAAAAACCCTCCATGACATTGAAGCTAAAGGCATTTTTCAAAGGTGAAACACCACTAACAAAGCAACTAGAAGAAAAGATAAACATATGGGACTACATGAAACTAAAAAGCTTCTGCACCTCAAAAGAAACGGTGACCAAGATTCAAAGACAGTCCACAGAATGGAAATGAATATTCACCCAATACCTATCTGATAAGGGGTTAATATCCAGGATACATCAGGCACTGGTAGAACTTTACAAGAATAAAACAACCAATCCCATCAAAACATGGGGGGAAGAAATGAAAAGAAACTTCAACAAGGAAGAAATTTGAATGGCCAAAAGACATATGAAAAAATGCTCATCATCATTAATCATCAGAGAGATGCAAATCAAAACAACAATAAGATATCATTTTACAGCACAGAGGCTGGCACATATCCAAAATAGTAAGAACAAGAATTGCTGGCGTGGATGCGGGCTAAAGGGACTCTCATCCATTGTTGATTGGAATGTCGACTGGTGAGGCCTTTCTGGAAAACAATATGGACATTCCTCTAAAGACTAGAAATTGAACTCCCATTTGACCCAGCCATACCACTCCTGGGAATATACCCTGGGAAGCCAAAAACATGCAGCACAAACACCATCCCTACTTTTATGTTCATAATAGCAGTGATCACAATAGCCCTAATCTGGAAACAACTAGAGTGCCGAGAATTTATGACTGGATAAAGAAACTTTGGGACATCTACACAATGGAATACTATGCAGCCATTAGGAAAAATGAAGTTATGAAATTTGCCTATGAATAAATGGAAATGAGACAATCATGTTGAGTGAAATTAGCCAGAATGAGACAGATATAGAATTACTGCATTTATTTGCATGACATAAATATTTATGTACATATTATGATACCAATATCCGAGGTCAGGTAAAACATGGATCAGGAGGTCTTGTCAAAGGTGGAAATTATCACAAACATGTAGGAATCAGAGCTAGGTAAGTCACAGAATGGAACACTATACTAATAATTGTCGAAAGTGCTAATACCAACCTAAAACTGAGCATTAAATACAGGCGAAAAGATGCACATGACAACCTCTTAATGTATGTATTATAACCCACAATATGGAAGGGAATGGAAAGAGAAAGAGAGAGTCAGAAAGAGAAAGAAATAAAGAACCTGCCATAGAGGCAGGCTAAGGGAGGGGTTAGGGAATCAGAAACATTGGTTGTGGGAAATGGGCACTGGTGGAGGGATGGGTTCTGGAACACTGCATGACATAAACCTAAATATGAACATCTTATGAACAACTTTGTAATTGCATATCTCATGGTGGTATAATAAAATATTAAAAATTGTTAATGTTTATACATTTTCCAATGTATGATTAACCAATTTATGCTCCATTTAGAGTTCCTTCCCTCAGAATACTCCTCAATTATTCACCATTCCAGTCTTTGTTGAAATGGAAACTCTTTTGGTGGTCTGTTATATTTTATTAAAATGCTTCAAATAAGTGAACCAACTTCACTTAAAATCAATGCCTTAATTTTTTTATTTATTTTAGTTTTATTATACCACTGTGAGATAAATAATTACAAAATGTTTGTATTTAGGTTTCCGTCATACAGTTTTCCAACACTCATCCCTCCACCAGTGCACATTTCCCATCACTAATGTCCCTGAATCCCTACCCTTTCCCTCAGCCTGACAACATGATAAAGAAACTATGGTACATCTACATTATGGAATATGATGCAGCTGTTAGGGAAAAGGAAGTTATGAAATTTGCATATAAATGGATGAACATAGAGAGTATCATGTTGAATGAAATTAACTAAAGGGAAAACAACAGATATAGAATGTCTGTATTCATTTGCAGAATATAAAAAAGGTATGATACTTGGATAATATCTAAGCCCAGGCAAAAAAAGTGTTTTGAAATTTAATGCTCATCATCTCATCAGTGAGATTATGATCATATCAACAGAAGATTCCTTAGATATAACCTAGAATTAGATATATCTTAAGCAGTAAAAAGGCAGGGCCAGAACAATAGTACAGTGGGTAGTGCATTTACCTTGCATGCGGCCGACCCTGGTTGGATACCGGAATCCCATATGGTCCCCTCAGCATGGCCAGGGAGTAATTCCTGAGTGCAGATCCAGGGGTAACCTCTGAGCATTGCTCGGTGTGAACCAAAAGTAAAATAAAAAAAATTTACAAATGAAGTAAAAGGCAACAATAATTTTGGTAATCAAGGAGAAATTGAATCATGAAAAATTGCTCAGAAGTACATGAATCAAAGGAAGTATCAGTGAATATCAGAAAATTTACCCGAAACTGGCATTCAGATATTTTTTAAGCTCTTTTTTTGGAAGCTTTGTTAAAATCTAGAAGTTCAATGAAAATCTTGCCAATTTTAGTTGGCTACTGTAACCATGGTTTTATTTCAAAATAATTATCTTTGAGCAAAGTTCATTTGAATCTCCTCCACAGAAAAAAGGTTTTTCCTTATTTTTTCCTATACTCTGTAGATAGATGCACTCAAGCAAGTTTCTATCTCGCTATGATGGACTGTGTGGTAGTGATGCTGTGCTACCTAGTCATTGCACAGTCCCTATCCCATGAGACAAATAGCAGTACAAAAGATCCACGCATCCCAGTTCACAAATCAGTTGTATCTCATATAATAAATAAACATATCTAATTTCTCTTTGAAAGCAAGCAATGTGTAAATCCATAAATTACTGCAGCTACAAAGGAGATAACCAATAAACTTAGTTCCAATCACATATTTTCAGTTCTGTTGGTTCTGTGACTTAAATATATAGATATACCACATTTCTACACCTCTAACTGCCCAGCCTCCAGATTTTCTCTTCTTACTCCTCACCTACCATTTTTTCTTGCCCATGCTTTTCAGTTTTTGAAAGAGATGGAGGTAGTCTAAGGATCCCTCCTTTAGTACCTCGGATTCCCTTGTCCTGCTACTCTATATACTACAGAAAAGTATGATCATCCTGTATTTGTGTGCATGTTTTCATTACTTGTTTTAACAAATAAGTAGAAATAAACACTCATAAATTTTAAGACAGGAATAATAATATATTTTAAATATCAACTAAGGTTTTAAGATAGAATATAATGTATATATGGCAATACAAATTCATTTTACTTTCCTTTCCAAATTGTTTTTAGCATATAGTTAGCTAATATGAGCTTAGACTAACACACATTGACCTATCTGAGGTTAGTAACACTGTTCTGTTTATGGCTAATTTGACACATCTACTCTCTTTAAAATGATATAGTAACTTAGAGCAACAGCCCCAAACACTATTATTCATTTGTTTAAAGAACCCCAGACAGATAATTAATATAGTAGTGCACTGGTCGAAATCTAGAGCCGATAATGAAGCCTAAAAATCTATAACTCCACCCAAGGGCACCTATTAAAAGTTCAAGTCTGAACACTCAGTTAGTTAAAGTATCTCATAATCTGTTATTGCTGTACCCTAAGTATCTACACTGAAATAAAAAAAGCTTTCTGTTTTTATATATTCTAGTTTTATATTTGCAAATCATATTATCACTTTATGATAAGAAACATCCATGCATTTGTGTTCTAAGTAAACATATTATTATATAAATGTTTTTATAAATACAAACTTTAAAAGTTAATATTTCATATTATTTAGTTTTAATAATATTAAGATGAAATAGGTTTTATTGAAAAATGGAGAAATTAAATTTTAAAACATACACGGCAGAGCCTAGCAAGCTACCATGATATATTCGATATGCCAAAAACAGTAACAATAATTGATCTAATTCCCAATATTTATACTTAGAATAAATATCAATTTAATATGTTCATTTTTAATTTTATTATGATTTTGATAGCATCTAATTACATTTTAAAAAGTACAATAAAGTATTTAGTTCTTTTTTTCTGCAATTTGAGTTAGACCTTGTGTTGCTCAGTGGTTATTTCTGGCTCAGCTCTCAGGAATTACTACTGACAGTGCTCATGGGACCATATGGGATGTCTGGGGTCAAACCCGGGTTGGCCATGTGCAAGGCAAATGCCTTACCTGCTGTCCTATCACTTCAGCCCCTTGGGTTTTTTAATTCTCAAATTTCATGTGTTCTTAATTTTGTCTTTAAAATCATTTGATTTATAGAAAAAGTATAGCCAAGCTTATATTCAACTGTTTTCTCTACAAATTGTCCTTAAATATTGTATTTTTCCAATGCCTTCAAGTAAAATTGAAGTCATTAGTTTGAACACTTTTCTAATGAATGAGTTAATAAACAAGGCATTTTATTTTATTTTATTTGCTTTTTGGGTTACATCTGGCAATGCTCAGGGGTTATTCCTGCCTTTGTACTCAGGAATTACTCCTGGCGGTGCTCAGGGAGCCATATGGGATGACGGGGATCTAACCTGGGTCAGCTTCATGCAAGGCAAGAGCCCTACCTGCTGTGCTATCGCTCCGGCAGCTATTTGAATTAATTAATTCAACTGTTGGAGTGTTTATTCTGAAAATTTTCCAAAATGCATACTTTCGATGCAATTCAGTTACTGATTCAGTTGTAGTGATTGACTAGATTTTAGCTAAGCACTACTCTATTAGGGGACATTTGTTAAAAGTAATGTATTCATGCCTCAGGTAAAATATGTCAGAGTTTTAAAAAGCTAACATATATGCATTAAATATATTTATACATTATTTCCTCTGATGATTCTGAGATCAATTAAATCATAGAAGTATGGGGTCTGGGCCACTAGTGAATGCATTACATGCACAATGTCCCAAACTCAGTCTCAAAAACCTTATGTCTCAATCCCAGTATACTTAGATTTAAACTTGGTGAACTCCAGAACATGTTAGGCCAAGAGAGTATAACATGACCAGGACCTACATTGAACAGTAGAACATTACTGATAGTTAATGGGACAGTCTCCTAGTAACCAAAGTATTACTTGTAAAATAACCAATAATTGGAAGCATTATTTGCCATATTACATATTGTTTATTGTATATTTTATAGAAATTATTTCTACTTAATAAATTGTGAATTTTACATATATTAACAAAATTATAGAGATTATTTTGACTTTGAACAACAGAACATTGTAAATAGTTAATGGGACTGTCTGCCAGTCACCAAACTGTTGCTTCTAAAATAACCAATAATTGGTAGCATATTTTGGCACACTCTTATTGCTTATTGAATATTTTATAAGGTAGAAACTCTTTCTACCTAGCACATTGTGAATTTGATATATTAATAAAGTTATATGAATGTTTAGACATTTAACAGTAGAACATTGTCAATAGTTAACAGCACTGTCTGCCAGTCACCAAAGTATTACTTTTAAAGTAACCAATAATTGGTGAATTATTTGGCATTATTTATTCTGTTTGTTCCTTATAATCTATAAGGTAGACATTCTTTCTACTTAGTAAATTGTTAATTTTACATATTAATAAAATTTTACAATTGTTATGATTTTTCTTATGGTAAGAAAGGTATATCTATCACATCCTGAGTTTTAAATACTTTATTACATTATATGAACATAATCTGGTAGATGACCTATTTATAGAAAAATTTTATTTGTGATTTTTAGTAGCTTAAAGGTGTGTAATATTTCCATAATTGCATTAAAAATTTTATCACTATATTATTTATATGCTTTACTTATGTATTTGTAAATTTTACCTATTTAGTTTCACATTATGAGCCAAGAATTTAAATATGGCTTTTAAACTAGATTTATATGTAAATTTCCCTTAAGCCCAATTGCAATTGATTTTTATAAAACTCTATCTTACTTCAGCTTCCTTTATTACTTATTACTTGACTTTTTTATTCAAAAAATTAGCTATCTTACAAGTTTCCACTTTTTGAGTTTTTTTGTTTGTTTTATAGTCTTACTTGGTGAGCTCAGGGCTTAATCCTGAATCTATGCTCAAGAATCATACTTTGTAAGGATTGTGGGACCATATGGGGTGCCAGTGATCAAACCTGGGTTGGCTGCATACAAGGTAGCTCCAGCTCCAAATTTGTGGTTTTAGGTTATTTTTAAGTTTTCATTTTTCTAACGTTCTCAGTTTGGCATCTATTTCTACTTCCTCAAATATAAGGCATGCATAGTTTCCCTATCCTTCCATAAGTATAGCAAATAGTTCCTGCATATTTTACAGAATGCACATGCAAAATTATTAAAGATGAAAAAAGAAGGCTAAATGCCATTAGTTTCCTACCTAAAAAATGCCAAACACTGAGATTATTATTTAATTTTTCATTTCTATACAGTGATTTAAGAGAGGAAACTCAAGAAGTTAGCATCTTTGGAATGATACAGAGACAATCAATAAGGAAAAAGTATAAAAAGTAAGTCTTTTACAAAATACATGCAAGATAAAGGACAACCTAGAAGAACAAGGTTCTAAGACAAAATACTTGCCTCAATTGAAATATCATACTGTGAAAAAATAGTGTTTTATCACTTATTTTCATCAACAGTATCTGCCCCAGGGCTGGAGCAATAGTCCAGTGGGTAGGGTGTTTGCCTTACACGTGACCGGCTCATGCCAGCCTGGGTTCCATCCCCAGCATCCCATATGGTCCCCGAGCACCGCCAGGAGTAATTCCTGAGTGCAGAGCCAGGAGGAACCCCTGAGCATCGCGGGTGTGACCCAAAAAAGCAAAAAAAAAAAAAAAGAAACAGCTGAACCTAGAAATAGCTGTTGTGTGAAGGACATGATTGCTTAAGAATAGAGGTAAAGAAGATACACTTCCTGTAGTTCTTATCTGACTGGTGTCAAGAAATCTGTACTGCTATAGGAAGATTTTACATTCTGGAGTTCCACAAAGCATACCTAGCTATCAAAGGGCTCCCCACTGCCTACTGAGCACTTATTTTAGTCTCACAGACATGCTTCTTTACTAAGGGTCCAATCTCCTCTTCAGTCTGTGAACTGCATGAGTTCTCCAACTTCACCCAAATTTGTATGCTTATTGTAACCTGGACTGACACAGAGAGATGGCCCTGGATCCCTGCTTGCTAGTAGCAGGCCTTCATCTTGGTGCAGAGTTGACCTCAGAGCACTCACACTCTTGAACCTAGGCTAGTTTAAACTTGGCAGAGTGAAACCCTTAGTCACCATTCGTGATGCTAAAAACAGATTTGCAGCAATATTGAAGCTCAGGTCTTCCCAAAACCTGCTCAAACATCTGGTTTCAGTCCAGTGCTTAGATGTCCTCCCATATGTGGTATTACACTTTTAGATATAGCCATGCTGACAGAAATTTTGCACCACATTCCTTGCCAACCACTCACAATGTGACATCATAAGATACTAGCCAATCTATGTGATGTTAACAACTAAAGTTGTTGCAACGTGTTTACAAAAGCAAATGTCCAATTATTACTCAAGCCTAGTAGTTACTACAGGTACTGTCAGGCACTTTACCTGTTTCATGACTTTTTATTTGTATTAAAAATTATTCCATTCATGTATGACCAGATTTTCTGCACACGGGATATGATTTATCAATACCTAGAAAACAGATTTTTACATTGTTCTTTTCCCTACTCTAATCAAAACTCATTTACATTTCTTTGAAGTTTCATGAAATATTTTCTTGAGAACCCATCTTCATTCCTTATCATGCTCAAGTCAGCTATGGCTAATGATTTAAAAGACCATTAACACTACAGACATTTAGCTCTATACTGAGAATTATCTACATATATTGAGTAGAGGATGGCAACGATGATCTTACATTGAATTAGTCCCCACATTTTACTTCTCATTTCTGGTTTGCAAGTTTACTCAGCCATTAGTGTGCTGAGAATATTGTATCTCTGTACCGTGTGTGTTTACACTGGAAGATAAGACATGTGGTTGATTATTGATTTCTCACTTCTATGTTTTCAGAGGCAAATTTACTCTAGAAACATTATACATGGGAAAAATAAAACAAAATTTTATTAAGCTGGATTGTTATAAGTTTTTAATTTTTTTTTTATTTTATCACTTTGAGCTAGAATATAATAAAGCTGTTCATGTTTGGGATTCAGCTATACAGTGTTCCAACACCCACACCTCCACCAGTGCTAGTTCCTAGTACCAATGTCCCCAGTTTCCCTCCCACTAAGCCTTATCTTCTCCCCAAACTGATTGCAATCACTCCCCCTTCCTCCTTTGGGCATCATGGTTTGCGATATAGATACTGAGAGGTTATCATGTTCATTCCTTTACATATTCTCAGCATGCAATTCTTATCCAGAGTGATCATTTACAAATATCTTTGTCATAGTGGCACTTCCAATTGTCTTCTCCCCTAGCATTCAAGGCAGGATTCCAACTATGGGGCATTCTTCCTGGCCTTTGATTAAACTCTCCTTCGATATTAGTCATATGCTATGTTTTACTTTTATATACAAAATTGAGTGCAATAATTTTATGTCTGTCCCCTTCAGACTCATTTCATTCAGCATGATATATTCCACATCTATCGATGTATTATTAAAATTCATAGCTTCATTTTTCCTAACAACTGTGCATGATTTCATTGTGTAGATTACTGTAGTTTCTTTAGCCATTCATGCATTCTCAGGCACTTGGGGTTGCTTCCAGATTCTGACTATTGTGCATAGTGCTGCAATGAACAAAAATGAGAGATGGCATTTCTGTTATGTGTTTTTAAGCTTCTAGGTTATATATTCCCAGAAGAGGTATTGCTGGGGCATATGGAATCTCAATTTCTACCTTTGTGAGGAATGCCCAAATTGTTCAACAAAAAGGCTGGACCATTGGCATTCCCAACAATGAAGAAGAGTCCCTTTCTCCCCACAGCTACACCATCAGTGGTTATTCTGGTTCTTTTGATGTGTGCCAGTCTCTGGGGAGTGAGATGATCTTATTGTTTTGATTTGCACTTCCCTGACAATTAGCGATGCAGAGCATTTTTTCATCTTTGGCCATTTGCATTTCTTCTTCGAGGAAGTTTCTGCTCACTTTTTTCTTCCCTTTTTTATGGGATTGGATGATTTTTATTGTGAAGTTCTACCACTGCCATATCAATTGAATTTAACCCCTTATTAGGTGGATATAGTTTATCATTTTTAACCCCAATCTGCAACCTGTCTTTATTTCTCAGTTGCTTTTTCTTTTAAGGTGATGAGCTTTTAGTTAAATGTAGTCCCATTTGTTTATCTGTGCTTTTACTTGCTTGGTCAATAATGTTTTATGCTTGAAAATTCCTTTAGCTTTAAAGTTATGGAGGGTTATGCCCACATTTTCCTCCATGTATCTTTTGGATTTAGGTCTGATATTGAGATCATTAATCCATTTTGATCTGATTTTGTGTTTGGTGCTAGAAAGAGGTAGAAAGAGGTCTTAGTTCATGTTTCTTTTATTGCATGGAGCTGTGAAGTTATCCCAGCACACTTGTTGAGGATGCTTTCCTTGCCGCACTTTATATTTCTTGCTCCTTTATAAAAAATTAGTTGATCTATGTTTGGTGATCTGTGTCTGGATATTCATCGTTTTCATTGATCTTTGTGTCTTTCTTTATTCCAATGCCATTCTTTGTTATTACTACTGCTTTGTATTACAGTTTGAAGGTATTGGAGGTGATATCTCCTTTCTCTTTTCCCAAGTATTGGTTTAACTATACATGGGTGTTTATTGTTCCATATGAATTTCATGAGGGTTTGCTCTATTTCTTTGGAAAAATGTCATGGGTATCCTTATAGGAACTACATTGATCTGCATAATGCTTTGTGGAGTATTGTCATTTTCACAATATCAACCCTCCCAATGCATGAGCAGGGAACGAGTTTCCATTTCCTCATGTCCACTTTTATTTCTTGAAGTAGTGTTTTGTAGTTTCTCCATAAAAGTCCTTCATCACTTTAGTTAAGCTGTTTCTGAAGTACTTGATTTTCTAAGGCATGATTGTGAACATATAAGATATATATATATATATATATATATATATATATATATATATAAGATATATCACTGTATCACTGTCTTCCCATTCATCATCGATTTGCTCGAGTGGGCACCAGTAACATCTCCATATGTCCTGTCTCATGCAAGTAGAGCCCAAGGTCACCTGCTTGATCCAGGAACATAAAGAGCCTCAAACCATTCCATCAGTTCATGGGAATGAGGTCTATAATTGTTACTGGTATTTGGCATATCAAATTCGACACGGGTAGCTTGCCAGGCTCTGATGTGCGGGTAGCATACTCTTGTAGTCATCTCTAAATTCAGCATTTATTGATGAACCGCTCCGCCACAAACAGCCGCATGAGCTGGGCTGTGATAGGCCGGCCTGCTGGGTGGAGTTCTGATGAGAGGGAAGTCCGGATGTGGAAAATGGAGGCCCTCATGGAGTGGGAATCGCCTGGCTTGTTGCGAGGCTCTGCTGGGGTGGCTGGCCAGGGCTAGAACCCTCCATCTCTCCCGGACGCCTCCTGAGTGGCTGGACTCAGGGAGAGCCAGTAGCAGCTCTGCCCCATGTCCATGGTAAAATATATATTGGTTATATAAAATTATAACAAATTTTATAAAATTTAACAAATTTCATTGGATTATAGGTCATTTAATTTTTCCTGTCTTAGGAATGTATGTCCAGAGAACAGAGTATGAGACTAACATCCAAGGACAGAGAGAGCAGGGCCAGAACAGGGAGCAGGAGAACTGGTGCTGGTCACGTGTAGGAGAGGGTGAGGGCAATTAGGATAGAGAAGGGACCACCATGGCGATAATAACTGGGAACGATCTCTTTGAACAAGAACTGAAAGTAGGTAGAGGATATATGCATGATAAACTTTCAGTAGCTCTATTGCAAGTCATAATGTTCAGGAGGAAAGAGATAGCGAGAGAGAAGAAAAGTGACTGCCACAGAGGCAGGCAGAGGGAACTGGGGACAGTGACAGTAGGAAATGTGCACTAGTACAGGGACAGGTGTTGGAATATTGTAGGCTGAAACTAGTGCAGAGACAGGTATTGGAACATTATAGACTGAAACTAGTGCAGGGACGGGTGTTGAAACATTAGAAGCTGAAACTAGTGCAGAGACAGGTGTTGGAACATTGTAGACTGAAACTAGTACAGGGACGGGTGTTGAAACATTAGAGGCTGAAACTAGTGCAGGGACGGGTGTTGGAACACTAGAGGCTGAAACTAGTGCAGGGAGAGGTGTTGGAACATTGTAGGCTGAAACTAGTGCAGGGACAGGTGTTGGAACATTAGAGGCTGAAAGTAGTGCAGGGACGGGTGTTGGATCATTGTAGGCTGAAACTAGTGCTGGGACGGGTGTTGGAACATTGTAGGCTGAAACTAGTGCTGGGATGGGTGTTGGAACATTATAGGCTGAAACTAGTGCAGAGACAGGTGTTGGAACACTAGAGGCTGAAACTCAATCATAAACAGTTTGTAACTGTGAATCTCACAGTAATTCAATCAAAAAACTTAATAAATTTCAACAACCAAAAGGAATATATGTCCTAGATTATCACTGTCACTCACTGTCTTCTGGTTCATCATCGATTGGCTCGAGCGGGCACCAGTAACATCTCCATATGCCCTGTCTCATGCAAGTAGAGCCCAAGGGCACCTGCTTGCTCCAGGAACATAAAGAGCCTCAAACCATTCCATCAGGTCATGGGAATGAGGTCTATAATTGTTACTGGTATTGGGCATATCAAATATGACACGGGTAGCTTGCCAGGCTCTGCCATGATATAAGATATATATATATATATATAGATATAGATATATAGATATATATCTTTCTTCTATATAAGATATATATAAGATGTATATATGTAGATATATATATACATATACATATATATACATATATATATGTATGTATATATGTAGATGTATATATGTAGATACATCTACATATATACATATATGTAGATATATATATCTTTCTTCTATATAAGATATATATAAGATGTATATATATATATATATATATATATGCACAGTCACTTGCGGCCATGTGGTTCATCAATAAATGCTCGAGTTTTGATGTGACTACAAGAGTATCCCACCAGCACGGCAGAGCCTGGCAAGCTACCTGTGTCGTATTTAACATGCCAAATACCAGTAACAATTATAGACCTCATTCCCATGACTTTATGGAATGGTTTGAGGCTCTTTATGTTCCTGGAGTGGGCAGATGCCCCTTGGGCTATCTCACATGTGACAGGACATATTGAGATGTTACTGGTGCCCGCTCGAGTAAATCGATGATCTACGGGAAGTCAAGTGATCAAGTGATTGTGAATGGAATTGGTTTTCTAATATTACTCCTTTACTTTCATTCTGTGTATAGGAAAATCATGGATTTTTGGCTATTGATTTTGTAACTGCCACTATATAAATGTATTTTTTTCAGGAGATTTTTTGGTAGATTCTTTAGGATTTTCTAAGCCTATTCTCTGTAAATAGTGAAATAGGTTTTTCTAAGTCTAGTATATTCTCTGCCAATAGTGAAAGCTTTACTTCTTCTTTACTACCCTTTATGTCTTTGATATCCTTTTCTTTTATAACTACTATGGCAAGTACTTCCAGTACTGTATTAAATAGCATGACTAGTGAGGGCACACTTGCCTTGTGCATGATCATACAAGGAAAGTTTTTAGTTTTCCCCCATTCAGAATGATGCTTGTTGTGGGCTTGTTCTAGAAGGCTTTGACTATATTGGGGAAAGTTCTTTGACTCCCATTTTGTTGAGAATCTATGTTATAAACAGGTACTAGATCTAGTCAAATGCTTTCTTTCTATCAGGTTTTTAACTTTTTTATTATTGACATGGTGTATTATGTTGATTGACTTGTGAAGGTTGAACTATCCTTTTGCCTAAGGGATGAACCCTATTTTGTCATTGTATATGATTCTTTTGCTGAGAAGTTGGATTCTATTTGTCATTATTTCATTGACGATCTTTATATTTGTGTTCATTAGGGATATGAGTCTGTAATTTTCTTTTTTTTGCATTGTCTCTCTTTGCTTTGAGTATCAAGGTGATGTCTGCCTCATAGAAACTGTTCTGAAGTGTTTCTTTTCTTCAATTTTCTGGACAGGATGGCAGTAAAAGGTTTTAAATAATTAACTAGCAGATTCATCTTGGTTGGGCTTTTTGTTTTTTAGAAGACTTTTGATTAATGTTTCAATTTCCTCTATGGTAATAGTTCTCTTCAGGTATTCCAAATCTTCTTGGTTAAGTCTTGGGAGATTTAGGAATCCAGGAATTTGTACATTTCTTCCAGGCCCTATTGTTTCGTGACATAAAATTTTCAAAATAACCTCTGATGATCTTCTGGATTTCTATAGTTTCTGTTGTGATGCCCCCATATTGATCACTTATTTAGTTTATTAGGCTTCTCTCTTCTCTCTCTTTCTTTGAGTCTTGCTATCTCAAGAAGATATTGGTATCTTGGTTTTGTTGATCCTGTGGATTGTGTTTTGAGATTCCAGCTAACTGATTTCTGTTCTAAGTTTTATTATTATATCCATCCTTTTGTTGGTCTGGACTCCTTTGTTGGTCATTTTTTCAATATATTAAGCTGTGAGCTAAGTTATTTATGTGGCCCTTTCTTCCTGATTAATACTGGCAGAGCTATAAACTTTCCTCTTAACATTGCTTTTTCTGTGTCCTACAAGTTCTGGTAGACCATGTCTCATTCACATTTGCGTATAGGAATATTTGATTTATTCTTATTCGCTCTCTAATCCACTGGTCATTTAGTAACAAGCTGTTCAATTTCCAGGTGTTTGATTTCATTCTCTTTTTCTGGTTATGAATTCAATTCTATTATCAGCACATCAAGGTCTGAAAAAATAGTTGATATAATTTCTATCTTCTTAGTTTTATGGAGGTTTTTTTCTGTGGTTCAGCATGTGATCTATCTTGGAGAATCCCCCATATCCACTGGAGAAGAATGTGTATACAGATTTTTGGGAGATGAAAAGTCCCATGTGTATATATATGGGAATTTTCATATATATATATATATATATATATATATATATATATATTCCTCTTTTCTATTTCTTTCCTTCAAATAAATTATTTTATTGCTGAGTTTTATCCTGGTTGACCTATGGAGATGTGACAAAAAGATATTGAAATCTCAAATCATCATTATGTTGTCACCAATGTCTTTCTTCAGGCTCTATTAGTAGCTGTTTTAGGTATGTAGTTGGTCCTCATTAGGTGCTTGCATACTTAAAAGTGTGAGTTCTTCCTGATGTACAGATGCTTTGATTATTAAGCAATGACTTTCACTCTCTCTTATAACCTTTTTCTGTTTAAATATATATATATATATAAATATATATAGTCTAACGTTAGTATGCTTACCCCTGCTTTTTAAGGGGGTTGTTTGCTTGAAGAATTGTTTTTCAGACTTTGTCTTTGAGTCTGTGTTGCCTTTATTGTCAAATGCGAAAGTTTGGTTCATTTTTCTAATCAATCTTGCTGCCAGGTGCTTCTTGATTGTTGCAATTTGTCCATTGATTTTTTGTTATATATCTTTTACTTTAATTAGTATTTTATTATACCACTGTGAGATATACAATTACAAAGTTGCTCATGTTTAGGGGTTTCGGTCACATGCTGTTGCAGCACCCTGACCTCCAGCAGTGCCCATTTCCCACCACCAATGTCCCCAATTCCCTCCCCCTCCCATAGCCTGCCTCCATGGCAGGTTCTTTATCTCTTTTCTCTCTCTCTCTCTCTCTCTCTTCCTTCTCTTACATATTATGGATTGCAATACCATACACTTAGAGGCCATCGTGTGCATTTTGCCTGTATTTAATGCTCAGTTCTAAGTTGGTATTAACCCTTTCGACATTTATTCGCACATGTTCCCTTCTCTGTCTAACCTAACCTCTGACTTCCACACATTTGTGGTAATTTCCACCTTTGGTAAGACCTCCTGATCCACATTTTGCCTGACATTGGATTTTGCTATCATAATATCTATCTATATATATTTATGTCATGCAAATAAATGCAGTCATTCTATGTCTCTCTCTTTCCATCTGACTAATTTCACTCAACATGATCCTTACCATATCCATCCATTTATAGGCAAATTTCATGATATCATTTTTCCTAACATCTGCAAGTATTCCATTGTGTAGTTGTACCAAAGTTTTTTTATCCAGTCATCAGTTCTCGGGCATACTGGCTGTTTCCCAGGTTCTGGCTATTGTGAATAGTGCTGCAATGAACATAAATGTGCAGAAGGTGTTTCTGATGTGTGTTTTTGGCTTCCCCGGGTATATTCCCAGGAGTACTATGGCTTGGTCAAAAGGGAGTTCAATTTCTAATCTTTGGAGGAATGTGCATAATGTTTTCCAGAAATGTACCGGTCGCATTCCCACCAACAATGGACGAGAGTCCCCTTTCCCCATCATCCATGCCAGACCTTGTTGTTTTTACCCTTTTGATTATGGGCCAGACTCTGTGGTGTGAGGTGATATCTCATTGTTGTTTTAATTTGCATCTCTCTGATGATTAGTGATGATGAGCATTTTTTTTCATATTTTTTTGCCCATTCAAATTTCTTTCTTGTCAATGTTTCTGTTCATCTCTTCTCCCCATTTTTTTGATGGGGTTGGCTGTTTTCTTCTTGTAAATTTCTACCAGTGCCTGATATATCCTGGATATTAACCCCTAAACAGATGGGTATTGGGTGAATCTTCTTTCCCATTCTGTGGACTGTCTTTGTATCTTGGTCACTGTTTCTTTTGAGGTGCAGAAGCTTTTTAGTTTCATGTAGTCCCATGTTTATCTTTTGTTTCTAGTTGCTTTGTTAGTAGTGTTTGACCTTTGAAGATGCCTTTAGCTTCAATGTCATGGAGGGTTTTTCCTATATTTTCTTCAATGTACTTTATGGGTTCAGGTCTAATATTGAGATCTTTAAACTATTTTGATATGATTTTTGTGCATGGTGTTAGACACAGGTCCAAATTCATTTTTTTACATGTAGCTGTCCAGTTTTCCCAGCACCACTTGTTGAAGAGGCTTTCCCTTACTCCAATTTGGACTCTGCACCTTTATCAAAGATTAACTGATCATGTATTTGAGGGTGGGTGTCAGGATACTCAATTCTATTCCATAGGTCCACAGGTCTGTTTTTATTCCAATAACATGCTGTTTTAATTACTACTGCTTTGTAGTACAGTTTGAGGTTTGGAAAAGTGATGCCGCCCATCTACTGTTTCCCAAGGATTGCTTTTGCTATACTTGGGGGTTTATTATTCCATACAAATTTCAGGAGTAATTTGGTCAATTTCTTTGAAAATGTCATGGGTATCCTTATAGGGACCACATTAAATATGTACAAAGCTCTAGGGAGTATTACCATCTTGACAATGTTAATTCTACCCATCCATGAGCAGGAAATGTGTCTCCATTTCCTTGGTGTCCTCTTTTATTTCTTCAAGCAGTGTCTTGTAGTTCTCTCTTTGTATAGGTCCTTTACACACTTGGTTAAGCCTGATTTATAGGTATTTAATTTTCTGTGGCACAATTGTGAATGGAATCAATTTATTAATATCCCTTTCTTCTCTTTTTGTTATTTGTGTATAGGAAAACCACCAACTTTTTGGTATTGATTTTGTGCCCTTTCACTCTACTGTAAGTATCTATTGTTTTTAAAAGTTTGTGGTTGAGAGTTTAGGATTCTCTAGGTATAATATCATGTCATCTGCAAATAATAATAGCGTGATATCTTCCTTGCCTATCTGGATGCCCTTAATGTCCTTTTTCTTTTCTGATTGCTATGGCAAGTACTTCCAGTACTATATTGAATAAAAGAGGAGAGAGAGGGCAACCTTGTCGTGATCCCGATCTTAAGGGGAAGGCTTTCAATTTTTTCCTCATTGCAAATGATACTTGCTGTGGGCTTTTGGTAGATGGCTTTGACTATATTGAGGAAGGTTCCTTCAATTCCCATCATCTGGAGGGTTTTAATTATGAATGGGTGATGGATCTTTCAAATGCTCTTTCTGCATCTATTGATAGGATCTTATGATTTTTATTTTTTCTCTTATTGATATGATGTATTATGTTGATTTACTTGCAAATGTTGAACCATCCTTGCATACCCGGGATGAATCCTACTTGGTTGTGATGTATGATTTTTTTGTTGAGTCTTCAGTTTCTGTTTGCTAGTAT
Organism: Cryptotis parvus; assembly: GCA_021461705.1. Classification (NCBI taxonomy): domain Eukaryota; kingdom Metazoa; phylum Chordata; class Mammalia; order Eulipotyphla; family Soricidae; genus Cryptotis; species Cryptotis parvus. The sequence goes on from JAJIBD010021111.1 coordinate 72,829, forward strand.
TTTGTTGAAGATCTTAGCATCTTTGTTCATCAAGGAGATTGGTATGTAATTTTCTTTCTTTATTTTGTCTCTCCCTGCTTTGGGTATCAGGGTGATATGTGCCTCGTAGAAGCTGTTTGGGGTATTCCTGTTTCTTCTATTTCTTGGAGAGCTTGAACAGGATAGGCAGTATGTCCTCCTTAATGGTTTGGTAAAATTCACAAGTGAACCTGTATGGACATGGGCTTTTCTGTTTGGGCAGACTTTTAATTACTGTTTCAATTTCCTCGATAATGATAGGCTTATTCAGGCATGGGGGGTCTTCTTGTTTCAATCTTGGGAGGTTATAGGACTTCAGGAATTTATACATTTCTTCTAGGTTCTCATGTTTCACTGCATACTGACTCTCAAAGTAATCTCTGATGATCCTTTGGATTTCTGTGGTTTCTGTTGTGATGTCACCATTTTCATTTCTGATTCTGTTTATTTGGGTACTCTCTTTCCCTGTCTTTATAATTCTTTCCAGTTGCTTGTCAATCTTTTTTATTTTTTCAAAGAACCATCTCTTGGTTTCATTAATCTTTTGGATGGTTTTTTTGGTTTCCATCTCGTTGATTTCCTCCCTAAATTTTATTATTTCGGTTCTTTCTCCCTGTGTTGGGCTCCTTTTGTTGGTCTTTTTTCTAATGTTTCAGCTGTGCAGTCAGGTTATTTGTGTGGGCCCTTTCTTCTTTCCTTATGAATGCTTGCAGAGCTATAAACTTTCCTTTTAGCATAGCTTTTGCTGTGTCCCACAAGTTCTGATAGTTGGTTTCTTCATTTTCATTTGTTTCCAGGGATCTTTGGATTTCCTATTTGATTTCCTCTATTATCTATTGGTTTTTCAGCAGTGAGCTGTTCAGTTTCAGGTGTTTGGTTTGACTCCCTGCTTCTGTGTATGGTTAACTACTATTTTCAGTGCACCAAGATCTGAAAAGACAGTTGACACAGTTTCTATCTTTATTATTTTATTGAGGTATGCTTTGTGGCTCAGCTATGGTATATCTGGAGAATGTCCCATGTGCACTGGAAAAAATGTGTATTCAGCTTTTTTTGGGATGAAAAGCCCTGTATATATCAACCAGCTCTCTTTCTTCCATTTCTTCCTTCAGGTCCAGTATTTCTCTGGTGAGTTTCAGTCTCGTCGATCTATCCATAGTTGATAAAATAGTGTTGAAGTCTCCAACTATTATTGTGCTACTGTTAATGTCTTCTTTGAGGTCTATTAAAAGTTGTTTTAAGTATTTTGCTGGCCCTCATTTGGTGCATATATGTTTTAGTAGTGTGATTTCTACCTGGTATATATACCCCTTAGTTATTAAGAAATGGCCTTCATTGTGTCTTTTAACCTTATTCAGCCTGAAATCTATATTGTCAGATATGAGTATGGCCACACCTACCTTTTTGGAGGAGTTTTTTGTGTGGAGAATGGTCTTTCAGCCTTAGACTTTGAGTCTGTGTTTTCTCTGATTATTTAGATGTGTTTCTTGTAGGCAGCAGAATGTTGGATTCAGTTTTTTAATCCATTTTGTCACTCTGTGCCTCTTAATTGGTGCATTTAGATCGTTGATGTGGGAGAGATTATTATCATCAGATTTTGTGCCATCTTTCTGTTTAAACTTGTTGTGTTTTTGGGGTTCTTTTATTTTCCAATAGACCCTTCAATCCTTTTTAAAGTTGGTTTTGAGTCCATGAATTTCCTGAGTTGTTGTTTATCCGTATAATTGTGTATCTTTCCTTCACATCTGAAAGTAAGTCTAGCTAGGTAAAGAATTATTGGTGAGGCCTGCAGTTCATTGACTCTTTTCACAATATCCCACCATTGTTTTCGGGCTTGGAGTGTTTCATCTGAGAAGTCTGTTGTAAATCTCAGGGATGCTCCTTTGTATGTGATTTCCTTCTTTGATCTTGCTGCTGTCAGTATTCTATCTCTGTCTATCCTTTTTGTCATTTTAATAGGATGTGTCTTGGAGTATTCTTATTGGGGTTTCTTTAACTGGTATCCTATGAGCCTCCTGTATCTGGGAGCATGCTTTCTGCAGTTCAGGGAACTTCTCAGTAATGATGTTTTTGACAGTTTCTTCTTCATCAGGGTTTTCTTCTTGCCCTTCTGGGACCCCAATGATGCATATGTTGTTCCTTTTGGCTTCATCCCGGCTTTCTCTGGTAGTCTGTTGATTGTGAATCATTTTTTCCATCTTCTGCTGTGTCTAGGGAATCTCTGAAACTCATTAAGATCACTAATTCTTTCTTCAGTAGTTGTTACTCTGCTTTGGAGGCCTTCCAGTGTGTTTTTCATTTCACTTACTTCATTTTTAATATCTGTCATTTCTGCTTGTATTTTGGCCTAAAATGTACTCATTTCTGCTCTCATGTCCTCTTATATTTTATTGCCTTTGTATTCCGTTGCTTCTTTGAGTTCCTTATGCCTCCTTAACAGTTCCTTCCAAAATTCCATTTCAGAGAGTTATATACCTCATCGTTATTGCTTGACTCATCTGTGTTAGTGACTTAAATCATTGAGCTTGAAGGAATTCTACTTTGCTTTACCATAATGACTATCGTAGGTTGAAAATGTGTGTTCTCTGGCTGGCTAGTCAGTAAAGTTAGTAGGTGCCTGAATTGCTTTGCAGTTTGGGGTGGATAGCAAGGAATGTAGGGGCAAATGCTCACAGTTATCTCAGATAGATAGATATTACTTCCTCGCGGAAGCTTATGCGCCCACTCGGTTTTGAATTTTGGAGTGTCAGTGGGTGGTTCTGGAGTCAGAGTAAGTGGTGCAGAAGTAGTCTGGTGGAAGATCCGAAGTTGGATGCTGCTTGGTCCTGTTGCTCAAAGTTCCAGCCCTTTAACCTGGAACTGAGTGTATCAGGGAGTGCCCGCCCTGCCAACGCACCTGGTGAGGAGAGTGAGGAGCTTCAGGGAGTATGCATTGATATTGAGAGAGAATATTTAGATGTGGATTTGTGTCATCTTTTGTAGGAGTTTGGTGTACTTGCCAGGCTTGTCTTGTCTTAAGGTACCCCTTTAGTCACTTTTTTAACATTAGATTTGTGTCTCTGAAGTTCCCAAGGTTTTTTGTTTTTTGCTTTTCTGGGTCACACTCGGCAATGCTCAGGGATTTTCTCCTGGCTCTGCACTTAGGAATTACTCCTGGCAGTGCTGGGGGACCGTATGGGATGCCGGGGGATCAAACCTGGGCCAGCATGGTCCAGCCGTGTGCAATGCAAATGCCCTACCCACTGGGCTATTGCTCCGCCCCAATCTATTAAGATGTGTATTGTTAAAACTCAAAACTCATTGCCAGAATCAACATATCTCCACTAATATCACCATGGTCCCTCAACAGCAACCACTACACACACAGCCTGTCTCATAAAAGGAAGCTTTTTAGGTTAATTATTGTAATTTGATTGTATTACTTATAGCATGTTTCCTCTAATGGTTTATATGTGTAGAGATACCTTGCTTTTACACACCAATGTATTGAAGGTGCATGAAATCTGGTCCCTATGTTATATCCAGATATTTTTTCTCCAACTTACCACCTCAATACCCACTGCACCTCCATTTCTCTCCTTCCCTGGACTTTCAATCTCTGTAATCTAAGGTGAAGTAATTGCTCACCTTTGATACCTTCTATTCTCTTCTCATATCATTTTAATAACCACAGATGAGTGAGAAAATTTATTTATCCTTCTCAGGTTTACTTAATTTAAAATGATATCCTCCACTTCTACTTAAGCAGAAAATTTTATTATTCATTGTGGCTGTACAATATTCTATTGTGTACCTTCAATAAAGAGGACTGTGTCTCTACCATCTTTTATAAAGTTTATTTCCACAATACAGAAATGTAAGTGTCATCATCTGAGGATATAATATATATAATCAAGGCAATTGTTTGGCCTTCATATAGCAAAGGAGTTTACTATGAAGCAAAAAAACTAATTTTTCTTCAAGTTTTAAGAAAAACTCCCCATTCCCTATTGCATGGAGTACAAAAATCACATAATGTCCTTGTTATAAAAATTATTATCTCCTGGCCTCCTCTTCCAGAACTTTTTCCTAAACTCCAAAATCATTCTGACTCCCAATTTCTCTGTAGGTTAAAATGGACTCTTTTCATTTGAAATCAATGACAAGTGGTTTCTTTGCATAATCTACTGTTTACAAAGCTAATATATTTTATTATAGTTATGGAACATAATTTATATTATTGTTCACAAAAGAATCTTTGTCCCTAGAAGTTTGTATTAACAATTTTCAAGTATTTACATATAGTGTTACATGACTAAGTTATATGCAATAGAAAATGTGTATAAATAAGAACTACTATCAGAAAACTAAAGTTTATTTGATCTCTTAGTAACCATGAGGTCTATAATTGTTACTGGTATTTGGCATATCAAATACCAGTAACAATTATAGACCTCATTCCTATGACCTGATGGAATGGTTTGAGGCTCTTTATGTTCCTGGAGCAAGCAGGTGCCCTTGGGCTCTACTAGCATGAGACAGGACATATGGAGATGTTACTGGGGCCCGCCTCGAGCACATCGATAATGAACGGGAAGACAGTGATTTCAGTGATAGTAACCATGAAAATCTTTAGGCTTACACTGATGTATATTGAGTAAGCTGTAAGAATAAACTTTCTGTGTTCTTGGGTTATACACCAGTTCAATTTATCTGAAATATATGTGAAAGTCCCTCACTTATTAACTTTGACCTTTCTAGTTCAAGTAACATTCTATCTTATACCAGCTAATACTCATTTTTTAATTATTTCCTTTGCTTAAACATTTTTTCTATTCAAAATTCATTCAACCAAGAACCAATTATGAACACCTTTGTAATTGTATGTTTCCACGGTGGTAATAAAAAAAATTAAAAAAAAAATTCATTCATATTTGTACAGTTGAAGTACTATTAAAATGTAAAATTTTCTATATCAAGCATTTAATTAAAACTATTAAATCATCACTTAATTGAGAGAAAATTATTAATTCTTAATCATGTTTTATGGAGACATTAATAAAAATTAAAAAAATCATAAAGGACTCTAGAAAATGAAATTCTCATAACAGGCTCTCAGTTTTCTCATAATCCAGTCCTAATTATTTAGTATGGGATGTTATAAAGAAGCATTTTTTTTGTGATATGCACTCAAACATACAACACATTCACAGCATCTTAGTAGAAATGATAATTTTCTTAATTACAAGAATAGTTTATACGTAGTGTCCAATATATATTTGTGATAAATAGATTTTGAGTAATCATGACAGTCAGTGTTTTTACACATTTTATGCAAAGTGGCCTACCTATTGCTTAAATGCACTTGAGTGTTTATTTTTAATCTTTAGTTACATAATATATTTTTATTTCTTCATATATGTCTTGCACACACTAATTATTTCTCAGTGTTGACTTGCTCAATTCAGATTTATAGCTGACTATATGTAAGAATACAGCATTAGTCTTAAAATAAACTGAAAATAATTAACATACATATAAGAATATTTTATATAAAAGCTATAATAGATGGGCAGAAATAAGTAGCTTGTCAGGTTATGATATACTACTGAACATTACAAGAATTAAAAAAGTCCTTTCAGGCTGCTGACATGATATTTCAAATATGTAACTAAGTGCAGGCAAAGAAGAGTTTATAAGTGTTTTAAAGATAACACAATAAAGAAGTTAACAAATTGTGCTGGAAAATTTTATATGTCAAATTTAGTTGCAGATCATGTACCACCTTTCCAAGTAATATCCAGGTGCTAAATATTTAAGGTCTCATCTTGGATAAAGAAAGAGTGCAAGAAATAAGGTTCATACCTTACATATGTCTGACCCTAGTTATTCCCCTGGTATTTTGTATGGCCCCCCAAACATACCATGTATGACCAATCCCCCAATAAATAAATAAAGTGGCACCAACTTGATTCTGGGGATTTGGGGGAGATGACTCAAATGATAAGTGCATTTGGTTAGTGTGAAGGAGGACTGGAATTTGTTTCCCTGAACCACACGCAAACCCAAGAAAAAGTTCCCCTAAAGAGGCTCAGCAGAAAGACTAATATTTATAATAATTAACTGAGCTTCAAATTACTGCTCAATTAATATTCCATAGTGCATATATCTTTTCTCAAAAAACTTTAAGTCATTCCAATTTTAATTTGCAATTATTAGAGCCATGGACCATCAATTAGACTATGTATTAATTATTTTATTATATATTTAAAATACAGGTAATGATCTACATTTAAAAACTGTAATATTAAAATGACAAAAATTGTATTGTCATTAGTATATGTCAGAATTTAAGGACTTAAATTCCGTCTGAAACTAGATAGAGGATGTCAGCTCTATCTGAAACGCTGTAGAATTTCAATCTCAGATGGAGACTATCCTATTTTTAGCACCATGAATCCTGAAGTAAGTACTATTGGTATATATTGATAGATGAAGCAGTTGCAGTAGTGTCCATAAGGGTAATTGTTAAGAAAAATGTACACAAAATAATTTACCACATTAGAAATAGATGTGAGGTAAGAATAAGATCTTTGAGGAAAGTGTTCTTTGAATAGTTAAAAAATAAATTTGCATCAGCTTTTCCAACATGCAAAATCATAAAATTTTTTGTCATTTATTATCCAAATCACTCTTACAGACAGCTATTAAATTGTGGATTAGTGAGGAAATTAATGGACTCAGTAGGATTATATAATATTTCTTGAAATTTTGTAGGTGAATGATAATAAAGGTTTACTTTTTCCTAGGGATAATAGATAAATAAAAGAGAGAAGTTTGATATAGTTATTAGAAATAGAAAACATAGAGTCAATGAGATAGTAAATATCTTTTTTTAAATTTTTTTTAATTTTTTTTATACCACCGTGAAACATACAATTACAAAGGTGTTCATAATTGGTTCTTGGTAATACAGTATTCCAGCACCCATCCCTCCACCAGTGCCCCATTTCCACCACCAATGTACCCTCCCCTCCCGCCCCCAGGCCGCCTTAATAGCAGGTACCCCAGTTTCCTCTCTTTCTCTCTCTAAGATAATAAATATCTTTAAATATTTAAGTTATATTTCAAATAAGTTTAGTTTCTAAATAATTCTGTACAGTGTTGGATTGTTCTCGTGTCTGAACTGGTACAGTACTGAACTATGGGGAACATGTTCCTTTTTCAGGTTATGGCAATGTTTTGTGCTGATGTCTTACTCCTATATGTGTACTAAAGGATCACTCCTGGTGGGGTTCAGAGGAGCATGCATGGTGCTGAGGATAAAATCCAGGTAGGTCGTATGAAAGATAGGGCCCTTCCCTTTGTATTATTATTCCATCCCAAGAATACTTTAGTTCTTTTTGCTTGTTTGTTTAGTTGTGGGGGCTATACCTGTGTAGTTATGTGTGCAGCGATCACTCTGATAGGTCTTGGAAACCGTATGTGGTGCTTTTGGCTAGAATCCTCACATCAGTCATGTACAAGGTAAGTGACATCCCCACTGAATTGTCACTAGGGCTCCATGCTTTCTAAGTCGCAGAGAAAACAAATCTGGGAGTTGCAGGAGAATGTCTGTTAGAGAAATACCAATTTAGAGGGAGAAAGATGGGAAATATCTCAAATCAAATTGATACATTATTTAAATATAGATATCTGTGAAATAGGGGAGTAATAAAGAAAAACATCACCTTTAACAGTGAAAGAGAATTTTATCCTATCTATAAAAGTTTATTTTAATTAATTTATAAATATTTTGATATATATTCATAAATTAAATGTATGTATGCATAAATGTATATTAATTAATTAAAATATTTCTGTTGCATTATTTACATATTTTAAAAAAGCTAATTTTTTGTCTGTATTATTAGTCTGTTAAAGGAGCATTTTTAAGTACATGCATCCTTTAGATTTAAAAATATTACTTTTAATCAGATTATTAACATAATAACCTATTTACTTCATATGTGTCATACATCAGCATACATCATATAAAATAAACTAGGATAAATATGTCTATATAATCTGTCCATCATGTTTTCATGTAATATTTCTATTCAATAGCTATTTTTTTCTCATATTAAACGGAAGCATTTAATGAGTGACTCCTTAAATCTACAGTACTCAATTTTATGATGTACTGCTGAGAATTATCAGTGATTTTCTTTTATTTTATTCTAAACTAGTGACATTTATGTAATATTAGAATTGCATATTGAATAATATATGTGTGTTAATCAACAAAACTAATGCTAATTCCTCTAAAAAAGAACTTTTTTAAAAATAAGAGGGAGCTGGAGCAATAGCACAGGAGTTAGGCATTTGCCTTGCATGCATCCCATATGTTCTCCCGAGCACCATCAGGAGTAATTCCAGAGTGCAAAGCTAGAAATAACCCTGAGGATTATGGGTGTGACCCAAAAAGAAAAAAATAAGAATATAATTGACAATATAATTTCCAATACTTCTTAAAATTATGATCAATATTTTTATTTTGCTTTTTGGGGTCACACCTGGCACTGATCAGCAGTTACTCCTGGCTCTGCACTCAGGAATCACTCCCGGGGTGCTCAGGGGACCACATGGGATGCTGAGGATCGACCCAGGTCGGCATGAGCCGGCCACATGCAAAGCAAAAGCCCTACCCGCTGGACTATCACTCCAGCCCCAATCAATAATTATTTTGGATAGTCTATAATAATAAAATATTCAATAACTTAACATTTATGACAATAAAACATTTTTTAATTTTTATTATACTACCGTGAGATAGCATAATCCCCTGGTGGACATTTCCACAATGAAATTGACCATATCATCTTCAGTGGACAGTTTTCTCCTGACCTATGTCGCTGTCGTCCCAATATTCCAAACAAGATCGGACGACCGTCTCCTTCATGCAAAATTCAACTTTACGCAATGGGGAGAAAAAGGCTGCAAAGTTTAAGAAGAAACTCCCAGAACAACCACCAACTGGGAACTCTTTGGCACCATTGTGGCAACATGGGAAGATACCATCATTGACGACATCGATGAAGAATACAACCAACTGGTTGAGCATCCCCCATGATTGTGTGAAGAATGCAAAGAGAGAGAAAGACACAAAAGGACGCCCTGTCTTCACACACTCTTGAGGTCATTCACCAATGTGGCAAGGAACGAGCCTCAGGCAACCAAATGCTAACATCCAAGCTTCGCAAAGCAGAACAGAGAAGCGAGAAAGGAAGACCTCAAAGAGAGAAGAGCAGAAATACTGGAAGATGCAGCAGAAGCCGTGAAAAGCATTTGCACTGCCCGCCTATCCTTCGGCAACTATACGACCAAGATGACTGCCCTCCAACGTCATGATGGATCTATCACATCTTCCAGAAAGGCAATGGAGAAGATTATCCATGACTTCTACACAGATCTCTTTGATAGCCACGTCCACCTGCACACACACCAAATTCCGCAGGATGGATATGTCGTTCCCAATGTTCTCCCTTCTGAAATCTGACATGCCATTTCGTCAGTAAAGAAGGGAACTGAACCAGACCCAAAAAAAGTCAGACTCAAACACCAGAAGAATCTGCCTTCAGTACTCATCAATACACTGTCTCGGCTTGTCTAAATGCAAGGTGCCCTCCCAATGGAAAACCAGCAGGACAGTCTACTGTTCAAGAAGGGAGACATTCATGACATTGGCAAATATAGCCCCATCTGCCTGTTGTCTGTCATCTACAAGATGTTCACTGAAGTCATCCTAAACACGATTGGCAGAGCATTAGAATGAAGGACAACCATGTGAGCAAGCTGGCTGCTGAAAAGGATTCAGCACAATCAACCATATCCACACGGTAACCAAGCTCATTGAAGTTTGAAGAGAGTTCAAGATGCCACTCTGTCTCTCGTTCATTAATTTAAAGAAAGCCTTTGATTCTGTGGAGACTGAAGCGGTCATCGAAACCCTAGCCAAACAGGGTGTTCAAACCCAATACATAAAGATCCTTCATGAGCTGTATTACAGATTCACCACCAGGATCTCAACATTCTACAAAGAAGTGATCATTGATTTTAAAAGAGGGGTTCCCCAGGGTGATACCATTTCACCAAAACTCTTCAGGGCCACCCTGGAGAACATCATGCAACAATTAGAATGGGAAGGAATGGTAGTGAAGATAGATGGTCGGCAACTACACCACCTACGCTTCGCTGATGACATCCTTCTAATAACACCAAACATTAGCCAAATGACACAAATGCTGGCTGACTTTGACTGAGAATATGGAAAGATAGGTCTACAGCTGAATCTGAACAAAACTATGTTCATGAGAAATGAACTATTTCCAGAGGCCCCTATTCACTCTCAATGGAACAAACATCTCTGAATCCAGTAGTTATGTGTACCTAGGTCAAGTCAACATGATGAATGACCTAAAACCTGAGTTGTGCAGGAGGAAGAGAGCGGCATGGAATGCCTTCAAAATCATTGAAGAAATAGCAAAAGAGAAAACTAACTTCTAGCTGTGGGCACATCTCTTCAATTCCACAGTTCTCCCTGCATTAACATATGACTCAGAGACCTGGGCCCTATGAAAGCAGGATGAGAATGCTATTCGGGTCACCCAAAGAGGAATTGAAAGAGCTATGCTTGGAATATCACGCCTCACTCAAATGAGAGAAGGAATCCGAAGATCTGACCTCCGTTGCTGTACCAGAGTCAGGGTCGCTGTTTCAATTGCCAAGGCATTGATAATCAGATGGGCTGGACATGTAACTTGATTTGGAGGCGACCGCTGGACTAGAGCCGCGTTACTGACTGAATCCCATGGAATGTCAAAACATCATGTGGCCGCCCATCTACAAGATGGTCAGACTTCTTTGTCAAGACTCTGAATGAACGGTTTGAGGCTCTTTGTATTCCTGAAGCAACCAGATGTCATTTGGCTACACTGGCATGTGATAGGTCAAATTGAAATTTTACTGGTGCCTGCTCGAGCAAATTGATGAATAACGGTATGTCAAGTGATCAAATGATCCAGTGACTATCGTGAGATAAACAATTACAAATAAGATGTTCATATTTGGTTTTGGTTATACAGTGTTCCAGCACCAATCCCTCCACAGTGCCCATTTCCCACCACCAATGTCCCTAATTCCCTCCCCCTCCCCTAGCCTGCCTTTATGGCAGGATCTTTATTTCTTTTTATTTATCTCTATCTCTTTCTCTTTTCCTTCTTCCCACATTGTTGATTACAATACATACATTGAGAGGTTGTCAAGTGTACCTTTTTAGCCTATATTTAATGCTCAGTTTTAGGTTGGTATTAGCACTTTCAACAATTATTAGCAGACTGTCCATTCTCTGTCTTACCTAGCCTCTGACTCCCACATGTTTGTGATAATTTCCATCTTTGACAAGACCTCTTGATCCATGTTTAACCTGACCTTGGATATTGGTATCATCATATGTACTTATATATATTTATATCATGCAAATAAATGCAGTTATTCTATATCTGTCTGTCTCATTCTGATTAATTTCACTCAACATTAAACTGTCCATGTTCATCCATTTATAGTAAAATTTCATTGCTTAATTTTTTCCTAATGGCTGCATAGTATTCTATTGTATAATGTACCAAAGCTTCTTTATGCAGTCGTTGATTCTCAGGCACTCTGGTTTTCCATATTCTGGCTATTGTGAATAATGTTGCTATGAACATAAAAGTAGTGATGGTGTTTTCTCTGCATATTTTTGGCTTCCCAGGTTATATTCCCAGGAGTGGTATGACTGGGTCAAATGGGAGCTCAATTTCTAGTCTTTGGAGGAATGTACATATTGTTTTACAGAAAGGCTGTACCAGTCAACATTCCCAAAAAAACGATGGATGAGAGTCCCCTTTAGCCCGCATCCACACCAGCACTTGTTGTTCTTGCTCTTTGGATATGTGCCAGTCTTTGTTCTGTAAAATAAGATCTCACTGTTGTTTTGATTTGCATCTCTCTGATGATTAATAATTATGAGGACTTTTTCATTTGTGTTTTGAACATTTGAATTTCTTCCTTGTTGAAGTTTCTGTTTATTTTTTCTCCACATTTTTTTAAAGTATTTTATTATACCACCATGAGATATACAAATAAAAAGATATACAATTAAAAAGTTCATGTTTGGGTTTTGGTCATACAGTGTTTCAGCACCCGTCCCTCCACCAGTGCCCATCTCCCACCACCAAAATCCCGGTTCCCTCCCTCCTTCCCCCAGCCCTGCTCCATGGCAGGTTCTTTATTTCTTTCCCTCTCTTCTCTCTCTTTCTCTTTTTCCTTCCCTTCCAGACTATGGATTACAGAACATACATTAAAAGGTTGTCATGTGTATCCTTTTGCCTCTATTTAATGCTCAGTTCTAGGTTGGCATTAGTACCCTCGACTATTATTAGCACCCTGTTCCATTTTCTGTCTTTTGATGGGGTTGAATGTTTTCTTCTTGTAAAGCTCTACCAGTGCCTGATATAACCTGGACATTAACCCCTTCTCAGATGGATATTGGGTGAATATTCTTTCCCATTCTGTAGACTGTCTTTGTATCTTGGTCACGGTTTCTTTTGAGGTGCAGAATCACCTTCATTTCATGTAATCCCATATGTTTATCTTTTCTTCTAGTTGCTTTGTTACTGGAGTTTCACCTTTGAAGACGCCTTAGTTTCTTTGTCATGGAGGGTTTTCCCTATGTTTTCTTCAGTGTACTTTATCGATTCAATTCTGATATTGAGATCTTAAAACCATTTTGATCTGATTTTGCGCATCGTAATAGACAGAGACCAATTCATTTTTTTACAAGTCGCTGCCCAGTCTCTCCAACACCACTTGTTGAAGATCTTTCCTTACTCCATTTTTAACTCTTTGCACCTTTATCAAAGATTAAAAAATCATGTGTTTGTGGTTGGGTGTCAGGACACTCAATTCTATTCATAGATCCAAAGGTCTATTTTTATTCCAATACCATACGCTTTTAATTACTACTGCTATTTGTAGTACAGTTTGAGGTTGGAAAAGGTGATGCCTCCCATCTTCTTCTTTTCCCAAGGATTGCTTTAACTATCCTTGGGGTTTATTCCCATGACCGGATGGAATGGTTTGAGGCTCTTTATGTTCCTGGAGCAAGCAGGTGCCCTTGGGCTCTACTAGCATGAGATAGGTCATATGGAGATGTTACTGGTGCTCGCTCGACCAAATCGCGTGATGAACGGGAATAAAGTGATATAGTGATACAGTGATCCTTGGGGTTTATTGTTCCATACAAATTTCAGGAGTGTTTGGTCAATTTCTTTGAGGAATGTCATGGATATCCTTATATGGACTGCATTGAATCTGTTCAAAGGTCTAGGGAGTATTACCATTCTGGCAATGTTGATTCTCCCCATCCATGAGCAGGGAATGTGTTTCCATTTCCTCGTATACTCTTTATTTCTTGGAGCAGTGCCTTATAGTTTTCTTTGTACAGGTCCTTTACATTTGGTTAAGCTGATTCTTAGGTATTTGATTTTCTGTGGCAGAATTGTAAATGGAATTGTTTCCTTGATATTCCTTTCTTCTCTTTCACTATTTGTATATAGGAAAGCCACCAACTTTTCTGGTATTGGTTTTGTATCCACACTCTACTATATGTGACTATTGTTTCTAGGAGTTTTTGGTAGAGTGTTTAGGGTTCTCTAGGTACAATATCATGTCATCTGTGAATAATGATAGCTTGACTTCTTCTTTGCTTATCTGGGTGTCCTTAATGTCCTTTTTTTCTCTGATTGCTATGGCAAGTACTTCCAGTACTATATTGAATAAAAGAGGTGAGAGTGGAAAACCTTGTCTTGTCCCTGATCTTACGGGGAAAACTTTCAAATTTTCCTCATTGAGAATTACGCTCGCTGTTGGCTTTTGATAGATGGTTTTGACTATATTGAAGAAGGTTCCTTCAATTTGTTTGGACCTGGGCATTTGTGTTTGGGCAGTCTTTTAATTACTGTTTCAATTTCCTTGACTGTGATATTCTTATTCAGGTTTTGCAGGTCTTCTTGTTTCAATCATGGGAGGTATAGAACTTCAGGAATTTATACATTTCTTCTAGATTCTTGTGTTTTACAGCATACAGACTCTCAAAGTAATCTCTGATAATCTTTTCGATTTCTGTGATTTCTGTTGTGATGTCACCATTTATTTCTGATTCTGTTTATTTGGTTTCTCTTTTTTCCCTGTCCTTATAAGTCTTGCCAGTGGTTTGTCGATCTTATTTATTTTTTCTTAAAGAATCAGCTCTTGGTTTCATTAATCTTTTAGATTGTTTATTGGGTTTCCAACTCATTGATTTTCTTCTATAAGTATTTTTTTAATTATTTCCTTCTTTCTGCCTGGGTTGTCTCTTTTTTGGTGTTTTTCTAATATTGTTATCTGTGTAGTCAGGTTATTTATGTGGGCCCTTTCTTCTTTCCTGATGAATGCTTGCAGAGCTATAAACTTTCCTATTAACATGTCTCTTGCTGTATCCCACAAGTTCTTATAATTGGTGTCTTCATTTTCGTTTCTTTACAGGAATCTTTGGATTTCCTGTTTGATTTCTTCTAGGACCCATTGGTTGTTCAGCAGTAAACTGTTCAGTTTCAGGTTTTGGTTTGACTACTTGTTTCTGTTTATGGTTAACTTCAATTTTCAGTGCATCATGGTCTGAAAAGATAGTTGACACAATTTCTATCTTTTTTTATTTTATTGAGGTATGCTTTCTGGCTCAGCTAATGGTATATCTTGGAAAATGTTCCATGTGCACTGGAGAAAAATGTGTATTTAGTATTTTTGGGATTTAAAGCCTTGTATATATTAACCAACTCTCTTTCTTCCATTTCTTCCTTCAGGTGAATATTTCCTTGGTGAGTTTCAGTCTTGTCGATCTATCCATACTTGACAGAGCAGTGTTGAAGCAGTGTTGAAGTGAATACTCCAAGTATTATTGTACTGCTGTTAATGTCTTCTTTGAGATCTATTAGCAGTTGTTTTAAGTATTTTGCTGTCACTTCTTTGGGTGCATATATGTTTAATATTTTAATTTCTTCCTGGTATACATACACATTAATTAATAAGAAATGACCTTCATTGTCCCTTCTAACCTGTTCCAGCCTGAAGTCTATACTTTCTGATACTAGTGTGGCCATACTGGCCTTTTTGGAGGAGTTGTTTGCGTGGAGAATCATCTTCCAACCTTTGACTTTGAGTCTGTGTTTGCTCTGATTATTCAATGTGTTTCTTATAGACAGCAGAATGTTGGGTTAGATTTTTTTAATCCATGTTTCCACTCTGTGTCTCTTAATTGGTGCATTTAGACCGTTGACATGAGAGAGATTATTGTCATCAGATTTTGTGTCATCTTTCTGTTGAAACTTATTGTGCTTTTTGGGTTTTGTCTTATTTTACAGTAGACCCTTCAGTCCTTCTTTTAAAGTTGGTTTTGAGTCCATGAAGTTCATGGATTGTTGCTTATCCATGAAGTTCTGTATTTTTCCTTCATATCTAAATGTGAGTCTGGCCAGGGCAAAGTATTCTTGGTGAGGCCTGAAGTTCACTGAGCCTTTTACAATATCCCACCACTGTTTTCGGGCTCAGAGTGTTTCATCAGAGATATCTGCTGTAAATCTTAGGGATGTTCCTTTGAATGTGATTTCTTTCTTTGATCTTGCTGCTTTCAGTATTCTATCTGGATCTATAATTTTTGTCATTCTAATTAAGATGTGTGGGAGTATTCTTATTTGGGTTTATTTTTAGTTGGTATCCTACGGACCTCCTGGATCTGGAGGCAAGTGTTCTTTAGTTCCAGGAACTTCTCAGCAATGATGGCTTTGACAGTTTCTTCTTCATCAGGGTTTTCTTCTTGCCCTTCTGGGACCTCAATAATTCATATGTTATTCCTTTTGGCTTCATCCTGATTATCTGTTGTAGTCTGTTAATTGTGAGTTTTTTTTTCCATTTTCTGCTGTTGTGTAGAGAACCTTCGGATCTCCTCTTCAAGATCACCAATTCTTGGGACTGGAGTGATAGTCCAGCAGGTAGGGCGTTTGCCTTGCACGCGACCCGCCCCTGCCGCCCGGGTTTGATCCCCCGGCATCCCATATGGTCCCCCGAGCACCGCCAGGAGTAATTCCTGAGTGTAGAGCCAGTGAAACCCCTGAGCATTGCTGGGTGTGACCCAAAAAATAATAATAAAAAAAATTTTAAAAAAAGATCACAATTCTTTCTTCAGCAGTTGTTACTCTGCTATGAAGGCCTTCTAGTGTGTTTTTCATTTATTTACCACATTTTATTATTTTTTTTTTATTTTTTTTTGCTTTTTGGGTCACACCCGGCAATGCTCAGGTGTATCTCTTGGCTCTGCACTCAGGAATTACTCCTGGCGGTGCTCGGAGGACCATATGGGATGCCGGGGATCGAACCCGGGCTGTCAGGGGCCGGCCACATGCAAGGCAATCACCCTACTCGCTGGACTATCACTCTGGCCCAAATTTACCACATTTTTAATATCTGCCATTTCCATTTGTATTTTGGTCTGCATTTTCTTCATTTCTTCTCTCATGTCATCTTGTATTTTATTGATTTTGCATTCCATTGCTTCTTTGAGTTACTTTTCCATCCTTAACAATTCTTTCCGAATTTCCTTATAAGAATGGTTATACAACTCATTATTTCTTTGCTCATCTGGGTTTAGTGACTTCACTCACTAGCTTGATGGAATTTTTGGTTTGCTTTACCATTATGACTATTTTATGTTGCAAATGTGAGTTCTTGGGTGGCTAGCTACTACAGTTAGTAAATGTCTGGGCTGTTTGCAGACTTTTGGTGGGTGGCAAGGGAGTGTAGGGACATATGCTCACTGGTACCTCATCGAAAGATAGATAGTAAGTAGATCTGTGCAGTTTTTAATTTTGAGATGTGGGTGGCTTGTTCTAGCCTGTTCCCTGGGGCTAATTAGTTCCTCAGAGACACAAGGATCACACACACACACACACACACACCCGCACACACACAGGCACCCTGTAGGAGGGACGGGAGTCATTCCCAGAAGCACACAGCAGACAACAAAGCATTTAAAAATTGTTAATTACATATTACTTAACAATTGAAGTATAAAACCGAAATATATATTAAAATGTAAAGTTCAGGACTGCAGAAATACTGCAGGGGTTAAGGAGCTTGTTTTGAATATGACTAACCTTCTTTGAGTCCTCCTGAGCATCATGAGGGATGATGCCTGAGCATGAAGTCAGGTGTCATCCCTGAGCTCAAAGGGTTATGCCCTCTGACACCACTCCCAAAAAAGTAAAGACCAAAATATAACAATGTTGTTTTGCCTTAATTTTTTTGAATCATATAAGAATCATCAGTGTTGTGGATTTTAAGTAAGATACTACAATCTTAGTAGGGTTTATATAAAATTGAGAGTTCGCTAATGAATGACCTAAGGAAAAAAAATAATTTTAAACTTCAAGACATATTTAAATTTGGAAAAATGTATTTTATATATGACTAAAGGAAACATGAGAAACTAGTTCAACATGAGGTGAACAGTAACTTGATCACTTGATCACTTGACATCCCGTTATTCATTGATTTGCTCAAGTGGGTGCCAATAATATTTCCATTTGACCCTATCATGTGCCAGTATAGCCTAATGGCATCTAGTTGCTTCAGGAATTCGAAGAGCCTCAAGCCATTCCTTCAGGGTATTGATGAAGAAGTCTGACCATCTTGTAGGTGAGCAACCACATGATCTTTTGACATCCCGTGGGATCCAGTCGGTAATGGCTCTAGTCCAGCAGTCATCTCCAAATAGCATTACATGTCCAGCCCATCTGATTTTCAATGCCTTGGCAAATGAGACAGCGTCCCTGACTCTGGAACAGCGACGGAGGTCGGGGCTCTGGATTCCTTCTCTCACTTGAGTGAGACATGATATTCCAAGCATAGCTCTTTTGATTCCTCTTTGGGAGACCCGAATAGCATTCTCATCCTGCTTTCGTAGGGCCCAGGTCTCTGAGGCATATATTAATGCAGGGAATATAGTGAAGTCAAAGAGATGTGCCCGGAGCCGGAGGTTCTTTGTCTTTTTCACTATTTCTTCAATGCTTTTGAAGGCAATCCATGCTGCTCTCTTCCTCCTGCACAGCTCTGGGTTTAGGGTCGTTCATCATGGTGATTCCTCAGCCTAGGTACACAGTATATATAGAGGTGAACAGTATGTATAGAAATATGGACTGATAATATTTATAGGATACACTAAAATATTTAGATAAAAAATAATTCAGTACCTAGAATTGAAAATTAGCTATTTTTTTCAGAGCCATTTTGTTATTCTTCTCTTGACTAGTGCTTTCTTATATATGTGTTCACTGTAATTATGATATTATATATATATGTGATTATTTTAATATTTTGTTATCAGGAACCTCCTACTGGCTCCTGATTTCTATCAGATTTGAAGGTAAATCTTCAAATCTGATAGAAATCAGATTTGAAGATTTGCCTTAAATCTGATTTCTATCAGATTTGAAGATTTGCCTTAAAGAGACTCAGAAAGAACTTTTTTACTAATCATCTGGTACTGCATATCTTGTAATTCTCTTTTTATATTTCTGGCATACTTGCTTTCAAGCTGCTTTTATATGATAATTTATAAGACTCCAAATTCCAGTTAATTCTTTCTTACTTTATTTGTCTTCATTCAGCTCTGAGTTTCCAGTTGTATGTGTTTGCCTTAGTTCTCTCTCTCTCATAATATTAGGACACACATAAATATAAATTAATAAGAGCTTTAAGAAATGTGGTGAAGAGAAAGAATATGAGGAAATCCATGACATGATAGTTTTGAAATAATAAGATGGAAAGTATACTCTACAGCAGCGATCTACTGCAGCATTTCTGTATCTGCTGACCAAAAGCAGTACGGGTCTTGATATTTTGAGGCACATAGATCTTTATTGTGCAAGGGGGGTGCTGTCCTCCCATCGTAAGCTGTTTAGATCATCCCTGACCTTTATCCACTAGATGCCACTAGCACACCATAAAAATTGTGGCAATCACAAAAGTCTTACATTGGCAAAGGTGCTCTGGGAAAAGAGAAAAAGATCACCAGTATTTGATTACTACTATTAAACTGAAAGTTTAGGAATATCATATGACTGAAAGTTTAGGAAGTCATTACTGAAGAAATAATGCTAAAGATGCTAAATGAAATAGCAATCATTTTTCATTACTCATTTTTAATTCTAGTCATATATAATATGGGATTTAGTATCTGCAACTTAGTATAATGGACAAGGTGAGAAACTAAGCATGAAATATTGACTTATTGAAATTAGTAAGCATTAACAAATTATACTCTGAAAACTGGTGTGAAATTGCTTAGTGATAATTCAGTTTCATCAGGAAATTAAAAAAAGAAATGAATTCATGTTGCAATTTGTCAGTGAGTTAGATGAGATAGATAAAAAGATATCTGATGAGGAAGTTAGACTGTGGTCTCTTACCTAATTGATTAGTTTTAAGATAAGCTGGTACATTTCCAGACTAAAATAAAACAGTGTAAGTATTCCATCAGTACACTAGTATGAGTATGACATACATACATAAACAACTTTCTCTTAAAGTGTATCTGACAAATTGTAAAACTATTAGAGTTATAAAGATAGAATAAAGATTAGAGTAGAGTGCAGAGAGATGATACAGAGGTAAAGATAGACCTTGTAAGTGGCTGCCCTAGTTGATTTCCCCAGCAATTCATCTAGTTCCCCAAGAACTACCAGAAATAACGCTGGATGCAGAGCTATGATTAAGCACTGAACACTGCTGAGTGTGGCTTCCAAAGTATTATGTGTGCATGTGTGTGTGTTAATTGAATTTAATATCATACAAAGACACTAGCTTTAGTTGTTGGTCTTATGTAGTGTTATTTTCAACTAAGAACTATAGCTACTATGTCCAAAATAAATAAATTAATAAATAAATAAAGTTAGCATGTCCAGGTCAGATGAATTTCCTTTTTGCTTCAAGGGAAACTAAAATTTAAATATCCACATGTAGGATGGAGAGATTTAGATAGCATCTCTATAACCTAAGTGTAAATCAATTAAAAATGATAGCTGAAACTCCGAAGTGGATAGATTGAGAATCGATCTGTGATACATGCTGATCAGGTAACAAGTGGACACATTGCTATGACTTGTATCACTTGTCTTCCCATTGTTCATGGATTTGATCGATCAAGCACCAGAAACATCTCCATATTCCTGCCACATGCTAGTGTAGCCCCAGTGTATCTGCTCGCACTCAAGAACATGAAGAGCCTCAAGTCATTAGTTCAGGTCATGGAAATGAGGTCTATATTTATTACTGGTTTTGGCATATGAAATACTATACGGGTAGCTTGCCAGGCCCTGCCATGTGGGTGGTATACTCTCGGTAGTAGGCTCTCGGTTCATGCATTTAGGGGAGAATTCAGCTTATCTCTTGTGTGGAGCTCTGATGAGCTGTGGAGTCCAGATGTTGAAAATGGCGGCCCTCACAGTGTGGGAGTTCCTCTGGCTTCTTGCAAGGCTCTATTGGGATGGCAGGCCAGGGCTAGAACTCGCCTTCCCTCCCGGACAACTCATGATCAGCTGAGCACAGGGAGAGCAGGTAGCAGCTCTGACACATTGCTATTGAGCCACATTATCAGTCTCCTTTTATTCTCTCAGTATTAGAATGCTCCAATGTTAACTGAACTTCCCTTAAATAGAGATTAATTTATTTGGGTTCTTTGCAAGTTGTCAGAATATCAAAATTGAACATGCTTGAGTTCTTAAACATTTTGCGTTTCTTAGCAATTGGAATAGTTTCACTACATGTCTGGGCTCATCAGGGTCCTGGGCAGAATTTCGGTTTAGAGAGTTCAATTTGTTTCCTGGGCTGATGACTCTTCCCCTTGATTGATGGATAAAGGAACAAGACCAGAGGCTCTTGAAAGTCTATTTTTTTCCTTTTTCTAATTTTTTTTTCTTATTTATTATTCTAACACCATCAGATATACACTTACAAAGCTGTTCATGATTGGATTTCAGTCATACATTATCTCAGCACCCATCCCTTCAACAGTGCACATGTCCTGCCACCAACCTCCCAAGATTCCCTCCCTCCTCCCCAGCCTATCTCTATAGCAGGCATTCTTCCTCTTTCTTTCCTCCTCCTCCTTATCCTCATCCTCCTCCTCCTCCTTCTCCTCCTCCTTCTCCTGCTCCTTCTCCTCCTCTTTCTCCTCCTCCTGCTCCTACTCCTCTCTCTCCTCCTCCTCCTCCTTCTCCTCCTCCTCCTTCTTCTTTTCTTCTTCTTCTTCTTCTTCTTCGTCTTCTTCTTCTTCTTCTTCTTCTTCTTTGTCTTCTTCTTTTTCTCTCTCTCTCTCCTCTCTCTCTTTCCCATCTCTTACACATTGCAGCTTGCCATAAATAAATTTAGGGGTTACCATGCTTATCCCCTTGCCTATATTCAGTGCTCAGTTCTGTCTGTATTTGTTTGTTGAAAGTCTCCTTTTTAATATGCCTTCTCTCACTCCTCACTCCATCTCACTCCAGGAATCTCTCTCTTTCCCATCAATTTCTTCAGCAGGCCCCTCTATCTCACCCAGCAGGTTGTCCAACATTCACAATTCTTGTCTCTCTCCCAGCAAGTTATCCAGGGGGCAGGCCCCCTGGGATTCTCCTAACAGGTTCCTCCAGCAGGCCCACTCTCTCTCTTTGTAAGTTCTCCAACTTGCCCCCTCCTTTCCTTCTCCAACTGGTCACTTGTAATTCTTCATTGAGGCCTTCTATAGCTGTAGGACAAGCTCAGAATCCTGTATGGCCTTCTGTTTATTTTTTAACTTTTCTTAGTTGTCAACTATGGGGGTTATCCAACAACTACATATTCATATAATAGACATTCAACTTCTATTTTCTGAAATTGCTGCTAATTTGGCCTTCTATAATGATATTTTTTCTGCTCACATCCTAAAAAAAAGCCTAATTAAATAAAATATTAAATACATACAAATAAAGTTCAAAATAATATACTAGGATAAATTGCATAATACATCCTTAAAATTTAGAATTAAATCAAAATATTTTTTAAAAATCCACAGATAACGACTTTTTAAGGAATTTAAGACTACGTGATTCTTACTGTTCTGCAAAAATTGGAATATTGCACTTATCTTGAAGTTGATCTTCTTAGACTGTCTTCAAATTCTTCCCTAACATTATGGAATAATTAAAGTCACAAAATAAACAGAAAAAATCATCTAGTCTCTAAAAAACATTACGGTGTACATGGTATCAAGATGGATTCATTTATCCAAAAAAAGTCAACTGTTTTGATACTCATTTTGTAGTAATATGGTGGTAAGGGCTACAGTTGCTGACTTGGCCTATCTGCTGCTTCTCTTAAGCTTCTCCAGAGAACCTAATTAAAAAACTAAAGGGAAGTAGGTGGAGTCCTAAGTTCACCTTCATTACTTTCATATTGGTCTATGTGAACCAAGACTTCTGTTTCTTTACACACTACAGAAACAAATATCCCTGTACACACACCTGGTGTATTTGTGATGTCATCAATGAATTAAAAAGCAATGTAAGTAAAAGAAACTGATTTTTTTGCCTTATTGAACTTGTTATGATTGATGATTTATTTTTTATCAGACCTCTGCTTAATTTTTATTATTGATTAGCAATGTCTCCAATTTGTGAAATAGTAAGGCAATACATTTTTCATTTTCTTAGTGGTAGTTTATTATAGGTTGATAACAAAGAGCTCTAAGGAAGTACAGCTGATGAATAATAGAACTAACTCTGAGCAAAAAAACCTCTAGGATTCAGAACAAAGTGCCCCTGACAGTCTGTGGTAATAGGGAAGACATCATTTAACTTTCTCTTTTACTGAATTTCACCCTTAAAATCAGATGATCCTACAAAATCCATGGCATGATTCTGGACACACAGCATCTTTACTAAGCTAACTCAGGTTCACAGATGTCAGGGATGCCTCTGGGGTCGCCGACAGTGTCAGGACAGAAGTTCTCTTCTACCTCCAAGGCCGGTGGGGGAATGGATGAGAACTCAAGAGTCCAGAGCAGTTCCAAAAAGGCTTTTAATAGTATAAAAGCTATTCCACAGCAATTCAATATAATGAAAGAACTCTAGCTCTGGTCAGAACTTAGCCCATACAAAGGAGCCTTAGTCTCCCACCAAAAAGAGAGAGGATCTCACGCGAGATGAGTCCTACACAAAAGAAGAGGGAAAAGGTGAAGGGGCCTCAAGTCAGTCCCCTTATATACACCAAAGTAATCCAGGGAAGGTTGTGTCAGCAAAGAACCATAAACAGATTGTAGAAGGGCATGGTGCTACACCCTATTACAGGTATAAACAAAGGTTACACCAAGGACTAATCCATTCTTTGGAGATTATCTCTTATGTAAAACACTGGAGAGAGGGGGCTGGGTTAAAGTAATACATCTTCATTTCATGAGCTTCATGTAATCTAGATGGTACCCACAAGGTCCTTCTTATTTATTATCTGCACCAGGGTGATTCTGAGTATCTTGTTCTCCCCGTATACTGAAAGGGTCACACTCGCCTGTGTGAGAGCAAACTAGTATGATCCTTCCTATAATCTTCCTATAGTCTCAACGTAGCCAGGTTTGTAGGCTCCTGGTAAATTCTAACTGTCCCACGCTGGGTGCAGTGAGTATAAAGAGGAGCTGTGCCTAAACTAGAAAACATAGCAGTCTTAGTAGATGTAAAATAAGCCAGAAGTTATTCAGAATCAAGGTGACTTCTGTAACTGCCATACCCTCTAGCAGTGTTTACATAGAAGAGAGATCTCATTAGAATGAACTTTGGCTTAAGAACATGTAAGTAGATTAAGCTGTGAGTGGGTAAAATAGCAAAGATCCCAGACTAGCTAAACCTGTCATCAAACACACAACATTAGTAAATTCAAGTGAGTCTAATGAAGATGACCTATCTTGCCCTTAGTTTTCCAAGCAAAAAAAAAGTCATCTTTCAAAACAGTATCACTGTTTTGAAAGTGTATTACTGTCACTGTCTTACCGTTATTCATCAATTTGCTTGAGCTGGCACCAGTAACATCACCATATGTCCTGTTGCAAGCAAGTATACCCTCAAGGGCATCTGCTTGCTTCAGGGACAGGAAGAGCCTCAAACCATTCTTCAGGTCATGGAATTGAAGTACATAATGGTTACTGGTTTTTGGCATAACAAATAAAACACGGGTAGCTTGCCAGACTCTGCCATGTAGTTGGTATACTATCAGTAGAAGCTCTCATCTCGAGCATTTACTGATGAAACTTATAGGAGAAATATCAGGTTCTCAAAACAGTACAAAGGAAGATTATTTGTAATTTGCCTCCCTTTTCTTTTTACAAATGACATTTTTGTCTTTTAATGATGTTAATCTGGGACATTATTATATTAACTGGTTTCTATTTATTTCATTCTTTGCTTGTATTTGCATCTTTGAATCCTCTTCCATTGAATCTGACTCTGACCAATGGAGCAAAAGCATTCACATGCAAAGGAGATATCGAATACCATTTGCTTTCTTAAGTAAATCTCATGCTGCACTTAATATATTGAAAACATCACCACATTCAGAATCTGGTCAGTATGCTATACAGGTGGAAGAGAGTGGCATGGAATGCCTTCAAGAGCATCAAAGAAATAGCTAAAAGGACTGAGAACCTCTGGCTCTGGCACATCTCTTCGACTCCACAGTTCTCCCTGCATTACGCCTTGGAGACCTGGGCCCTATGAAAGCAGGATTAGAATGCTTTTTGGGTCTCACAAAGAGGAATCCAAAGAGCTATGGTTGAAATATCATGGCTCTCTCAAATGGAGAGAAGGAATCCGGAGTTCCAACCTCCGTCAAGGATCCAGAGTCAGGGACGCAGTCTCATTTACCAAAGCATCGAAAAATCAGATGGGTTGGACATGTAATGTGATTTGGAGATGACCGCAGGACTAGAGCCATTAGTGACTGCATCCCACTGGACATCAAAAGATCACATGGCCTCCCACCTACAAGATGGTCAGACTTCTTCGTCAAGACCCTGAATGAACAGTTTGGGGCTCTTCTTATTCCTGAAGCAACCAGATGCCATTGGACTAAACTAGCACATGATAGGGTCAAAAGGAGATCTTACTGGGGCCCGCTTGAGCAAATCAATGAATAAACGGGATGTCAAGTGATCAAGTGATTATTTCATTAGCCATCCCTTTCTTGCTAGAGTAGATGGCAGTTCCTTTGTACTTAGTATTTGACCATATGGCCACATTGTGTCTCTCTCTAGTTGCATCACTGGTATTGATATAAATTAATGTTAATCATCAGAAATATTAATTTTACATATCTGCTTATTTTATCAGGAAGGATAGGAGCTTACAAGCATAGTTCAGGCACAGGCGGTCACTCAATATGTACTGAGACAGAAGGTTTAATGCAGCACCCAAGAATGAGGTGTTGCTCACATCTAGTGATACAGAGGATCTCCAGGTTCATTGATGTAGTTAGCCAGAACTTCACTGCTTTACTGTCTTGTAATCCAGAAAATTAGCAGTGCTAGAACTGAACCAAAATCTTGTGCTTTGTCCATGTACTATCTCCCTGACTCTTAAGCCTCTTAAATAGTGGTGAACCTATTTTTTAGATATTGACCCGAAACTGTGTCTTAGAGGCTACTTCTCAGGATAGTTAAGACAACATTTATTTTAGTGTTACATCCACCAATCCTAGAAATGTCTTATTATATACTTTCTCAATTACATTGTAAATGAAACTTTCTTTTCATAAATTCTTCTATTTTTTAGGAAAAACAAATCCCAATATTGAGTATTCTGCTTTCAGCACATTTCACATAATCCAGTAAGTAACATAAGTACACTAAATGCTTCCTATTTTATTGTAGAACGCATTTGAGTGAACTTTTCTACACCATAAAAAGTGGGCTTCTATTGTTAATTTTCCTGTACTAATTTCCCAAAGATCCATCACCTGATCCTAAGATCAATGTTGCATAATCAGCTTAGCACCCTTCCCTTTTTGACTTAATTAATCAAGTTTTGCATTATAATTGGCTATGAAAGAAAGGAAGTGAATACAACTCTAAATCTAAGTTGAGTCATAATTTTAAATTGAGTTATAATTTTAAGACAGACATGGGGCAGAGCTGCTACTGGCACTCACTGTGCCCAGCCACTCATGAGGTGCCAGGGGAGGGATGGCAGGTTCTAGCCCTGGCCCGCCACCCCAGCAGAGTCTCACAACAAGCCAGATGACCCCCCACTCCATGAGGACTTCCATTTTCCACATCCAGACTTCCTCCTCGTCAGAACTCCACCCAGCAGACCAGCCTATCACAGCCCGGCTCGCGCAGCTGCTTGTGGCTGCTCGGTTCATCAATAAATGCTGGATTTTGAGATGACTACAAGAGTATGCTACCAACACGGCAGAGCCTGGCAAGCTACCCGTGTCATATTTGATATGCCAGATACCAGTAACAATTATAGACCTCATTCCCATGACCTGATGGAATGGTTTGAGGCTCTTTATGTTCCTGGAGCAAGCAGGTTCCCCTTGGGCTCTACTTGCATGAGACAGGTCATATGGAGATGTTACTGGTGCCCGCTCGAGCAAATTGAAGATGAACGGGAAGACAGTGATACAGTGGTAATTTTAAGTTTGTCCTAGATCAATAGACAAATAACTTTTCCATATATGACTAAACAATATAAAGTAATTACAAATATCCATATTCTTTTTGGTTTTTTTTTTTGCATTTTTTAGACCTCACCCAGGCATACTCAGGGGTTTCTTTTAGCTTTGCACCCATGACTTGCAACAGGGCACTGAAGAAAACATGGTATGCTGGGGATGGAAGCCAGTTGACTATCTGCAAGGAAGTGCCCTATCAGTTGTACTTTTGCTCCATCCTCCACTGTTTGGTTTTTAAGTAAAATAACTTATTGGGGAAATTAGAGGAAGAAGGAAGAGGCAGATAAAGACACATGCTAAAGAGAGAACACAAACTTCTCCTTGTGGAAAAATGTAGATTACCCAGGAAGGAATGCAGGGACCATTTCTTTAGAGAGAGGAAATGCACCCCAAAGTATGAGAGTATACAAGTGAGAAAGTATACTGAGGAAATGCAAGGCAAAAGAGGCATGATTGAAAATGTGAACATCTTAAAGGTGATTCAAGCAAGTACTTAAAGATAGTGTTAAGCATCACAGTGGATTATTTAATTTAAACTTTGAAAATGAAAGATATAATGTAATTAGACATATCAATGGATAACTGGAATCCAGTTATTCATTGATTTGCTTGAGCAGGCGCAAGTAACATTTCCATTGGACCATACCACATGCCAATGTAGCCCAATGGCATCTGGTTGATTCAGGAATATGAATAGCCTCAAACCATTCCTTCACGGTCTTCACGAGGAAGTATGACCATGTGATCTTTTGACATCCTGTGGGATAGAGTCGGTAACAGCTCTAGTCCAGCGGTCATCTTGAAATCGCATTAAATGTCCAGCCCATCTATTTTTCGATGCCTTGGCAAACAAGACAGCATCCCAAATCTGGAATAGCGACAGAGGTCAGAACTCCAGATTCCTTCTCTCACTTGAGTGAGGTGTGATATTCCAAGCATAGCTCTTTTTGATTCCTCTCTGGGAGACCCAAATAGCATTCTCATCCTGCTTTCTTAGGGCCCAGGTCTCTGAGGCGTATGTTAATGCAGGGAGAATGATGGAGTCTAAGAGATGTGCCCGAAGCCAGAGGTTCTTTGTCCTTTTTAGCTATTTCTTCTATGCCTTTGAAGGCATTCCATGCCTCCCGCGCAGCTCAGGTTTTAGGTCGTTCATCATGTTGACTTCTCGAACTAGGTACACATAACTGCTACATTCAGAGATGTTTGTTCCATTGAGAATGAATGTGGCCTCAGGAACTAGTTCGTTTTTCATAAACATAGTTTTTATTAGATTCATCTGAAGACCTATCTTTACACATTCTAGGTTGAAGTCAGCCAGCATTTGTGTCACTTGGCTAATGTTTGGTGTTATTAGAACAATGTCATCAGCAAAGTGGAGGTGGTGTAGTTGCTGACCATCTACTTCACTCCCATTCCTTCCCATTCTAATTGTCACATGATGTTTTCAAGGGTGGATCAGAAAAGTTTTGGTGAAATGGTATCACCCTGTCGAACCCCTCTTCAGATGTCAATGATTACTTCTTTTAGAATGGTGAGATCCTGGTGGTGAATCTGTAACAGAGCTCACGAAGGATCTTGATGCATTGGGTTTGAACACCCTGTTTGGCTAGGGGCTTCGAGACTGCTTCAGTCTCCACAGAATCAAAGGCTTTCTTTAAATCAATGAATGTGAGACAGAGCAGCATCTTGTACTCCCTACAAACCTCAATGAGCTTGGTTACTGTGTGGATATGGTCGATTGTGCTGAATCCTTTCTGGAAGCCAGCTTGCAGGAATGGTTGTCCTTCATCTAGTGTTCTGCCAATCTTGTTCATGATAACTCGTATAAACAGCTTGTAGATGACGGACAACAGGCAGATGGGGCGATAGTTGCCGATGTCGGGAATGTCTCCCTTCTTGAACAGTAGAACTGTCCTGCTGGTTTTCCATTGGGAGGGCAACTTGTATTCGGACAGGTAGCGTGTGAAGAGCCAAGCTAGTGTATTGATGAGTACTGATGGCAGAAGCTTCAAGTGTTCGGGGGTGACTTTGTCTGGGCCTGGTGCTGTTCCCCTCTTTACTGAGGAAATGGCATGTCGGATTTCAGAAGGAAGAATGTTGGGGATGACATATCCATCCTGTGGAATTTGGTATTTGGGAAGGTGAACGTGGTTATCAAAGTGATCTGAGTAGAAATAATGTATAATCTTCTCCATTGCCTTTCTGAAAGATGTGATAGATCCATCAGGGTGTTGGAGGGCAGTCATCTTGGTCTTATAGTTGGCAAAGGACATGGGGGCAGTGTGAATGCCTTTTTCCGGCTTCTGCTACATCTTCTAGTATTTCTACTGTACTGTCTTTGAGGTTTATTTTCCTGACCCTGAAAGAGCCCTTAATACGGCAGCAGTAAGAATGGCAAACAAGCAGTGCCTGATAAAATTTCTCGGACAACCTAGGCTACCAAAACGAAGAAGAACTAAAATGACTGTCTGTACTTTTAATGCACGTACACTGGCATCGGAAGCATATATTGAGGATTTGATGGTGCAAGCGCAAAAGATCAGGTATGACATTATTGGTCTGAGACGAGGAGGCATCAGCCACATTATGCTGTATTTGATGCTGGAGAAGAATTGTTCCTTGGAACATGCAATGAAAGAGGCATTGGTGGAGTTGGTGTCCTTGTCAAGAGGAACATGGCTGTCAACATTTATTCATTTGAATGCCCAAAAAACCGGATAGGACGATTACACTTGAAGAGATGTGGCCCACTGCCAGCAATTTCTATCTTCGTTGTTTATGCACCAACATCCATATACAAGGAAGATGAAATTGAGAAATTATACATG